>CM046882.1:274871354-275471354 GCA_025667525.1 Glebionis coronaria | reverse complement strand
AAGTGATGTTTTATGCTTGAATGATTGACCTTTGGTAATAAGCTGTATAATCGCTTTCCTTTGGAAAGATTATCATTGATAATTATCGTGTTAGTATCGAGATCGAATCTTGTTAGGATCTATATTAGATCATCTGTAAGCAGGAGTTGGGATGAAGACACCCAACATACACCCATTGTGAGTTGGACATGTCTTTTAGGTTTAAGGTTTCCTATGATGGCGAACCTAACCTTACAAAATACCCGACCCGCGAGACCTGAAATGGTTGTTGAAATTAGGATCTGATTATTGACTGCCGGTAGTGGGCAGGAGGTTATGTGAATATGAAATGTAGATCTTGAAGTGCCAGATAGGTAGCGAAGTTATGCCAAAAATTTTAACCATGGAAAAATGAATTGATGATCTGAAAGATCATGGGATATAAGTCCTCGTTGTATGGGACCACTGAGATGATGTAAAAGATTGGTTTGAAAGGCATATAAGCTGGATCTATCCTAGGACTTCATGAGCTGCGTGAATTATGTTTCGTATATCGAACTTGATAAAATGTCTATCAAGTGACAATCTGATCACTTCTTGATGAACTTTAGATCGACGAAAAGATGCATTCATCAAAAACCCATGAATATCATGGATAGAGAAAGTAAGTCGACATTAAGCCTTATCTTATTCCCGTAGTTATGTTTGATGAAACTCGCGTATTGTAATGAATTACACTTGTGAGAAAAGACCGAATGTGGAGGAAATACCCACATGGCTTTAACTCTATAAGAAGCTAGTAGTAAGATAAGATGATCTTTGAGGACAAAGATCCTGTTTAGGGGTAAATGCTGTGACAATCCGTCAATTTATGGTTGATATTTTATTCTCAATTATTATTTGAAAATATTATTTTAATGTTATATTATGAACTCACTTATTTTTGGGAGGAAATTTGGATTTACGTCTTGAAGTAGCATCGACTACGTCTAAACCGGAGGATTCTACGTTACGTGCTTACGTTTACATACACCATTTTGGTGACAGTTCGACATTTCAGGAAATAAATTTATCCGTGAATATTATTTTGGAATTTTAAATTTGGGTTGGTTCATAAACTCACAAATTTACGAGAAGAGATTAGGACTTACGATTATAATTTAATGTCCTTTACGACTAAACCGGAAACCTTAGGATTACGTATTTACGTTTTTGAACTCCGTTTTTGATGAGACAATTTTTATTAGACTCGTTTTGTGCCGTTGTATCATAATTTATAAAAATGTTTTTCGTAAAACGACCCGAGGGCACGCAAATCGAGAAACTAGAATCGAGGAGTACCCGTAAATAATTGGGGATGAGACAAAACCACTTTTTCCCCACCCCCAATATGGGACGGCAAAACTAGCAACACCACATACCATATGTGGCAAAGCTTACTAAGTAAGCTAGGACACTTGTCCTAGCTACTTACAACTTAGCAAAACCATCTAACCAAACCAGTCATTTCATTTTCCACTCATGCAAATCTCACAAATCCTCTCATCTCTCTCTAACATTGCCGTCCCATCCTACACATAAACACCTCATTTTGATCTTGATTTAACCATGAAATCCTATGTTATTCATACATATGATAATGCCCTCTTGAAGCTCTATTGAATGGTGGTCATTTTAACATCCACGGAGAAGTTTTGTTGGTGTATTGGGGCTGATTTTCCACAAGATGTTCATGAAGATAGGTGATCTTGAAGTTGATATTGGTGTATCACAAGTTTTGCCATCAAAATCCAAGCCTTGTTCATCAACCTCATCTTTTCCATTCTTCCTATCCTTCTTGTTATTTTGATTATGTAATCATGTATTTCCTTTCCTATTGTATATGTATATGATGAATATATGATGATAAAAGTAATGTGTGGGGATTTAGTGTTGATAAACATGGGTAAAAAGATGAAAAACTATATGTAAAAGTGGTTAATCTTGCTTAATTTAGTAGGCTGTATAAAAACAGTAAATAACCATATGATGAACTGATAAAATGGTATAGATGAATCGATATACAGTGAGTATTGAGACTTGTACACATGCGAGAGTTGGCCATGCAATGGAGTCATAAAAATGAGTGAGATATGATCAAAACAAGTTTAGAGTGCAAATATGAGTACACTGTTTTGGATGAATTTTATAAAATACTTAGAGGTTGATTCATTAGTAAACTAGATTTTTAGGACTGATTTTTGTGAAATTAAAGTTTAATATTATTATATAAGCACACAAATAAATATAGTATAAAATGTGAATTAAAACCCACTAACTTATATATTTCATTTATATAAAAATGCATAAGGATAAATAAATGGACATTATATATAAATGGTAGTTTGGTAAGTTTTATAAGTTATAAAAACTATATACTAAGTTTTACGTCTTTTTGGCTAAAACCGAAAGATTAACGTTTTTGTTAAATAAAACTTAGACGGTTGGACCCGTCTAATGTAAAATTTTATAAACTCACATACTGATATATAAAAATATATAACAAGTAAAAACCGATAAAACCCGAGATTTACAACATATAGACATTAACGGGCCAAAGTAGCCTTAATGGACAATAAACCCGACTAATTTGGTAAAACACTTATAAACTTATTTATTGGGCTTAACCAATTTGGGCCCAATAATACAAGGCTTTTGGCCAGGTAAAAAGATTCGTTTAAGTATGTCTCTTCGAATTGAAAAACTTGTGTTTAATGTGTGACTCAGTTTTATTTTGGTGGAACAAAAATGTGTCGTTGTAGTTTTTAAAATTAAAAGTGCGAAACAATTAAAGTAAAAGTGCAATTAAAGTAAATCTAAGTCTAATTAAAAGTAAATGGGTGCAAGTATTTAAAAACGTGACTGAAATTAAAAGGCACTAAAGTAAATAACGCAAACTTAAATCTATCTAAGGCAAACTTAAAACGCAACTAAAACTTAAACTAAGGCAAGTCTAAAATTAAGCTAAGACAAATAATCTTAAAGTGCAGTTAAATAAAAAGGCGGGAAAAATAAAGATTGAGAATGAAAGACAGAAAATTAAAAAGGAACACTAAGAAGAACCTGACAAAAATCCTTGATTCGGAAGTTTTAAGTTCCGAATGAACCTAGCTCTTGAGTCGGAACTCTTTGATACGGAAGTCTTGATCCGGAACTTTCGTTCGGAAGACTTCCGGATGAATAAGCTTGAGTCGGAACTTGGTTCGGAAGTTTCGTCTGATTCGGAACTTATCCTTCGTTCGGAACTTCGTTCGGAAGTTTCGTTCGAAAGTTTCGTTCGGAAGTTCGTCCGGAACTTTCGTTCGGAAGTTCGTTCGGAAGTTTTAGCTTGACTCGGAACTTTTAAAGTTCCGAGTGAACCTTCTTGATCCGGAACTTCTGAGACTTCCGAATGAGCACTTGCTGATCTGGAACTTTCCCTTCGTTCGGAAGTTTTCGTCCGGAAGTTTGAGACTTCCGAATGAGTAATGCTTGAGTCGGAAGTTGTCCTTCGTTCGGAACTTTGAATGTTCCGGATGAAGCCCTTGATCCTGAACTTTGAAGTTCCGAATGAAAGAACTCTTGGCTCGGAAGATTTCACCTGGAAATATCAGAAACACAAACAAACTCCCCCGAAGAACAAGGGATCACAGAAACAAGGAAGATACCATAGATTAAACAAAATCAAACAAACGATTCAATTAAGCTAATAACAAATCAACAGTTAAACATAAACAAACAATTTAAATCAACAAAACTAACAAATTTAACCACAATAATCAAAAACCCACTTGATCAAAATAAAAGCATGAACATGAACACAAACATAAACATAAAAATCAAAGATTTAGAAAGGTAGATGAGAGATTAACAAGATAAAGTAAAGATTGACAATAATTAAATGGAAACTTACTTGAAATTAAATGAATTTAAGGTGCAAGACAAGGTAATTAAATTGACAAGTATTTAAATGACAAGGTAATTAAAAGTGGAAGACTAATTGTCACATTTAGCCAACAAAGAAAATGATTAACAACTAATGACTATTTATAGGGGAGGATTAAGGAAGCTTCCTCCCCTCCTTCATTTCTTCTTAATTGCGAGATTAAGTCCCTCCTTCTTTTAATCTTCATTAATTGCATGCTTAGTCCTTTTCTTCTAATCTTCTTTAAACTTGGACTTAAAGGAATTTTGGCTTCGGGATTCTTTGAACTCGTCTTTAAATTCTTAAATAAAATAGCCTTTAATTCTTCGGCTTTTGATAAACTTCCGTCTTTTGACTTTTTCTTCGATAAATCTTCAGAATTGGTCTTGGACTTCCGTTCTTTTTGCACTCTTGACTTCTTGACTTCGTCTTTCATCTTTTTCTTCAATAAAAGTCCGTAAATGCCCGTGAATTCCCGTGTTTTCTCCACTTCTCACCTTTTCGTCCTAAATCACAACAAAAACATAAACCACGTATAATTCCGACATAAAAGACATAAAATACACGTTTTGGCTCGGTTATTATTGTAATTAAGTGGTAGAAAAGATGGGTGTTTTCACACCTATCAAATCCCCTACACTTGACCATTGCAATGTCCTCATGCAATGCATTAGTTACAAAGCAAGATTACACTTTTCATCATAATTAATCCACGTCGGCCTTTATTAAAGAGATAGAAAATTATAAACATTCAAAATAAAGAAATCAAAAGCATACCTTGGGTTTTGGAAATGTCATGAATGATCATCATCCTCAAGTTTTCACTTTCTCCAAACCAAGCTTAAAAACGAGATCATTGTTATTATAAGTTAGTAAACTATCACGAACTCATGTGGGCCAATTACTCACTTAGACTCCCTTATTCCTAGGTGTATCTCTTATATTTTATTATTGTCTTGAATGATCACGAGGATGCATTTTTGACTTATTTCGATAGTTTATTAGGTCGAAAATAAAGTGAACGATTTAATCAATAGTTAGCTAAAGGACAAAATCTTTTAAAACTGCTTCTCGAGACCTCATAAAGTTCATATCTTGGCATAAATCGCTTCGCGATTTGAGACCTTTCTCGGACCGATATTTGGCAGCGACTTCATACTTCATACCTTGAGAGACGTTCATGAAATAATGGTCTTCTCTTCATAATGGAATTTCTTCACTTGAAGTTTTGAGAGATTCATACTTGGACCACGACTTCTTCATTTTTCTCCAATCTTTATTTTGGACTTTGATATACAACGATCCGCCTCCTTTTATGACTTGGATCTATTTATCCTCATACCTTGTTAGGGTCTTTTCGGATACACTTCTCCATGACTTTTGGGGAGTATTTGCTTTTCGTCGTGTGTCTCGATCCTTCATATTGATTTTCGATAAATGATTCTTCACATCACTTGGGATCTTTAGCAACAAAATATAGCCCTCATGCCTTGTTAGGGCCTTTTCGGACTCGCCAATCTTCGCGTCCCGCTTCAATAAGTTATGCCTTGGCTATGAACTCTAATCCATACCGAGCAATTTTTAAACGATCTTAGGCTAGAAGCTAAGTAACTTTTCAAATCATACAACCTTATTTATTAGCAGATAAATTATTAGCAAGCGATGTGAGAATAGGCTCATAATTAACTCACATAAATTCACGAAATAATACCGAACTTATAATTGGCTCTATCATCTCTCGTTCTCCACAGTTTAAAATCTCAAGTAATGAGACTCGTGGATGCTTAGCCTATTAAATCAAAATTTTGGGTTTTCGAGTCGCCTATAGGATCTTGCAAATTCTTTGACTCTTTCAAGTTTAGAAATCGCGTTTTAAAGTTCCCTTGATAAACGACTCTCTAGGATCAATTATAGGAACATGCGAAAAGTTCTAGTTCTTAACCCGTGAGAGTTAAGACTTTCGCGTTTTATAGCTCCCTATATAAAAGCCTAGCAAAACTTGACTTAAACACGTTAAGGATACTAGCTAGAGTAACTTAGATAAGTAAACTCGGGTTGAGTCAAAAGATTCACAACGTTTGAAAATTAAAACCACTTTATTAAAGATTTATTCTAATAAGGTCAGAAAATAACTATACAAAGGAAAAACTAATAGGCTAAAATAGATCAAAAATTTTGAAAAAATGTCGAAAAAATTGATTTCCCGGTTAAAATGAGGACAAATACAAGGAAAAGACCACTTAACTTCGATAGAAGTCCCCCCTACACTTAATATAAACATTGTCCTCAATGTTTAAGCATGTGGGAGTAAACTCCCCTACACTTAGGACATTGTGCACTTTGTTTAAATCTCGCTAAGGAAAAGACAACTAAAGAGATTCCTATTTTAATATTGAGAAAATATAAAATAGTGAATCGAAAAGAGTTTAGGATAGAACCGGGATAATGGAACACGGAATCACGGGTCGTCGAGAATCATCAAGAGTAGATTATTGAAACTCGAATCCCTGGTTAAGAAGTGAGGAGTGGAAAGCAAACCAACGGGTCTTCCCTACACTTATGATAAAGAAAGCGAAAAGATAGATGCATGGGTTGCCTCCCAAGAAGCGCTTGATTTTTGTTAACCGAGTCATGAGCCTGACTCGACCTTGATCATCAACGGAAGAAGCATGAAACATATCCACCAGGATCAAAGACATAGTTTTCGTCCATCAAGTAGCACATGCTTAAGGCGAACAAGGCAAGCCAAAGAATAGTAGGCAAGGTTCCCTTAAGCAGCGATGGAGCATGGTGGAAGCAAGTATGGTGAGGTGCAAGCATGTCTTCAATATTTCCAAAGATTTTTCCTTTTATTTCATCAGGTGGATACTGAGATGGCTTAAAGATTTCAATACCAGGGTCGAACACCTTTTCCTTTAGGGGAAAATAGAAATCAGGCTCAGCCGAGTGTGAAGAAGATCCGCAAAGAAGCACAACCTCGTCCTCAGAAGGGGGACAAAGAGGTGTCAAATCATATGTGCAACGAATATTGGTGTCAACCGGTTTCTTCTCCTTTGACAGAATGTTCTTCAAATCCAAAGTAGGATCAAGACGATAATCTTCAAAGTCCAAAGGAGGTGCATCACTCTCATGAGGGAAGTAAGTGTTGAGAAATTCGGAGAAGTCTTCCTCAAATGAGTAATCGTCCAAAGTAGGATCGAGTGATGGCGGAGGATCTTCATCATGTGAAGAATCGCTCGAGAGAGTATCAGCCTCATCGAAATCATCATACGTGGGCAGCTCGGGATACTCAGAAGTAAGGTCATCATAATCATCCGTATCTGAGCTAGACTCATCATCATAAGCATCGAAGATCGGTGGAGAATCATAAATGGGAGAAGGTTCCAAATTGGACCGAGAATCATCCACATCATCGTGAAAAAGTGGATTATCAATGCAAGAGTCGAATAGAGGATTGTTGTAGACGACAAAATCATCGAGCACATTAATCATATTCACTGATTCTCGTCCATAGTATTTGCCTGTAAGCTTCCCCATTTTGAAAATTTGTGAGTCATTCCCGACTCTTAAGATTAACTCTCCTTCGGCAACATCCACTAAAGCACGTCCGGTTCTCAAGAATGGTCGACAAAGTATTAAACTAATACGAGGGTCCATTTCATAATCAACTACGACAAAATCGACCGGGAAAGTAAATGCGCCAACTCTAATGAACACGTCTTCGGCTATACCAACAGGGTAAGCGAGAGTGCGATTTGCAAGTTCAAGAGTCATCTTTGTTGGAGTGAGGTCGGGCAATGATAGTGTTTTCCAAACACTCAATGGCATCAAATTAATACTGGCCCCGAGATCAGCAAGGGCACTAAAGTCTTCAGTTTTGTTGAACACGCAAGGCAACACAAAACGACCTGGATCTCCTAGCTTTTCCGGAAGTTCTTTAAGAATAACTGCAGAGCAGTTTTCATTTAAGCGTGTGTTGGCGAGTTCAATCAGCTTCTCCTTCTTGTTAAGCAATTCCTTAAATGCTTTAACAAATTTGGGCATGTGGACAAGTGCTTCAAGAAAACTAATGCTGAAGCCCATTTGAGAAATCATATTGATATATTTTGTCACTTGAGAGTCCTCCTTTGTTAGATCGTTGGTCTTGCCTAAGCGAGAAGGGTATGGGATTTTGGGTTTATAGGTGGAAGGTGAAGGTGTAGTCGGTAAGGGTTGAGATGTTGAAGGGTCCTTCCGGGAAACATCGTCATGACGAGGCGGAGACGGTAATGGTGCACTAATACTAGGTGTAGGAGGAGTAGGGATACATGGTGGTGGAGGAGGTGTAGATGATGGGGGTGGGATTGGTGGTCCTACGATGGTGACTCCACTACGAGTAGTAATAGCACTCACATTGGCTCGCGGATTAGTGACGGTGTTTGAAGGTAGAGAACTTGAAGTAGAAGGTTGAGTGGCGGGCAAGAAACTAGCCAACAGATTCTTTAATTCAGTCGTTTGAGTTCTGAAGGAGGATTGAATATTATCACGAACCTCGGTTCTAATGTCATTTCCTTGCTTCGTGATATCTCCTTTCAAATTGATTATTTGGCTCTGTAGATTCTTGATTTGCTCACCTTGTGTTCTCATAATGTCTTCAACATCGGGGTTAATGGGTGGGGCTTGTTGGGTGGGTGGTTGATAAGGATTAGAAGCTCTTGGTGGGATTTGGTTGCTTCTATTGTAGTTGTTGGCGGGGTTTTGGTTTTGAGGAGAAAAACCGGGTGAAAGGTAATTGTTGGATCGGTAACTCAGCAGATTTCTATCCCCTTGTTGTCTAGCTTGGTAATTTTCCGGTGAATAATTACCATAAGCTGCATACACATTTTCCGGATTTCCTTGTGTAGAAGAACAATCGGTGTATGAGTGAGGACCGCCACATGTTTCACAAGGATTAGAAACCGCTTTAACTTGTTGTTGTTGTTGGTTTGAAGCGAGAAGCGTAATACTTTTGCTCATTTCAGTCATCATGCGGGTGAGTTCGGTCATCTCAGGGTTTGCTGAGGTGGAAGAAACATTGACTCTCGGATTGTTCCTTGAAGAAGCAGAGGAATCCCAGTTTTTGTGGTGAGTAGTCATGTTCTCAATTAACTCTCTACACTCCTCGGGTCTCCTTTTCATGAATGTGCCACCGGCGGCAGCATTAATCGTATCACGATCTCGAAAAGTCAAACCGTTGTAGAAAGTATCAATCAAGGTGACAGGGAGCATGTTGTGGTTTGGACATCTATCGATCAAGACATTATATCTCTCCCAAGCATCAAAAAGAGATTCATCAGGGTCTTGCATGAAACCGCTGATCTGATTGCGAAGACTCGTGACCATGGATGGTGGAAAGTAGCGCGACAAAAAGCGTTGAGTCATGTCATCCCAAGTGTGAATTGAATTCTTCGGGAGACGATCAAACCATTTCTCGGCATGATGTAATAAAGTATGTGGAAAGAGTTGTAGGCGAAGTTCATCAATTGTGGCACCAGCCAACTTCATGCTTTGGGTGATTGTAATGAACTTGTCGAGGTGTTTGTTGGCATCATCATCAGGCAATCCACGGAATGGGTTTGTTTGTACTTGCTGAATCATGTGGTGCTTCAACGAAAACTCAGGAGCGTTGATTTGCATCGGCGCAATCGGTCCTCCTCGTCCAAGCATGGTTGGTTGACGAAGTTCCTCCATGGTCCGAAGATCGGGCTGTGGAAGAACATTGTTGTTATTATTATTATTATTATTGAGGTGCGGTGGAATGTTGTTGTTGTTAACACCGGACATATCTAAATCTTCTTGAGGCTCGGGCTCTTGATAATTAGAAGGTCTAGTACGCATACACCTGAAAATGCAAAAGAAAACAAAACCAAACACAAAGACAATATATATACACAATAAAGGTAAAATCTTTAAAGGCAAGAAAAATAACACTCACAAGTGAACGGATCCCAAAAAGCAACGCGTCTCTCACAGAAAACCGTTAATCTTTACGAAAAGAGCCGGCAGCGGCGCCATTTAATACAAGGCTTTTGGCTAGGTAAAAAGATTCGTTTAAGTATGTCTCTTCGAATTGAAAAACTTGTGTTTAATGTGTGACTCAGTTTTATTTTGGTGGAACAAAAATGTGTCGTTGTAGTTTTTAAAATTAAAAGTGCGAAACAATTAAAGTAAAAGTGCAATTAAAGTAAATCTAAGTCTAATTAAAAGTAAATGGGTGCAAGTATTTAAAAACATGACTGAAATTAAAAGGCACTAAAGTAAATAACGCAAACTTAAATCTATCTAAGGCAAACTTAAAACGCAACTAAAACTTAAACTAAGGCAAGTCTAAAATTAAGCTAAGACAAATAATCTTAAAGTGCAGTTAAATAAAAAGGCGGGAAAAATAAAGATTGAGAATGAAAGACAGAAAATTAAAAAGGAACACTAAGAAGAACCTGACAAAAATCCTTGATTCGAAAGTTTTAAAATCCGAATGAACCTAGCTCTTGAGTCGGAACTCCTTGATACGGAACTTTCGTTCGGAAGACTTCCGGATGAATAAGCTTGAGTCGGAACTTGGTTCGGAAGTTTCGTCTGATTCGGAACTTATCCTTCGTTCGGAACTTCGTTCGGAAGTTTCGTTCGGAAGTTCGTCCGGAACTTTCGTTCGGAACTTCGTTCGGAAGTTTTAGCTTGACTCGGAACTTTTAAAGTTCCGAGTGAACCTTCTTGATCCGGAACTTCTGAGACTTCCGAATGAGCACTTGCTGATCCGTAACTTTCCCTTCGTTCGGAAGTTTTCGTCCGGAAGTTTGAGACTTTCGAATGACTAATCCTTGAGTCGGAAGTTGCCCTTCGTTCGGAACTTTGAATGTTCCGGATGAAGCCCTTGATCCTGGACTTTGAAGTTTCGAGTGAAAGAACTCTTGGCTCGGAAGATTTCACCTGGAAAGATCAGAAACACAAACAAACTCCCCCGAAGAACAAGGGATCACAGAAACAAGGAAGATACCACAGATTAAACAAAATCAAACAAACGATTCAATTAAGCTAATAACAAATCAACAGTTAAACATAAACAAACAATTTAAATCAACAAAACTAACAAATTTAACCACAATAATCAAAAACCCACTTGATCAAAATATAAGCATGAACATGAACACAAACATAAACATAAAAATCAAAGATTTAGAAAGGTAGATGAGAGATTAACAAGATAAAGTAAAGATTGACAATAATTAAATGGAAACTTACTTGAAATTAAATGAATTTAAGGTGCAAGACAAGGTAATTAAATTGACAAGTATTTAAATGACAAGGTAATTAAAAGTGGAAGACTAATGGTCACATTTAGCCAACAAAGAAAATGATTAACAACTAATGACTATTTATAGGGGAGGATTAAGGAAGCTTCCTCCCCTCCTTCATTTCTTCTTAATTGCGAGATTAAGTCCCTCCTTCTTTTAATCTTCATTAATTGCATGCTTAGTCCTTTTCTTCTAATCTTCTTTAAACTTGGACTTAAAGGACTTTTGGCTTCGGGATTCTTTGAACTCGTCTTTAAATTCTTAAATAAAATAGCCTTGAATTCTTCGGCTTTTGATAAACTTCCGTCTTTTGACTTTTTCTTCGATAAATCTTCAGAATTGGTCTTGGACTTCCGTTCTTTTTGCACTCTTGACTTCTTGACTTCATCTTTCATCTTTTTCTTCAATAAAAGTCCGTAAATGCCCGTGAATTCCCGTGTTTTCTCCACTTCTCACCTTTTCGTCCTAAATCACAACAAAAACACAAACCACGCATAATTCCGACATAAAAGACATAAAATACACGTTTTGGCTCGGTTATTATTGTAATTAAGTGGTAGAAAAGATGGGTGTTTTCACACCTATCACCCACCATATAAAGTATAAATACTGATAATAAAAGTATAATTGGGCTAATAAATAGTATTGGGCTTGTAATAGGCCCATTGGGATTTAAAATGTAAACAAGTGAACTAGTGTAACTAGTCTTGAAAATTACCAACACATAAACACTATAATAAATAAGTAAAGATGTATAAACCCACTTAATCATCATCATATGTATAAAGTCATCATATGTATACATAATTGTTATTTTTATAAAGTCATTGGACAAGGGTCTAAGACAAGTATTATTTGTCTAGGTTTCCGTGATTGAAGCACGTACCGTACATCCGAATTGCCGATAACCCGCCTTCCCACATCAACGTGAGTTCATAGCCTCGCACTCTTTTTAAATGTTTTTATGAAATGTTTTATAAACCCGCGAGGGAGATAACATGATAGTTTTTATAAAGTAGGACACTAGTTGTCCCGATTGTTTGTTTATTGATTTGGACCCGAATGATTGTATGACCCGATGAATGATTAAATGACCCGATAGATGAAATGAAATGGATTATTAAAGTTAGGTTATGTCACTAAAAGTCCCATTAGCATGAATTGTGAACTACCGGGATTTGGTAGACGCTTATGCATATAATAGTACTATTTGGGGACGATCACCCCAGTTCGCGCCTTGACGGTTGATCCCCGTCGTGCCACATTGATTGGTAAGCGAATTTATGTATGAGAAGATTTACACAAGCGTGATTATTGTGACGACACGCTAATTTAGATGGGCAAATGAGTTTCGGGTTAGCTACCCGTTGTTTGTTGTAGTAAGGTAACAATGTCATGCGGCTTGTAATAATCCAAAATAACAAAATACTGCTATACGTACCGAATTACGATATATTGCCTGAATAGCAATACGGGGTCATATTATTGATATTATGTTTGTGTTTTGGTTTTACATAACCATATTCATATAACGGTTTTTATTTAACTCTACACGACGTTATAAAACGTATTGTATGATATTTTTACGACATTGGTTCGTATAATAGTTTTGAAGGCTAAAGCCTATATTATAATTTTGACAAGGATTTGTATAAAATGATTTTGGCTATTTTATGGCCTATTACAAGGATTTGTACAAAATGATTTTCGGTAATAAATATATACCGATGATATATTAATGGTTTTATTAAACTCTATGAATTCACTCGGCGTTATCGCTGACCTTTTCTTTTAACATGTTTTATCTCAGGTACTTTAAGGTAATTCTCGGGAAGACAACAAGAATTCATGGCCCGCACTTAAATAATAATTTCCATTCAAATGCTTTGTAAAACTTGTATGAAATACAATGACTTGGGACCTATGTAAATTTGATATTTATGAATGGAAATGTTTTATTATTAAACGAAGCGGTTTTTAAGCGTTGTCTATGATGTGAGTAATGTGCTATCCCGTAACACCAACTAGTCTTCCGCTGTATTGAGTTGTATAAATTTAGGGGTGTTACACTCGCCTTGTTCTAAATTGGGAAAAATGACATTTCATGGTAAAAGAAGGCATTGTGCTTGGACATAAAATCTCCAAAACCGGTCTTGAAGTGGACCGTGCTAAAGGATATCATAGCAAAATTACCTCCACATTCAACCGTGAAGGGTGTGAGAAGTTTCCTTGGTCATGCGGGCTTCTATCGTCGATTCATTCAAGATTTTTCTAAAATCACTCGCCCGATGACCCACCTCTTGGAAAAAGATACTCCCTTTATCTTTTCTAAAGAGTGTCTTGAATCCTTCAATCTTCTTAAGGATAAGCTAACTAAGGCACCGATCTTGGTTACCCCTAATTGGGAGCTACCTTTTGAATTGATGTGTGATGCTAGCGACTTTCCTATTGGAGCGGTTTTGGGCCAAATAATGAACAAACACATCCAACCAATCCATTATGCTAGCAAGACAATGACGGGGGCTCAATTGCATTATACCACTACCGAAAAAGAGCTTTTAGCTGTAGTGTATGCTTTTGAAAATTCCGCCCCTATCTTGTCCTTTCCACCACCATTGTCTATACCGACCATTCCGCGTTAAAGTACTTGTTAACCAAACAAGATTCTAAGCCAAGACTTCTTCGTTGGGTTTTGCTCCTTCAAGAATTCAAAATTGAAATTCGTGACAAGAAGGGAGCCGAAAACCTAGCCGCAGATCATCTAAGTAGACTTGAGGATCCTTATCAAGGGTATCATCCGAATCAAGAGATCAATGACCCTTTTCCCCTTGAGGCCTTAATGTCTATCAATTCCAATCTTGATGACACCCCGTGGTTTGCGGACATTGCAAACTACTTAGCGGGTGGAATTCTCAAGGAAGGGTTAACGTCCCAACAAAAGAAAAAGTTCTTTAAAGACATTGAACACTATTTCTGGGACGACCCTAACCTTTTCAAAAAATGTGCGGATCTTGTTATTCTTTGGTGTGTTGATGGGCCAGCAGTGCTACTAATCCTGGAAGCTTGCCATAAAGGACCCACTGGTGGTCACTTTAGTCCTAATTACACCGCGAATAAAGTATTCGACTCTGGATTTTATTGGCCCACCATTTATCATTACGCTCATGAAATGGTTAAACATACCGATTCTTGCTAAAGACAAGGCAAGATCACACATAAAGATGAGATGCCTTAAAATTTCAAACAAGAATGTGAAATCTTTGATGTATGGGGTATCGACATTATGGGGCCAATTCCATCATCTAAATGGAACAAGTACATCCTCGTAGCCGTTGACTACGTCTCTAAATGGGTTGAATCTAAGGCTCTCCCTACGAACGATGCGAGGGTGGTTGTGAACTTTCTGAATCAACTTTTTGCTCGATTCGGTGTTCCTCGTTCTATCATCAGTGACCGCGGGACTCATTTTTGTAGTGATCAATTTGCTCGAGTCATGGCTAACTACGGTGTCAATCACCGTCTCTACACCGCTTATCATCCTTAAACCAATGGTCAAGCCGAGATATCTAACCGTGGATTGAAAAGAATATTAGAGCGAACTGTGGGAGAGCATCGTGACTCGTGGGCCGATAAGTTATGCGATGCTTTGTGGGCTTTCCGTATCGTATATAAGACGCCGATTGGTTGCACTCCATATCGTCTTGTGTACGGGAAGGCATGCCACCTCCCTATTGAGCTGGAACATAAGGCGTACTAGGCCTTGAAGTGGGCCAATTTTGACATCAACAAAGCCGGTGATCTTCGGAAGATTCAACTCAACGAGCTAAATGAACGGAGGAATGAAGCTTATGGGAACTCACTGAACTACAAGGAGAAAACCAAGATCATTCATGATGTAAGAATTAAGAACCGAGAGTTCCACGTGGGTGATCAAGTTTTACTCTTTAACTCTCGGTTGAAGATCTTCTCGGGCAAGCTGAAGAGCCGTTGGTCTGGTCTATTCACCGTTGCCAAAGTCTTCCTATATGGAACCATTGAGCTTTCTCAGCCAAATGGGCCTAATTTCAAAGTGAATGGCCAGCGCGTGAAGTTGTACTTTGGTGAGGACATCTTTCATGAGATGATTCCATCCTCACCACATTTCCCTGAATTAGTTCTGGTTCGAGTCAGGCTCATGACTCGGTTATCAAAAACAAGCGCTTCTCGGGAGGCAAACCATGATCTATCCTTTACCGTTTTCATAATAAGTGTAGGGGGTAGCCCGCATGTGTTTGTTGTCTTGTTTCTTATGATGTACAAGGATTAAAGCTTCAAAGATCCATTCTCGATGACTTTTGACGAACCGTGATCCCGTGTACCCGTTTTCCCGGTTCTATCCTAAACTATCGTGATTCAATATTTCATATCATATATGTTCACATTGAAATCACTATAGTTGTCCTTTCCTTAGCAAGATTTAAACAACGTGCATAAAAAGTGTGAAAACACTTATCCTTTTACCACTTATTTCCAATATTAACAAGACTAAAACGTGTATTTTATGTCGTAAAAGTCGGAATTATGCGTGGTTTGTGTTTTTATTGTGTTTTAGGACCAAAAGATGCAAAAGGAAGAAAACATGGGCTATCACGGGCTTTTATCGAAGAAAAAGACTAAAGACGAAGTCAAAAGATCGAGAATGCAAAAAGAACGGAAGTCCAAGGCCAATTCTGAAGATTTATCGAAGAAAAAGTCTAAAGACGGAAGTTTAATGAAGTCGAAGAACTCAAGTCTATTTTTAGAAGAAAATTATAAGACAAGTTCAACTTATATCGACAAATCCCGAGACAACGTCGAGAAAGACAAAGAAATTAAGTCGAGTCGAGACGAGAAGAAAGAAATTAGATAGCTTAAGCATGTAATCTCCCCACCTCCTATAAATACCCTCCTAATATGTCATTAGGAGGGTGTTAGGTGGTTAATCTTTTAGTAGTTAATTTTTAGTTTTTAAGTGCTTTTTATTTTCTCTCTAGTTTTTCTTTCAAACTTGTTAATCTTTCCATTAATCTTGTAATCTTTTTACATTCATCTTTAATCAATCAAGCTTATTTTTTTAATTCTCATTCTACCTTTCTTAATCTTTTTCTTAATCTTGATAATCATGTAGTTAATCTCATCTCTTTGATTAAGTGATTGTTTTATTCATGTTATTGATCTTGTAGTTTTGATGTGGTGGATGTTTTGAGCTTATTGTGGTTATTAATCTCCTAGTGTTTGGCTTATTCTTGATTAAGTTGTTTTGAAAGATTAATAGAATTGCTTATTAGTTGATTTTAAATGTTTTGATTAATTAGTGTTTTTATAGTTTTTAATTTGTGGCTTATTTAGTTCTTCTTAAAATTTATTTGGTTAAAGTTTTGGTAAATTGCTTGTTTGGTTCGTGCTTATTTGTAGCTTATTTCTTAAGTTTTGATGTTTCTGCTTATTTGTATCTGTGTTTCAACAATTTTGGATTAGGGTTAATTTTTCCGAAAATTCCATTTTTCTGAATTCATCATTTTTATGAAAACCATCTTTTTCCGAAAAACCTATTATTCCGAAGAGTTTATTATTCCGAAAAAGCTTTCTTTTCTGAAAACCTATTTTTTCCGAAAATCCAATTTCTCTGAAAATCTCTTTTTTCCGAAAACCCATTTTTCTGAATTTGTCTTTATTCCGAAAAAGCTAATTATTCTGAAAAGATCTTTATTCCGAAAATCTATGTTTTTCTGAAAAGTCAGTTTTTCCGAAAAGACAGTTATTCCGAAGAATCCAATATTTCTGAAAACACCATTTTTCCGAAGAAGCTACTTTTTCCGAAGAAACCATTTTTCCGAAGATGCAATTATTCCGAAGATCCATTTTTCTGAAATTCTAATTTTCAGACTTAGTGTAATTGGTAGTTTTCTGAATTGTTTTTATTTTCCAACTTTATTTTTTCCCGCCTTTTTACATAGCATTGTTTTAACTGGTTTTATCTTAGATTAAATTTTCAAGCTTTCAACGACATTTTTACTTTTAGTAGAATAGATAACCAAACCTTTTATTTTCCACCAAGAATAATTGAGTTGCACTTTCTACCAATAATCAATTCGAAAAGATCGGATTTAACGAACTTTCATACGAGCTTAAAAACCTTGTATTAAATGGCGCCGCTGCCGACTCTTTTCGTTAAGATTAACGGTTTTTAGTGAGAGACGCGTTGGATTTTGGGATCCGTCCATCTTTGAACGTTATTTTCCTTGCTTTAGAATTTTCGAAAATCCTAAAAAATATAAAAATTTCAAAAATACAAAAAAATTAAAAAACATAAAAAACATAAAAAACCAAAAATATTTCTGCTTTGTTATTTCTTTTGCAGGTGTATGCGCACTCGATCAACGTCTTATCCCGAGCTCGAGACTCTCGATAACTTAGACATGGCCGGTGTACACAACAATAATAATAATCCACCTCACCCAAAACATGAATAATAACAACAATGAACCTCTATCGGACAATCGTCCAATGATCGAACTTTTGCAATCGCACGTAGAGGGCAACACCGATGCTATTGTCATACCCACGATTGGAGCCAATAACTTTGAGCTTAAATCCGGATTCATTCAAATGCTCTCTGCTCAACCATTCTTGGGGCGTTCAATTGATGATCCTCATGACCATATTAAGAGGTTTCTTCAACTCGCTAATACGGTTAAGTATAATGGGGTTTCACAAGAGGTAATTCGCTTGCAACTTTTTCCTTTCTCCTTAGAGGGACAAGCCCGGCATTGGCTTGATAAGGAACCGCCACAAAGTATTCTTACGTGGACGGATTTAGAGACCAAATTCATCAACTACTTTTTCCCACCCTCACGTACTACCGCTTTGCGGAATGAAATCATTACTTTTGAACAAAAGTACGGTGAGACATTTAGTGAATCTTGGGACCGTTTTGAGGAACTTTTAAGAAAGTGTCCACAACATGGTTTAACAAAAGTACATCAAATCAATACTTTTTACAATGGTTTAAGCATGAATGACCAAGATTCACTAAATAGTGCCTCGGGGGGTAACATTTTGGTTAAGTCTGCTAACGCCGCTTGGGATATTATTGAGAACAAGTCTAGAGTACAAACCAAGAGTGTTCGGACCAATGTGGCTAGTGCTAGCACTAATGAGAGCTACAAGAGAATTGATAAGCTTACTTCGCTTGTTGAATCACTTGCTCTCCAAGCCGCCAACAATACCAAAGCTATCACTGCCCAAGCTAGTGCTTTGAGTCAATCATGTGAAATTTGAGGGGGATCTCACGCATACATCGATTGTCCTTCGACTCATGACAATCCGGAAAATGTGTATGCCACCAACGGTACCTATTCTACAGGAGGCTATCAAGCACGTCCTCAAGGTGACCGCAACTTGCTCAGCTATCGCTCAAACAACTTTCTTTCACCACCCGGTTTTCCCCCTCAAAACCCAAACAACCTTAATCGCAACAATCAAAACCAACCACGTGCTCCAAATCAATATCCAAACCAAAGAAACCCATACCCACCTCAAAGAAACAACCAAGTTTACCAACAACCTGCTTATCAACCACCCGCCTACAATGCTCCTCCTCCCAACCAACCCACCGCATTACACCAAGATGTTGAAACCTACATGAGGACTAATGATGCGATAGTGCAAAATCTTCAGCGGAAAATGCTCAACATGAAAGCAGATATGGTGAAGCAAGGGAATGATCTTCGAGCTGATATGCGAAACACTTTGGCAAGTCAAACGAATGACTTAAGGAACATGATGGCTAGTTTCTTCCCAAGTAATCAAGCCTCTAGATCGAGTTCACTTCCGAGTAACACCGTTGCTAATCCAAGAGGGGAGATAAAAGCAATCACTACTCGAAGTGGAAAAGGTTTAAAGGAACCCGAGCTTCCTACACCTACACCGGTGATTGTGACAAAGGAAAACGAGTCTCCTTCTCCAAATCCTCCATCTTCTATTCCTCCAACTTCTACTTCACCAATTCCACCACCTTCTACTTCCACCCCTTCGCCACCCAAGGATGTGAGTGAGAATTCCATACCAAAGCCTTCATCTCAACCCAATATACCTTATCCTTCGAGGTTAAGGAAAGAGAAATTGAAGAACAAGGATGATATTCAAGTTTCTAACTTTCTTAAAATGTTTAAACAACTGAATTTCAATATCTCCTTTGCTGAGGCTCTCGCACACATGCCAAAATATGATAAAATGTTTAAATATCTTCTCAGTGATAAGGAGAAACTTCTCGATATTGCTCAGACCCAACTTAATGAGAATTTCTCCGCAGTGCTCTTAAGGAAATTACCAACCAAACTTGGTGATCCGGGTCGTTTTTTGATTCCTTGCAACTTCCCTGGGGTAGAGAATTGTATGGCCCTAGCCGATCTAGGTGCTAGTATAAACTTAATGCCATTAAGTGTTTGGAAACAATTATCTCTACCCGAGCTAGTCCCCACACGAATGACTTTGGAATTAGCTAACTGTACGGTTGCTTATCCGGTGTGGATAGCCGAAGACGTCTTCGTTGGTGTCGACAAATTCACCTTTCCGGCGGATTTTGTTGTCGTTGACTACGAGATGGAACCCGTGTTCCATTAATCGTTGGACGTCCATTCCCGAGGACCGGTCGCACTCTCATTGATGTAGCCGCGGGCGAATTAATCATGAGAGTTGGTGACGATAAAATCGTCTTCAACATGTTTAAACTTTCTAAGCAGCCTTCTGAAAGCGAGAGTGTTAATTTCATTAAAGTTCTTGATGAGGCTTGTGAAGAACATTTCAAAGACGCTTGTAAAAGTGGTTCTTCTTCTCTACCCACTGTTGAGACTGTTGCCTCTATTGCTCCATCACTAACTCCATTTGGAGAAAGTGATTTTATCTTGAAAGAATTTTGATGAGACTACTTTTATACATAGTCTCATCTTCCAAATAGGGCTTAAAATGCATTGAATATCATCAAAATACCCATATATATGCTTGTGTTTGTTTCTTGTGTATTTTAGGTACGGATATTGAGAAAATGACAAAAAAAAGTTCACAAGAATCATTCAAAAACGAACACGGGAAACGAAGCCGTACAATGAACCAAGCCCTAATGAAGACTTTACCAAGATCAACCCTTGAAGATTTGAAGAATTATGAAGAAGGGTCCTCCAATATGGAATAATTGACACTTTATACCCTTGTATTTTCATAATTACAAGATTGGTCCCTAAAGTTTGTCAAAATTACAAAAAGGGCCCTCCACTTTGAAGAATTGGCAAGTTTAGCCCCTCAACAAAGCTAAATTGTCAATCATTGTCCTCCACAAAGTCAAACACATCATGAAGTCCTTCAAAGTGCAAGAAATTACAAGTTTGGTCCTTTGAAAATTCCAAAATTACAAAAAGGACCCTTGACTTTCAACATTTGGCAAGAATGGTCCCTCAATCATCAAGACTTGGCAATTTTAGTCCTCCAAAATATCAATTATACAAGTCTAGACCATTATCATTGAAGAAAATACCAAACCAGTCCTTCAAGAATGCAAAAATGGCAAGAAATACCCCTGAAAATACTTTGGAAAAGTATTTGGGGCAAAAGTGTGAAATGAAAAAATGAAATACAAAGGATTCGTATTTGTGGCTGGTTATTTACAAAATGAAAGGAAAAGGAAAGAATAGGGGCTAAAACTGGCAGACAAAGGAAGATACCTAGACCACTCTCTTTGTGACACCTGTCCCACTCACCAAAACCCTCCAATCAGCTTCACCCATTCCTCCACCTCATCCCTCCACTCACCAGATTAATTAACTAATTTATTAAGTTAGTTAAAACACGCGCCTAACACATATTTAAAAACCAAAACAGATTAAACACCATGTTCTTAGTGTTCTTCATCAAATTGGGTTTTCTTAATCCTGTTGCAATTAGCCCCTAAGATTGTCCAGATTTATGATTAAGGTGACCTTAATCACATCCCAACTTTCAAAAAGTATACCACATCACCACCCAGCTCACAAGATTCTCCTGTTTTTCACCTTTGGACAAGAAGACAAGAAGAGGACAGACATCCAACGTCCAAGGATCCTGCTTCAATCCTAAGCTTATTTTTCACCCTTTGATCAAGTTTTCACACTGCCAACTCATGCTACAAGCCAAATTCAGTCACATGATTCTCCAAAGAAGACAAAACCTCAAGGGCATTTTTGGGCTTCTAGAAGTTAGGGTTTTAAGTTTTTAGGTTTAAACTGACCATGTACACCCTCTATATAAAGGGTATAGGGTCCAACATAGACGTTTGCTTTAGTTTTTCCTTTGTTCAAGCACTTGTAAATCCCTTTTCAGTTTTATGAATTTGAGTTAAGTGTTTTGAAGAAAGACCAAGTGCCATCTTATTATTTCTTGTTTATGTTCTTAGTTTACTGATTTTGAAGTTTAAAACCTGTTTTCAAAAGAGGAGTGTGCAAAAGTTTGCACATTTTCTCATTTTCTTAATATTTTGCTAAGTTCTTGTTTCTATCTTGGAATTCTTGGGTTATAGGTCTGATCATAGCATCCTAATTGATTTGATTAAGGTGTGGTGAGGCTTATAACTTGGGGATAATCAAGTGTGGGGTAACAAGGTTGCATTAATCAAGATTTTTCAAGTTTCTGATTTTTATACTTGTGCTTCTAACCTTGTTGATTCTTAGCAGGTGTGTTATTGGAAGCTTGTACTTGTTCTTGCTAGTACATAAGCTCATAAATTCGTGGGTGTGGATGTACATCCATGAGGTTTGTGTTCTTGTGAATTCTTGATTTTTGGTGATATTTGTATGTGGCTTGTGTTCTTGTGAATTTTGTGGCTTAAATCTGCTTGAATCTGTTAATCTTACTTGTTATTATGTTAATTGATGCTTGGGTGGCCTTAAATCTCACTTTGCCTTTGAAAAATTTGATTTTGAAAAGATTAAGGGGTGTTTGGGTCTATCTGTTTGTGATTGTAACATGTTATTGTGTTGTGGAAAGTTTGAGTTTGTGTTCTATATCTGATATATGCTTGGTTGAGAGTGTTTTACTGCAAGTTTTTGGGTTTGAAGCCTTGAATCAAACAATCTGGTATATAATCTTTGTTACTGCCTGTTTTGACCTAGGATTTTGGAAACACTTAGTGTGTATGCATGCTTAGGGCTAAAAGTGGTTTAAACAAAGTTATTGTAACCTGTCTGAAAGATTTGAGGTGTTGAATCTGGCTTAAGTGTCAAATACATCAGCAAAGTGTAAAATTGCATGTGTTAGTGTTCATCAGTAACATTCATTGGCTTGAATCTTGCTTAATTCTTTGAATCATTGCATGAAACCTGTTTAGACTTGCTTATTGGAGTTTATAATAGCTTGTGTATGCATTTGGTTGAATTTGGCTAGCTGATTTGTGCTAAAACTGCTCATAAGTGCTTAACTGCTTATTTGTTCATGTCTGTGCAACATCTGGTGATTTATTGATTAAACTGTATCAATTGGGTGTTTGTGATTGTGATATTTTGATTGTTCTTGACTCCTTTTGATCCAAAGATCATTTGGGTGCCTTTGTGTAATCTGAATCTCCAAAAAAGTCACTAAAGACAAAAGGTCAAACAAGTCAAAACTAGCCCCTGCTAGTGTAATTTTGAACTCAGCTTATCAATAAGCTATTCTAGCTTATCCAGACTTGCAACAACTTATTTTTTGTGATAGGTCTTCATTATTTGACCTATTTAAGTAGACTGGAGCTTATTGGACTTTGACTTTGACTTTTTACTAGAAAACCAACTTATTTGACTTTTATATAAGTGCTTATTTGCTTTTTCCAGCTTATTGAGTCAGCTTATTTGAAAACTCTTTGTTGATTTTGCTTAATTAAGTCATTTAGAAGCTATAGAAACTTGAATCAGCACTTGGGGTGGCCTAGAACTCAAAAACGACTATTTTGTCGTTTTCTGTAGATTGCTTATTGCATTTTCAGGCTTCTCCTTGGGCTTATTTCAAATTTCTTTTTGCAGAAGTTTTATTTAGGTCAAAAGAAGCTTGTGTGTCAAATTTTAGCTTATGGCATTGGCTTATAGCTTAATGGGCCAAAAAGCCCATTAAGAATAAGCTGCTTGGTATAAGCTAGCTTATTTCACACTTTCAGCTTTTGGGCCTTTGGAAAAAGTTGTTTAAAATCAAATTTTGAGTCAACCTATGCTTTTTGGGCTTATTTTGAACACTTTTTGTTATTGGGCCCAAATTTGGCCCAATAAGGTACTGTTTTGGGTTTAGCCCATTTTCTAGGGCCATTAAGGGTATTTAGGTAATTTCACCTTCATTTCTGAGTTATTTAGGTTGAATTAAGCTAGTTCCAACTTTTTAGAATTTTTTATGATTTTTGGATTTTTAATAATATTTTAATATTATTTAATTGTTAAAAATTAAAAGTCTGATTTTCTAAGTTTTCATATTTTTCCTAGGTTTTAAACACTTAATTAGGATTTTTGCAATTTTCCAAATATTTTTAGAGTCTTTTAATTATTTTCTAGAATTAATTTATGTTTTAAGTGATTTAAGTAGTTTTTAATTGTTTAAAAATAGTTTTTAGTGATTTTAAAATTTTGAAAAATACTTTTTAGCTTAATTAGGGTATTTTTGAGGTTTACAAACATTAAAATCTTGTTTGGGACTTTATAATAATTAATTTTGATTTTTAGGGCTTTAATTAGCATTAAAAAGTCATTATCTAATTATTTAAAAGGTTTTAGCAAGTTTGGATTTTTTGTAAACTCTTAGAATATTATTGTGGATTTTTAGTAATTTTTAGGAATTTTTAGGGTAAAATTTTAATTTTGGTACTTTTTACGATTTTACGTGTATACCTTTTTCGACTTAGTTTAAACCGTCTTCGTAACCGTCATTCTCTTCTAATCTCATTTCTATTTTTCTTTCTAAACAATATAATCACAAACCTAATCCAAATCATTGCACACATAACACACTAGCCTCCTTGAGAACGAACTCATTTTAGGGTCATTAATACACGGTTTTCCTAAATCGTCGTATTCATTACTTGCCCTAATTCCCTTCCTTTTCCTAAAGGGGTAATTTTACAACTATCAAATTTGAAGATACTTTGGGAGATGTGGACTTACAATATGACGATTCTCCCTCCAACTGGGATGAAGACATTCATACCATTGAGAAACTTCTCAATGAGGACCATATTTCTCCACCATCTCCTAAGGATATATCTATCGATGAACCGAATTTGACAACGCCTTCCATCGAAAATCCTCCGGATTTAGAACTTAAGGACCTACCGTCTCATCTCGAGTAAGTTTTCCTTGAAGAAAACAAGAAGTCACCCGTCATCATCGCAAAGGATTTACAAGAAGACGAAAAATACCGACTTATCGCCGTGCTGAAGAATCACAAGAAAGCTATTGCGTGGAAAATCTCTGATATTCGTGGAATTGATCCTCACTTTTGCACACATAAAATTCTCATGGAGGACGACTTTAAACCCACTATTCAAAGCCAAAGAAGGGTGAATCCTAAGATCCATGACGTTATCAAAAAAGAGGTTATCAAACTTCTTGATGCGGGAATGATCTACCCTATCTCGGATTCACCATGGGTTAGTCCCGTCCATTGTGTGCCTAAGAAAGGCGGAATCACCGTTGTGCCCAATGAAAACAACGATTTGATTCCTACTCGTCTCGTTACAGGGTGGAGAGTTTGTATAGACTATCGCAAACTCAATGATGCTACGAGAAAGGATCATTTTCCCCTCCCTTTCATGGACCAAATGCTTGAACGTCTAGCGGGTAATGACTATTACTGCTTTTTAGACGGTTTCTCTGGGTATTTTCAAATTCCCATCGATCCCAAAGACCAAGAGAAAACCACATTCACTTGTCCTTACGGAACATTTGCTTATAAAAGAATGCCTTTCGGCTTATGCAATGCTCCTGGGACATTCCAAAGGTGTATGATGGCTATCTTCCATGACATGGTTGAAGAAACTATGGAAGTCTTCATGGATGATTTCTTGGTTTATGTTGATTCTTTCTCTCATTGCCTTGCCAATTAGGAACGCATGCTTAAGCGGTGTGAAGACACTCGCCTTGTTCTAATCGGGAAAAATGCCATTTCATACTAAAAGAGGGCATTGTGCTTGGACATAAATTCTCAAAAGCCGGTCTTGAAGTAGACCGTGCTAAAGTGGATGTCATAGCCAAATTACCTCCACCTTCAACCGTGAAGGGTGTGAGAAGTTTCCTTGGTCATGCGGGCTTCTATTGTCGATTCATTCAAGATTTATCTAAAATCGCTCGCCCGATGACCAACCTCTTGGAAAAAGATACTCCTTTCAACTTTTCCAAAGAGTGTCTTGAATCCTTCAATCTTCTTAAGGATAAGCTAACTAAGGCACCGGTCTTGGTTACCCCTAATTGGGAGCTACCTTTTGAGTTGATGTGTGATGCTAGCGACTTTGCTATTGGAGCGGTTTTGGGCCAAAGAGTGAACAAACACTTCCAACCAATCCACTATGCTAGCAAGACAATGACGGGGTCTCAATTGCATTATACCACTACCGAAAAAGAGCTTTTAGCTATAGTGTATGCTTTTGAAAAATTTCGCCCCTATCTTGTCCTTTCTACCACCATCGTGTATACCGATCATTCCGCGTTGAAGTACTTGTTGACTAAGCAAGATTCTAAGCCAAGACTTCTTCGTTGGGTTTTGCTCATTCAAGAATTTAAAATCGAAATTCGTGACAAGAAGGGTGCCGAAAACCTAGCCGCGGATCATCTAAGTAGACTTGAGGATCCTTATCAAGGGGATCATCCAAATCAAGAGATCAATGACTCTTTTTCCCTTGAGGCCTTAATGTCTATCAACTCCAATCTTGATGACACCCTGTGGTTTGCGGACATTGCAAACTACTTAGCGGGTGGAATTCTCAAGGAAGGGCTAACGTCCCAACAAAAGAAAAAGTTCTTTAAAGACATTGAACATTATTTCTGGGACGACCCTTACCTTTTCAAACAATGTGCTGATCTGATTATTCGTCGATGTGTTGATGGTCGGCAGCGGTACAAATCCTTGATGCTTGCCATAAAGGACCCACCGGTGGTTACTTTGGTCCCAATTACACCGCGAAGAAAGTATTCGACTCTGGATTTTATTGGCCCACCATTTATTGTGACGCTCACGACATGGTTAAACATTGTGATGCTTGCCAAAGACAAGGCAAGATCACACATAAAGATGAGATGCCTCAAAATTTCATACAAGAATGTGAAATCTTTGATGTATGGGGTATCGACTTTATGCGGCCATTTCCATCATCTAAAGGGAACAAGAACATCCTCGTAGCCGTTGACTACGTTTCTAAATGGGTTGAAGCCAAGGCTCTCCCTACGAACGATGCGAGGGTGGTTTTGAACTTTTTGAAACACCTTTTTGCTCGATTCGGTGTTCCTCGTGCTATAATAAGTGACCGCGGGACTCATTTTTGCAATGATCAATTCGCAAGAGTCATGGCTAAGTATGGTGTCAATCACCGTCTATCCACCGCTTATCATCCTCAAACCAATGGTCAAGCCGAGATTTCCAACCGTGGATTGAAGCGAATTCTTGAGCGTACTGTGGGAGAGCATCGTGCCTCATGGGCCGATAAGTTAGATGATGCTTCGTGGGCTTTCCGTACCGCTTATAAGACCCCGATTGGTTGTACACCTTATCGTCTTGTGTACGGGAAAGCATGCCACCTCCCTATCGAGCTAGAACATAAGGTATACTGGGCCTTGAAGTGGGCTAACTTTGACATCAACAAAGCCGGTGATCTTCGCAAGATTTAACTCAACGAGTTAAATGAACTAAGGAATGAAGCCTACGAGAACTCATTGATCTACAAAGAGAAGACCAAGATCATCCACGATGCTAGAATTAAGAACCGAGAGTTCCGTGTTGGAGATCAAGTCTTACTTTTTAACTCTCGGTTGAAGATCTTCTCGGGCAAGTTGAAGAGCCGCTGGTCTGGTCCATTCACCGTCGCCAAAGTCTTCCCATATGGCACCATTGAGCTTTCTCAGCCAAATGGGCCCAATTTTAAGGTGAATGGCCAGCGTGTGAAGTTGTACTTTGGTGAGGACATCTCTCATGAGATGATTCCATCCCTCACCACGTTTCCCATGAACTAGCTTTGGGTCGAGTCAGGATCGTGACTCGGTTATCAAAAACAAGAGCTTATCGGGAGGCAACCCGGTGATCTATCCTTTACCGTTTTCATAATAAGTGTAGGGGGGAGCCCCGTATGTGTTTGTTGTCTTGTTTCTTCTTCTGTGTAATGATTAAATATTCAAAGATCCATTCTTGATGACTTTTGACAAACCCTGATCCTGTGTACCCGTCTTCCCGGTTCTATCCTAAAACTGTCGTGATTCAATATTTCATATCCTATATGTTCACATTGAAATCACTATAGTTGTCTTTTCCTTAGCAAGATTTAAACAAAGTGCACAATGTCATAAGTGTAGGGGAGTTCACTCCCACATGCTTAAACATTGAGGACAATGTTTATATCAAGTGTAGGGGGACTTCTATCGAAGTAAGTGGTCTTTTCCATGAATTTGTCCTCATTTTAACCAGAAAATTTGATTTTTCGACATTTTTCAAAATTTTTAATCTATTTTGGCCTAGTTGTATAGTTGTATTTTCCTTTGTTATGATTATTTTCTTTCCTTGCTAGAATAAATTTTCAATAAAGTGGTTTTAAATTTTTCAAAGTCGTGAATATTTTGACTCAACGCGAGTTTACTTATCTAAGTTTACTCTAGCTAGTATCCTTAACGTGTTTAAGTCAAGTTTTGCTAGGATTTTATATAGGGAACTTTAAAACGCGAAGGTCTTAACTCTCACGGGTTAAGAACAAGAACTTTTCGCAAGTTCCTATAATTGATCCTAGAGAGTCGTTTATCAAGGGAACTTTAAAACGCGAATTCTAAACTTGAAAAAGTCTAAGAGTTTACAAGATCCTATAGATGACTCGAAAACCCAAAACTTTGATTTAATTGGCTAAGCATCCACGAGTCTCATTCCTTGAGATTTTAAATTGTGGAGAACGAGAGATGATAGAGTAAATTATAAGTTTGGTATTCTTTCGTGAATTTATGTGAGTTGATTATAAGCTTATTCTCCCATCGCTTGCTAATAAATTTATCTGCAATAAATAAGGTTGTACGATTTGAAAAGTTACTTATTTTCTACCACAAGATCGTTTAAAAGTTGCTCGGTATTAATTAGAGTTCATAGCCAAGGCATAACATATTGAAGCGGGATGCGAAGATTGGCGAGTCCAAAAAGGCCCTAACAAGGCATTGGGGATACATTCTGTTGCTAAAGATCCAAAAGTGATGTGAATAATCATTTGTCGAAAATCAATATGAAGGATCGAGACACACGACGAAAAGCAAGTACTCCCTAAAAGTTCATGGAGAAGTCTATCGGAAAAGACCCTAGCAAGGTATGAGAATAAATAGATCCAAGTCCTAAAAGGAGGCGGATCGTTGTATATCAAAGTCCAAAATAAAGATTGGAGAAAAATGAAGAAGTCGTGGTCCAAATATGAAGAATCTCTCAAAACTTCAAGTGAAGAAATTCCTATAGAGAAAACCATAATTTCAAGAACGTCTCTCAAAGATTTGAAGTATGAAGTCTAATATAGAGATTTTACTCGTTGAAAGTTCGTTTTCTCGGTATCTCTTCGAATTGATCTCCGGTTAATTGTGTGAGATTAGTTGTTCTTGGTGACCCAAATATTTTTGGTTTTGGAAAATAAATAAGCAAGACTTAATAATAAATGACGAGAAATTAAAACAAGTTAAAATGTAAACGGTGCGATATTTAAAACTTTAAAATTAAATGATGAGAAAAGAAAAGACGTAAAATTAAAACTTAACAAAAAGTAAATGGTGCAACCCAAAAATTAAACTAAAAGGAAAGTAAATAAAAATTCAAATAAAGAAAAAGGCGGGAAAAATAATCTTGAAAATAAAAGACAAAAACTTAAAAGGAAAATCAAACAAAAACAAACTGACAGAGCTTCATTCGGAACTTTCATCTTCCGAATGAAGGTGCTTCATTCGGAACCTTCAACTTCCGGATGAAGGTGCTTCATTCGGAACCTTCAACTTCCGGATGAAGGTGCTTCATTCGGAACCTTCAACTTCCGGATGAAGGTGCTTCATTCGGAACTTTCATCTTCCGGATGAAGGTGCTTCATTCGGAACTTTCATCTTCCGGATGATGGTGCTTCATTCGGAACCTTCAACTTCCGGATGAAGGTGCTTCATTCGGAACCTTCAACTTCCGGATGAAGGTGCTTCATTCGGAACCTTCAACTTCCGGATGAAGGTGCTTCATTCGGAACCTTCAACTTCCGGATGAAGGTCACCTGGGGATGATGAAATACAGAAACAACAGACTCGAAGAACAGGGGCTATACAGTAACAAAGATTCGATCCACAAATTAATCAAAATCAAACAAAAGATAAAACCAAAACAACCAATAAGCATTAACTAACAATAATCAATCAAAACAACTCATCAAAACTAACAAACATAACCAAATTAATCAAAACCCACTTGATCAAAATCATAAAAACTCAAGAACATGAACAATGAAGAATAAGAACAAATCAAACAAGAAAGGAAGGAGATGATGAATTAAAAGCTTAATTAGAAAGTAAAGATTCAATAACAAAAGCTTAAACACAATTTAATCTAGAGAGAGAAAGCTTAAATCTAGAGAGAGAAACTACCTACTCCTAATCTAATCCTAAAACTAACCAACCCTCTCACATGTTGTGAGGGTGGTATTTATAGGAGAGGGGAGTGGTTGGTGGCTCCTTCTTTCTTTCATTCTTTCTTGGTCCTCAGTCTTCCAGTCTTTCAGTCTTTATAAATTCTTCGACTTTTCAGACTTCGTCTCGGGATTTCTTTGAACTCGTCTTGTAATTTCTTCATAATTTAGACTTGAGTTCTTCGGCTTTTAGTAAACTTCCGTCTTTTGACTTTTTCTTCGATAAATCTTCAGAATTGGTCCTGGACTTCCGTTCTTTTTCCACTCTTGATCTTTCGACTTCGTCTTTTTTGTCTTTTTCTTCAATAAAAACCCGTGAAAGCCGTGTTTTCTCCACTTTTCACCTTCTCGACCCTGAAACACAATAAAAACACAAACCACGCATAATTCCGCCATTTACGACATAAAATATACGTTTAGGTCCCGTTTTAATGTAATTAAGTGGTAGAAAAGATGGGTGTTTTCACACCTATCAAAGTCACTGCCAAATATCGGTCCAAGAAAGGTCTCAAATCGTGAAGCGAGTTATGCCAAGATATGAACTTTATGAGGTCCCGAGAAGCAGTTTTAAAAGATTTTGTCCTTTAGCTAACTACTGATTAAATCATCCCACTTTATTTTCAGCCTAAATAACTATCGAAACAAGTCAAACAATGCATCCTCGTGATCATTCAAGACATTATTAAAATATAAGAGATACACCTAGGAATAAGGGAGTCTAAGTGAATAATTGGGCCACATGAGTTCGTGTTAGTTTGCTAACTTATAATAACAATGATCTCGTTTTTAAGCTTGGTATGGAGAACATGAAACTTGAGAATGATGAATATTCATGACATCCTAAAACCCCAATGTAAGTCTTTGATTTCTTACTTATTTTTTTCTTTTAAGTTTTCTTAGTGTTTAGTATTTAATAAAGGCCAAGGTGGGTTATCTATGATGAAAAATGTAAACCGTGCTTTGAAATTAGTGCATTGCATGAGGACATTGCAATGGTCAAGTGTAGGGGATTTAATAAGTGTGAAAACACTTATCCTTTTACCACTTATTTCCAATAATAACAAGACCAAAACGTGTATTTTATGTCGTAAAAGTCGGAATTATGCGTGGTTTGTGTTTTTATTGTGTTTTAGGACAAAAGATGCAAAAGGAAGAAAACATGGGTTATCACGGGCTTTTATCGAAGAAAAAGACTAAAGACGAAGTCAAAAGATCGAGAATGCAAAAAGAACGGAAGTCCAAGGCCAATTCTGAAGATTTATCGAAGAAAAAGTCTAAAGACGGAAGTTTAATGAAGTCGAAGAACTCAAGTCTAATTTTAGAAGAAAATTATAAGACAAGTTCAACTTATATCGACAAATCCCGAGACGACGTCGAGAAAGACAAAGAAATTAAGTCGAGTCGAGACGAGAAGAAAGAAATTAGATAGCTTAAGCATGTAATCTCTCCACCTCCTATAAATACCCTCCTAATATGTCATTAGGAGGGTGTTAGGTGGTTAATCTTTTAGTAGTTAATTTTTAGTTTTTAAGTGCTTTTTATTTTCTCTCTAGTTTTTCTTTCAAACTTGTTAATCTTTCCATTAATCTTGTAATCTTTTTACATTCATCTTTAATCAATCAAGCTTATTTTCTTAATTCTCATTCTACCTTTCTTAATCTTTTTCTTAATCTTGATAATCATGTAGTTAATCTCATCTCTTTGATTAAGTGATTGTTTTATTCATGTGATTGATCTTGTAGTTTTAATGTGGTGGATGTTTTGAGCTTATTGTGGTTATTAATCTCCTAGTGTTTGGATTATTCTTGATTAAGTTGTTTTGATAGATTAATCAAATTGCTTATTAGTTGATTTTAAATGTTTTGATTAATTAGTGTTTTTATAGTTTTTAATTTGTGGCTTATTTAGTTCTTTTTAAAATTTATTTGGTTAAAGTTTTGGTAAATTGCTTGTTTGGTTCGTGCTTATTTGTAGCTTATTTCTTAAGTTTTGATGTTTCTGCTTATTCGTATCTGTGTTTCAACAATTTCGGATTAGGGTTCATTTTTCCGAAAATTCCATTTTTCTGAATTCATCATTTTTATGAAAACCATCTTTTTCCGAAAAACCTATTATTCCGAAGAGTTTATTATTCCGAAAAAGCTTTCTTTTCTAAAAACCTTCTTTTTCTGAAAATCCAATTTCTCTGAAAATCTCATTTTTCCGAAAACCCATTTTTTCTGAATTTGTCTTTATTCCGAAAAACCTAATTATTCTGAAAAGATCTTTATTCCGAAAATCTATGTTTTTATGAAAAGTCAGTTTTTCCGAAAAGACAGTTATTCCGAAGAATCCAATATTTCTGAAAACACCATTTTTTCGAAGAAGCTCCTTTTTCCGAAGAAACCATTTTTCCGAAGATGCCATTATTCCGAAGATCCATTTTTCTGAAATTCCAATTTTCAGACTTAGTGTAATTGGTAGTTTTCTGAATTGTTTTTATTTTCCAACTTTAATTTTTCCCGCCTTTTTACTTAGCATTGTTTTAACTGGGTTTATCTTAGATTAAATTTTCAAGCTTTCAACGACATTTTTACTTTTAGTAGAATAGATAACCAAACCTTTTATTTTCCACCAAGAACAATTGAGTCGCACTTTCTACCAATAATCAATTCGAAAAGATCGGGTTTAACGAACTTTCATACGAGCTTAAAAACCTTGTATTAGTGCACAATGTCCTAAGTGTAGGGGAGTTTACTCACACATGCTTAAACATTGAGGACAATGTTTATATCAAGTGTAGGGGGGACTTCTATCGAAGTAAGTGGGCTTTTCCATGAATTTGTCCTTATTTTAACCGGAAAATCTAATTTTTCGACATTTTTCAAAATTTTTAATCTATTTTGGCCTAGTAGTATAGTAGTATTTTCCTTTGTTATCGTTATTTACTTTCTGTGTTAGAATAAATTTTGTATAAAGTGGTTTTAAATTTTTCAAAGTCATGAATCTTTTGACTCAACCCGAGTTTACTTATCTAAGTTTACTCTAACTAGTATCCTTAACGTGTTTAAGTCAAGTTTTGCTAGGCTTTTATATAGGGAACTTTAGAACGCGAAAGTCTTAACTCTCACGGGTTAAGAACAAGAACTTTTCGCAAGTTCCCATAATTGATCCTAGAAATTCGTTTATCAAGGGAACTTTAAAATGCGAATTCTAAACATGAAAAAGTCTAAGAAGTTGCAAGATCCTATAGATGACTTGAAAACCCAAAACTTTGATTTAATTGGCTAAGCATCCACGAGTCTCATTCCTTGAGATTTTAAAATGTGGAGAACGAGAGATGATAGAGTCAATTATAAGTTTCGTATTCTTTCGTGAATTTATGTGAGTTGATTATAAGCTTTTTCTCCCATCGCTTGTTAATAAATTTATTTGCAATAAATAAGGTTGTACGATTTGAAAAGTTACTTAGCTTCTAGCACAAGATCGTTTAAAAGTTGCTCGGTATTAATTAGAGTTCATAGCCAAGGCATAACTTATTGATGCGGGATGCGAAGATTGGCGAGTCCGAAAAGGTCCTAACAAGACATGAGGGCTACATTTTATTGCTAAAGATCCAAAAGTGATGTGAAGAATCATTTATCAAAAATCAATATGAAGGATCGAGACACACGACGAAAAGCAAATACTCCCCTAAAGATCATGGAGAAGTTTATCCAAAAAGGACCTAACAAGGTTTGAGGATAAATAGATCCAAGTCTTAAAAGGAGGCGGATCGTTGTATATGAAAGTCCAAAATAAAGATTGGAGAAAAATGAAGAAGTCGTGGTCCAAATATGAAGAATCTCTCAAAAAGTTCAAGTGAAGAAATTCCTATTATATAGAGAAGACCATAATTTCAAGAACATCTCTCAAGATTCGAAGTATGAGTCGCTACCAAATATCGGTCCGAGAGAGGTCTCAAATCGTGAAGCGAGTTATGCCAAGATATGAACATTAAGAGGTCCTGAGAAGCAGTTTTAAAAGATTTTGTCCTTTAGCTAACTATTGATTAAATCGTCCCACTTTATTTTCGGCTTAAATAAACTATCGAAATAAGTCAAACAATGTATCCTCGTGTTCAAGACAAAATTAAAATTAAGAGATACACCTAGGAATAAGGGAGTCTAAGTAAATAATTGGGCCACATGAGTTCGTGTTAGTTTGCTAACTTATAATAACAATGATCTCGTTTTTAAGCTTGGTATAGGGAACGTGAAACTTGAGGATGATAAACATTCATGACGGCCAAAACCCCAATGTAAGTTTTTGATTTCTTTACTTTTTTTTTTTATATATTTCTATCTTTTTAATAAAGGCCAAGGTGGGTTATCTATGATGAGAAATGTAATATGTGCTTTGAAATTAATGCATTGCATGAGGGCATTGCAATGGTCAAGTGTAGGGGATTTAATAAGTGTGAAAACACTTATCCCTTTACCACTTATTTCCATTAATAACAAGACCAAAACGTGTATTTTATGTCGTAAATGTCGAAATTATGCGTGGTTTGTGTTTTTATTGTGTTTTAGGACCAAAAGATGAAAAAGGAAGAAAACATGGGCTATCACGGGCTTTTATCGAAGAAAAAGACAAAAGACGAAGTCAAAAGATCGAGAGTGCAAAAAGAACGGAAGTCCAATGCCTATTCTGAAGATTTATCTAAGAAAAAGTCTAAAGACGGAAGTTTAATGAAGTCGAAGAACTCAAGTCTAATAGAAGAAGGAAATTATAAGACAAGTTCAATTTATATCGACAAATCCCGAGACGATGTCGAGAAAGACAAAGAATTTTAATCGAGTCGAGACGAAAAGAAAGAAGGAAGCAACACATGCACTCCCCACCTCCTATATATACCCTCCTAATGACACATTAGGAGGGTGTTAGTTAAGTTAGCTAGTTTATTTTTCTTTCTTTAGTTTTATTCTTAGAGAGAGAATGTGTTTAACTTTTTCTCACTATAACTTCATCTTTTCTTTCATGTTTAAGCTTTAGTTTAATCTTGTATTTTGGAATCATTAATCTACAAGTTCAAGTTTAAGCTTTTCATCTTTAATCTTCTTCTACCTTTCTTGATTTTGATTTATCTTTGATTCGAAATTTTAATGCACCTTGTTTAAATTTGATGTTTATGTGATTAAAAAGTTTATCTTTTTAATCCTATATAAGTCTTCATACGATTAAGATTAAAGCTTGTTATTCTTTTTGGCTTATTTAGTATCTAGCTTATTGTCTTTTAAGTTTTCTTAAAAGTTTAGTGTTTTTAAATTTTGATTTATAAAGTTTGCTTAATTCGTGTTTTGAAAGTTTTTAAGTTTATGCTTGTTTTTATTCGGTTAAGATTTGATTAAGTGCTTAATCATCTTACTTATTTTGGCTTATTCGTTTTCGGATTATTTGCTCTTTGATTTCCATCGTATCATGCTTAAGGGTTTTACCAGTTACGATCCAGTAAGTGTGATCACATAAAACCCTAGGGTTTCTACTTGCAATCCATTGCTGCGATCAAAGCTAAGATCACCAAGTACGATCACTTGGGTGCGATCACTCATTGCGATCCTTGGTCACGATCACTAATTGCAATCGCTGACCACGATCACTTGAGTGCAATCACTCGCTGCGATCACTTGGTTGCGATCGTGGCCACATTTCTAATTTCCATCGCATTGAGTGCGATTGCTTGACCACAATCTAGGCTACGATCGACAGTTACGATCGTAGGCTACGATCACTTGGTGCGATCACCAAGTACGATCCAATAGTGCGATCCCTCATTTTTTAGTGCGATCCACCACTGCGATCTGAGTACGATCGTGTTATGTTTTTGTTATCTTAGTGTTTAAATTTTACTTTTCCCGCAATTTTACTTAGTATTATTTTTAAACGAGTTTTGTCTTACTTTATTTTTACAAAGTTTTAAGTTTTACAAAGTTTTCAAGTTTTAAATTCATTACGTTTTAATTCCCAAAAATTGCACGCTTCCTGAAATCTCTATTTTTAAAGCTTTTATTTTTACTCAACGACATTTTTATATTTGCTAATAGTTTAAAATAGATAATCAACCCATTTTATTTGTCCACCAAGAACGACTGAGTCGCACTAATTACTTGTAATCAATTCGAAAAGACTGGAATTACGAACTTTCATAACTAAGTAAAATCTAGTTATTATTCCCAAACAACAAGACGTAAAAATTCATTAAGTTCTTCTTGCATAAATTCAATCAAACAAGATTGGGTAAAAGCTTGTTGCCACGTCTTAGGTTCAACTTCACTGAGAAAAGCATCAAAATGACAAAACATTGCAATTTCTTGTAACTGACTTCATGTAGATATCGGACGATTAGGGTCACCAATAATAGAATCTATAGGATGATCCTTTGTCGACATGCTTTCATGTTCATGAATTCGTGGATTGGAGTAGACTGTATTAGGAGCTTCCACTGAGGTGGATGACCCAACTTGATTAGGGTCGGGAATTGGTACACCAAAGAATGGAAGTTCATACATTTGAGCGAATTCCAAGTCGTGATCATCACCATCCTCTTCATTATCAATAGGTATGACATGGGTAGTTGAAACATGTGTTGGTTGAAAATTACTCGTTGAAGATGCCTCTTACCCAATTGTTGGTGTAGACGTATCTGATTGTGCTTCGTTTGTTGGAGCTACAACTTAAGTGACAGGAGCTATTACCTCAGGTTCTGGAGAAACAATACTTGGAGGAGTAAAGAATTTATAAAATAACGGTTGAAACAACGTATCCCATTCATTCTTATAATGTGGTGTAAATGATGATGAAGTAGGGTTGTTTGGGACATGACCAAAGCTAACGTTACTGGGCCCCATTTCATGAAGTGCGGGTTCAGAGTTGCTTTGCTTAGAAGCCATGTACACAAGCTTAACCGCTAATCCCCTGATACACTTGTTTCTTAGATATCAACTTCTTCAGCAACAAAACTCTGAGAGTGTCCCGAGCAGAATGGTATAAAGCGACTGGATCGCTTTATTGAACGTTGACGTTTGTACCTGCATTCTCATTAGGAGTTTGTATGCTTTGATATGGGTTATCGATATCTATTTTAGAACCATGTGGGGGTTCACAGTTGTATTTTCTTGTGCCCGTGCCAACCTGAGGAGATGGATCACTAGGTTTAAGTGATTGATCATCCTTTTGATTTTCCTCCCTAGTAGGGTTGGTAGCATTGGAGACTATCCTAGTTAAAGGGCACTCGTTTCCTACAAAAGTGAAAGTTCTACCTGTGGGGCACCACATTTTACCAATGGGTTTGATTTTAGCTACCCACTGGGATTTAACTCTAGCGCGGGAGTTCACCTCATTAAGGAATTTCCTGACAAAAGAGTCATGATTTTCCTTAAAGACACATTTCCTACATGATTTATAAGTAGCATATTTAATGTCCGAGTAAGATCTAGAATTCCTAAATGATTAATTGATGCTGCTAGGATATGACATGCTACGGTTAGGAGTGTTGGGTAATCTATAAGGCATTTGACTAGGTTTAAACTTCCTATCCCTCAGACCAAATTTATGGCGAACGTCATTTGAACTAGCTCTAGACGTGTTCTTTGTATTTGTAGAGAAACTAGAGGCAATCATGTGATTAGGTCTTGCTAAAGCTGATTTAGTCACATTAGGCCTAGTTGGTGGAGTGACTGTTCTAGAAATATGAACCATATCAACTTGGGAGGCAAACCACGGTCTCGAGGATTGTGGTCGCTCGGATCTAAATGCAGTTGGTTGTCTAATAGACTGATTTGTAGGCGGTTTCCCCAAGATTGATGGCTTTTTCAAGCTTAGTGTCCACACTAGTTCCTTTAGTCTTCCTCAATTCGTTTTTTCAACGCAGCTATAGCAAAGACCTTTTCCTGTACTTGAGCCTTTAAGGTCTCATTATCTTTAAGCAATCTATCTTGGGATGCCAACTTAGATTCTAGCACCTTAATTTGTTTCAAAAGATTATATTTTTCAGCTTTAGAATCTAGAACTCTTTTTATCCAATTTTCGTTCAATAACAACGTTTTACTTTTCAAGTTTTTCAAAATATGTTTAAAATTTGTCCGTTTTCTTCAAAAATTTAAATTGGGCATCCTCAAGATGTTTAGATTCTTGAGCTATGATCATTTCAAGCTCTTTAATCTTGGAAACGGAACCAGTTAACGAAGCAGTCATAAATCATTTATCATGATGTACTATAGCATTCTCAACAATATCTCCCCTATTTTAACTCAAATCGGATGAATCTGAAGTGGTAAAACAATCACCCTTTACCATCCCATGTTTGTCATAATTAGGTTCGGAAAGCTCAACATGCGGTAATTCATCAGCATATACATCACATACCACATTCCGTTGTACCGTATTTCTAGGCTCTTCGTCATATACGGGTATGGTGTCATCATGAGAGATGTATACATCATTCCCTGACATGCTTCTTGTATCATGCTTTCCTCCCGATTTCATGCTCTTGCCATCTTTAGGCTCCAAGTTGTCAACCGTATGACCATTCTCCTCTTGCATCTGCATCATAGATTCTTGCACTCCATTATCACACGCTTGCTGAACTCGGGATCTTTCATCAATTGAGGATGAGACCAATGTCAAGAATTTCAACAGTGTCCCACGGAAATCTTGAACCTCGGTATGTGAGTATTGAAAAAATGACTGGCATATTCCTGAATTATCAGACTTAGCGATGTTAAATTATAAGAAGTGAGTAAGTTGGGTCATGAGAGCTTTATATGCAGATTCTGATGCAGAGTGATTAAAGTCTTCTTTATGAAGTTGCTCAGCTAGTTGGTTCAAGTTTAGGAATATTGAGTCGATGAATATGTTACAATCTTGACCAAAGAGTGTCACAAATTCGCTTCCTCCTTGAAGCCATGTAAGGGTTACAAGATGAGACTGAAGTAGTCGAAATAACGTTATGCCACTTTCTCAAGCTTTTGACTTGCATTTGATGCAATTCTCCCTCTCGAAATGTCGCATTCAACAAATCCATTAAAATACGATGAAAATTGAGTGTAAGGATTACTTGTCGATCGAGCAATGAAAGAAAGTAATTTTGTTTGTTGTCATCGATTAAATCCCTTGAGTAGTGAAGACAAATGATTAAATCCCCTAAAAATGTGTTCTCGAAAAGCTTGGAATAAGTGTTTATCCAACTTTCACAATATCTGAGTTTTTTTTAAGCTTTCAGAAAAAAAAATTGTTTCTCACTTTCGGATAAACTGTCGGGATAAAAAACAATCTCTCCAAAAAATAACTTTCGGGAAAAATCAAATTACAACTTCGGATTTTTCAAATATTAACTTTAGGAAAAATTACAACTCTCGGGAAAAATCAAATTAACTTTCGGGAAGATTAGGATTTAAAGAAGCTTCTTTCGGGAAATTAGTGATTAACTTTCGGATATACTGTATATACCATCAATACGAAACTAATTCCAGACCTGGTCCATTACTTAGCCAAGAGTCTGCCCAAGTACTCAGCCGGTCCATTACAGACTCGGTCCACTACATTAAGGATATATAATGCAAGAATACCCTAATTATACTCATAGTTGAGATAACCCTAAACCTAATCCATCTAACACTCACAGCCGCTTTTCTCCAAACACTGCCAAACTCAAATCTAAAACTTATTTTCCATAACAGCCACCAAAAACAATCGATCCAATCTCATAAACTCAGTTGCTCAGTGAAATGTGTATAGTTGAAGTTCGTTTTTCTCAGTTCTTAACAAATTGAAAGTCCTAACAAGATCGGGTTTTTAATTGTTTTTGGTTGGTAAAGTTTTTTGGATATTCTATTGCTAATTCAAACAAGCCTTGCTAAAATGAAAAATACCGTCTACTTATATGTAAAACAAGATGCACATACCAAGTTTTTATTCAAATAAAATGCCAAGTGTAAATTCTACAAACTATAAGGACTGGAAATGTAAATTCTTTGAAACTTAAATGCTAAAAATGTAAAGCTAAAAAGTATAAGGACTAAATGTGTAAAAACAGTAAACTATATGGACTCAATATGAAAACTATTCAAACATGTAACTAATTTCCAACTAATTGAAAACTAACTAACTAATTTTGAACAAATTTGAAAATACAAGGACTGATTATTTGAAAACCCTAAAAAGTAGAAAGATTAGCAAGGACTGAAAACAGCTTAATTTCAAAAGGACCAAAATGCAATTTTCACAACTATTTTACCAAAAACGGGTTCTCAACTTCAATAAGCTCGTTTGAGCTTATTTGTCAACCAAATTTGATCAAACCAGTTACAAACGACTTAAAATGGAAAATTAGCTAGACCTATCCAAGGATTTAAGCTCAAAGTGACTAGAAAGCTGATAAGCTAAATCCAATAAGCTCAAAATAAGCTACCAGTTAAGCCAGACTTGCACAACTAGATTTTAATTATGAAAATGATTAAACAGCTCAAAAGAAAGACGGGAAATCAAGTCTCAAGAAAAATGATCAAGTAATAAGCTCTGAATCTGAAAATAAGCCAAATTGTGCTAATGTTGACTTTCGTTGACCAGAAATTTCAAAAAGCTCAAAATCTCAAAATTTGTCTAGGAACACTAATGGAATAGAATTGTGAAAGAAAATCAGCTATTTTATGAAGTGGAAAATCAGATATGAGAAATTAGTTTGCATTTCATTACTGGGAATTGCATTTGCTCTTGATCTTAAACTTTGGCTTATTTCTAGCTCAATTCTTGATACTGTACAAATTCCTTATACAAATTCAAAGTTCATGTGTTGACTGAAAGATTAGGACTGGTTTGGAATGATTTCATCAAGTAACAAAGAAATGCCATTCAAATCAAAATCACAACTTTCTGAAAATGTGCTTGAATAAAACTGACCCAAACCTCTTTTATGACCAATTGCCTTTTTGACCAAATACTTGACTTAAAAGTGACTCAAAACTAATTTTTATGACTTGTTGACTAGAAATGAACCAACATTTTCCAAATTTCAACACTTGAAAAGCAAATCAAAGCTAAAACCAAACACTACTTTACTGATATTTTTGAAACTTTTATGAAGGATTTTTGAGCTAATGTTTAAACTGAATTAAGAGTAGTATCACACTAAGTTTTATAGCTAATATGAAGTGTATGAGAACTAGTTACAAGAACTCTAACCAACAAGAACTCTAAATGGCTAGCAAAGCTTTACTGACTGATAAATGTGAAAACAGGACAAGTATTAAGTCTAATAAGCAAGATTAAGCTACTAATAAGCTACAACATCACTGAGATCAGATCAATAACAGGCTAAAACAACTTTTATCATGCAATCAAAGAGAATTAAGCTAGGTATGAAGCAGGCATTCAACAATTGAGTGGAACTGAAATTCAGAAAGTGAAACCTTTAGCTAAGGCCTCCTTTGGGGAGTAGAGGAGCGCTGAGCTCTCTAATCTAGTGCTAACCATCACCTTAGCACTAGAATACACTAATCAACTACCATTCAACAACTATCAATCATCAAATTCGCCATTAATGAACTGAATTCTTCAAAATCTGCTAGAACTTGACTTGAATGAAAAGAACAGGTACAACAGCTACAATCTTCACTACTAGCCAATTATGATCAAGTGTTGATCATAACTAACCAATATCAGCAACAAGAGTAACAGAGTGCAAGTATGAACAGTAGAAAGGTAATGAGAATTTTGGAGGGAAAGTTGAAATGTTTATTGATTGAATTGAAAAGTAGTTACAAATGCTGGTAAGTTTGTTACAACTACTAACAGACTCAAGAGTTTGTCAGATTCTTGAGTTGTTAAGCTAAAACAAAGAAGGATGAGAGAAAAACTAAAAGTGTGTGTGATTTCACACTTTTCTACTACTCTAGAAATGAGAACAATACATGGTATTTATAGACTGCAGAAATGAAATGGTTGGGGTTGGTGACGTGTTAGATCCAATCAGAAGCTTCCACGTGGAGAAATCTGCTCAATTGAGTTTTGCAGGTGATGAACACATTTGGGGTTTTCTTTGTTGTTGATCTTGAGTGTAATTGGTTGTGATCATTGGATTCGTCTCTAAAAAACGAGCAAGTTTCATGTTTATACCAACTTCTGAAATTGCCTCTAGCTCAATAACCATTCTGGGCTGTTGTGTTGAAGAAGATGACACGTGTCAAAATTGTATTGGTTGTGGGAAGTTCACACGGATCATTATCCTTAGTGGATAATTTGATTATTGCATGTAGCTTTCTGATTGGCTGAGAAGTGAGTAGTGCGCTTACACTATTGAGATTTGGCCAATAAATGCTTGGCGGCTGAGTGGGCATTTATTAAGCTGACTTGGTAATCCATGTAACTTGATTCCTCTCTTCCCATTGGTTAATAGCATTTCACACGGATTAAGCTTATCATAACTTTCCAAAAATGGCAGAAACAGCCCCTTCACTTGGCAGAATGTAATTTTGAGCTATATTCTTCATTCTTTTGGCAATTTAAGTCCTTCCACTTGCAAACTTGATCAACAAGCTCCTTTGACTTGGTTGACTTGAGAGTTGACCATATTTGACATTAATCTTGACTTTATCATATTTATACTTTTGGTCCTTCATCTTTGGCAGATTGTCAAGATAGGTCCTTTGTCTTCAAAGTCTTGTCACTTTTGATCCTTCTTTGTCTTTTTCATCAAATTAAGCTTGATTTCCCTTTGTATGCTTGAAATTGTATCCTTCTAACCTATTTGAGCACAAACACAAAACATACCACATAATTCCACTTTATAGCACAAAGTTTAGGTATTTTTATTGTGTTTTAGGGTGATTTGTTAATAAATTGATATAAGTTTATGCTCATATCAAATCCCCTACACTTGAACATTGTCATGTCCTCATGCAATGCTATATATTTTAAAGCACAAATTTACATTCTCCTCATAATTAATCCACCTTGGCCATATGGAATGCATCTACACTACTCTAAACTAAATGAGGCATGATTTTGATTTTTTAACAATGCAATAAACAAAATATAGTTCTATCAATATCTTTTTTGGTTTTTCTTGAAATGGTTTTGATGGAAATAACTCATAAATAATTCAATGACTTTGATTAGGGCTTGGGTACCATGGACACTAATCACCCTCAAGTTTCACTTTCCCCATACCAAGCTTAAAAATGGGATCATTGTATTCACAAGTAAAAAGTGCATCAACTTATTCATGACAATTAAATGTGGAACCGGTTATTATTTGAGCAAATTGCATGTGGGCAAATTTGTCATTATTTCAAGCGTGAAGTATGAGAAATGCAAAATACAAAAATAAGGAAGCACGGTTTCAATCCTAAGTAATCCTCTCATCCGTTACTTGAAAAACCGCTCACAATTAATATAAGTCCGTTTCAAGAGTAATAAGTCATTCGCCTTATGTGTAAAATCCTCATGTCATGCTTTCATAAGTAGCTACACACTCGCTAAGGAAAGAAAAATAAAACTCACGCAATAATTTACATCCGCCATCTTTTTGAGACTTTGGATCTTCAACCCCGCAACCCGTCAAGGTAATATTAGATTGGAGCAATCTATTGAATCCCCGCAACCCATCAAGGTAATATTGGAACTCAATAGTCACTATAATTAACACCACACTGCCCCTCTTGGGAGTCTTGTATATGTATTTTCTTTTCTTTTCTTTTTTTTTCTAGCCACTCATTTTTTTCTGTAAGCCGCTCTTATTTTTCTTTATTCCTCACAAAGAAAGTTGAAAAGAATAAAAGGAAAAACACACGCTAAGTATTAAGCATGACATAAGTCTAGTACACATAAACCGTCCTAACTTAGAATCTTAAGACGTACTTATATCACCATGAATGATTAGTCAAAAATGCATAAGAGACTACAAACCGATTAAGACCGTTCTTGATTATTTATTAACATATATACATGCGAAGAAAATAGAGGTAAAGAAGAGAAGGGTTTAGCCATAAGTAATTATCATGAAGTTTATCTAGCCCTTTTATACTTGCTTCAACTCTATCATTTCCCATTCTCTACAAATTTAAAATCTCAAATAAAGAGATTAGTGGATGCTTAGCCTAATAGACCAATGAAGGACTACATGGTTAAGGATACTAGCTAGAGAATACTTAGATAAGCAAACTCGGGTTGAGTCAAAATATCCATGGCGGGCCTAATATGTCAAAGAAGTCTAAACTTGTTAAACCATGTTTTTATTATGCATTTTTCTCTTTATATATTTTTGATGAAAAGTAAAAGAAGAAATATATACAATGCAAATGTGTTATGCAAATGAAAAATGATTAATGCAAAAAAAATATGAATGCATACTTTTGGTGGCCAAAGTAGTTCAAAAATTTGAAAAATGTTTGAAAAACTAATTTTCCGAGTTATCATGAAAGACAATGACAAGTTCTAGGTAAGGTCACTTCGATAGAAGACCCCCCTACACTTAAGCTAAACATTGTCCTCAATGTTTAAGAGCATGGAAGTATAAAAACTTCCCCTACACTTAGGACAATGAATAAACTTTTCTTAACCCAAGTTAAGGAAAGGAAAACGATTAGTGAATTCATGTTTAAGCACAAGGTGTCAATGAAAGATCACAATAGTAACGAAGTGAACCGGATACAAGGGTCTCCTCCATAAGCTCCAAAACATGAAATGAGTGAGCAACCCTACAAACAACATGAAGACAAAAGAAGGTCTCCCCTACACTTATCTCCAAGTCTATACCCTTATTGCTAACCTACAACACTCTAAACCTAGTTATACAATGCTTGAGTTAATGAGTCTCTAGCTCGACTCGTCCCTCAATGAATTAATTCATGGGGAAAATTGGGATCTCTTGGACCATTTCAACGAAAATGTCCTCCCCAAAATAATGTTTCACACGGTGACCATTCAATTTAAAGTTTGGACCATTAGGTTGTGACAACTCAATAGTTCCATATGGAAACACTTGAGCAATAGTGAATGGACCGGACCATCTCGACTTAAGCTTGCCCGCAAAAAGTTTCAACCATGAGTTAAAGAGGAGAACCGGATCTCCAACTTTGAACTCACGGTTCTTGATCTTAGCATCATGCAATTTCTTAGTCTTTTCCTTGTAAAACAAATAATTTTCATAGGCATTGGCTCTCAATTCATCCATCTCATTAAGTTGATCTTTCCTATGTGAACCGGCTTGGTTTAAATCAAAGTTAGCCCACTTGAGAGCCCAAGATGCCTTATGTTCCAACTCGAATGGGAGGTGGCACGCTTTACCATAGACAAGCCTATAAGGAGTACAACCAATTGGTGTCTTAAAAGCCGTCCTAAAAGCCCACAAAGCATCATCAAGCTTATCCGACCAAGAAGCTCGATGCTCTCCCACCGTTCTCTCTAAAATTCTCTTTAAACCACAATTTGTGACCTCGGTTTGACCATTGGTTTGAGGGTGATACGCGGTAGAAAGTCTATGATTAACTCCATATTTCTTCATAACTCTCGTGAATTGATCATTACAAAAGTGCGTACCACGATCACTTATGATGGCCCGAGGTACACCAAATCTAGCAAACAATTGCTTTAAGAACTTCACAACAACTCTAGCATCATTGGTAGGTAAGGCTTTAGCTTCCACCCATTTGGACACATAATCCACCGCCACAAGTATATACTTGTTTCCCTTAGAAGATGGAAAAGGTCCCATGAAATCAATGCCCCATACATCAAATATCTCACACTCTTGAATAAAATTTTGTGGCATCTCATCATGTTGCGTAATTTTTCCTTGTCTTTGACACACATCACAAAATTTTACCATCTCATGGGCATCTTTGTAAATGGAAGGCCAATAGTAACCCGAATCAAAGACTTTCTTGGCGGTATAGTTGGGCCCAAAATGTGCACCCGTAGGTCCTTTATGACATGCTTCTAAGATCTTAACTGCCTCGGGCCCATCTACACACCGTCTAATGATTTGGTCCGCACATTGCCTAAAAAGATAAGGATCATCCCAAAAGTAGTACTTAACTTCCTTAAGAAATTTCTTCTTTTGTTGATAAGTAAGACCCTCAATAAGCACATTTCCCACAAGATAGTTTGGTATATCCACAAACCAAGGAGTGGCATCCTCTTGGGAAGAGATAGACATGAGCTCCTCTAATGGAAAGGATTCATTGATTTCTTGATGTGGAAAATCTCCTTGAAAAGGATGCTCAAGTCTACTCAAGTGATCCGCCGCTAAATTCTCGGCCCCTTTCTTATCACGAATTTCTATCTTAAACTCTTGAAGCAACAAAACCCATCTCAAAAGCCTAGGCTTAGCATCTTATTTTGTCATGAGATACTTGAGAGCGGAATGATCCGTATACACTATGGTTTTGGATAACACAATGTATGGTCTAAATTTCTCAAAAGCATAGACTATAGCAAGCAACTCTTTTTCCGTGGTAGTGTAATGAAGTTGTGCACCGGTCATGGTTTTACTCACATAGTGTATAGGTTGAAAATGCTTATTCACTCTTTGACCTAAGACGGCCCCCACCGCATAATCACTAGCGTCACACATAAGCTCAAAAGGTAATTCCCAATTTGGAGAAACCAAAACGGGAGCCTTTGTCAATTTCTCCTTAAGAGTCTCAAAAGAGTCCAAACAATCTTGGTTAAAAATGAAAGGAGCCTATTTTTCCAAGAGGTGACTCATCGGTCTAGCTATCTTAGAAAAATCTTGTATAAAGCGCCTATAAAACCCTGCATGACCTAAGAAACTCCTCACACCTTTAACCGAGGTGGGTGGGGGAAGCTTAGCAATCACATCAATTTTAGCTCGATCAACTTCTAATCCCTTGTTGGATATTTTGTGTCCTAAAACAATTCCCTCTTTCACCATAAAGTGACATTTCTCCCAATTAAGCACTAAACGTGTTTCCTCACAACGCTTAAGCATTCTCTCTAGATTGGTGAGACATGAGGTAATGAATTTCCAAAGACGGAAAAATCATCCATAAAAACCTCCATAGTTTGCTCTATCATGTCATGGAAAATCGCCATAATGCACCTTTGAAACGTCCCCAGTGCATTACATAAGCCAAAAGGCATCCTCTTGTAAGCAAATGTACCGTAGGGACAAGTGAATGTGGTCTTTTCTTGATCCTTAGGGTCAATGGGTATTTGGAAATAACCCGAAAGCCATCAAGAAAGCAATAGTACTCATTTCCCGCTAAGCGTTCAAGAATTTGATCCATAAAAGGTAATGGGAAATGGTCTTTCCTAGTAGCCTCATTGAGTTTCCTATAGTCAATACAAACTCTCCAACCGGTAACAAGTCTTGTAGGAATAAGCTCATTGTTCTCATTAGGCACTACGGTGATTCCACCCTTCTTTGGAACACAATGTACCGGGCTAACCCATGGAGAGTCAGAAATGGGGTAAATCATACCCGCATCAAGGAGTTTAATCACCTCCTTCTTAATGACCTCATGGATTTTTGGGTTAACTCTTCGTTGACTTTGAATGGCGGGTTTGTCATCATCTTCCATAAGGATTTTGTGTGTACAAAAATATGGATCAATTCCCCTTATGTCGGATATTTTCCAAGCTAAAGCTTTCTTGTGTTTCTTAAGGACTTCAATAAGTTGCTCCTTCTCATCCTCTTTCAACTCTTTAGCAATGATCACGGGTAATTGGTCTTTGCCCTCTAAGAAAGCATACTCTAGGTAGGATGGAAGGTCCATAAGTTCAATTGGAGGTGGACTATCTATGGAAGGTTTTACTATGGAAGGATCCTCATGAGTAACTTCTTGTGGAGTAGGAGAAGGAATAGGGTCCTCATTGAGCAACTTTTGGATAGTAAGAATATCTTCTTCCCAATTAATAGGAGAATCATCATCACCAAGAAAGTTTGACTCAAATTCCTCCAAGAGGAAATCACTCTCTCCAAAAGGTGTTAAAGAGGGAGCAATTGAGGCCACGGTTTCAACATGGGGCATCTCATCACTAGTACTCTTGCAAGCATCATGAAAGTGTTCATCACACACCTCATCTAACACATCAACTATGTTAATAGTCTCACATGGTCTAGACTCCTTAACCTCTTTCCTATCACAAACTTTCCCTAACTTAAACACCACTTTCTCATCCTCTACTCTCATAATTAGTTCTCCTTCCGCCACATCTATCAAAGTACGACCCGTTCTAAAAAACGGTCTACCAACAATCAAAGGAACTCTAGGATCCATGTCATAATCAACCACTACAAAGTCGGCCGGAAATGTAAACTTATCCACACCTACAAACACATCCTCCGCTATACCTACGGGGTAAGCTATGGTTCGGTTGGCTAATTCAAGGGTCATCCTAGTGGGTGTGAGCTCGGGAAGAGAGAGTTTTTTCCAAAACGATAAAGGCATGAGGTTAATGCTTGCCCCTAAATCCGCCAAAGCCATGCAATTTTCTACACCGGGAAAATTACAAGGTATCAAGAAGCGCCCCGGATCTCCAAGTTTTGTTGGTAAGGTTTTAAGTAGGACGGCGGAACAATTTTCATTAAGGGATGTGTTGGGCAAATCAACCAATTTTTCCTTGTTTGAGAGTAAATCCTTGAACATCTTAGCAAACTTTGGCATATAAGCAAGAGCTTCCGCAAAGGATATGTTGATGTTGAGTTGCTTGAACATCCTTAAGAAATTTGAGACTTGGATGTCATCCTTGTTCTTTAACTTGTCCTTTTTCAACCTTGAAGGATTTGGAAGAGTTGGTTTTGGTGTAGGTAGAGTAGGTGTTGTAGTGGAAGATTTATCTTTGTTAGCTTCTTCATTGGGAAGTGTGGAAGGTAGATGAGAAGTAGGAATAGGTTGAGAAGGTGTGTTTGATTGAATGGGAGCATTTTGAGGTGGTGAAGAAGAAGTAGAAGGTTTGTCACAAGTAGGAACAAAAGTGGATGGAACAATAGGAGGTTTAGGAGGTGAAGGATCCTTTTTTGTCTTTCCACTTCTTGTTGTAATAGCATTGACATTTGCCCTTGGATTTGTTTGTGTGTTAGAAGGTAAAGCCCCTTGTGGTCTTTGATTATAAAGCATCATAAACTTCTTATTTGTGTCTTCATGCATTTCTCTCATTCTTCTCTCATGAGCTTCATTCATTTCTCTTAATCTCTTCTCATTAAGTTGGAACCTCCTTTCGTTCTCTTGATTCATTTTGTGAAAAAGCTCAATTGTGTTATAATCTTATGGCACATTTCCTTGAAAACCTTGGGGCTGGAAAGGTGGAGGTTGATTGTAAAACCCTTGGTTGTTGCCTTGAAAGGTAGTTCCTTGATTGTTAAAGGTATTTGGTGGTCTATAGTTATTCCCTTGGTAAGGTGGTCTTTGCCCTTGATTCCTTTGTAACACTTGAGGAGGATTTTGTTGAATTTGGGTGGGTGGTTGGGGTGGGAATCCCGGTGGAGTTAGGTAATTTTGGGACTTGTAAGAAAGGTTATTTGGATTGATATTTGGCTTGAAGTGTTCATGATTTTCCTCTTAGTAAGCATAACATTCCCCTTGATAACCTTGCACCTTATCACATTGTTCATAGGAATGGGGACCTCCGCAAGTTACACAAGAAAGAGTAATGGCATTCACATCATTTGAAGAATTGTTCAATGAAAGGCTCTTAATGGCTTGAATCATCTCTTGTTGTGCCTTAAAACTCCTCTCATTATCTCTATCCATCTTTTGAATGATCTCTTGTTGATACTTGAGGAATTGGTTATCACAAGGTGTTTGAGAATTGTTTTGGATAACATGAACCCTTTCTTCACATTGAGTGTTTGTTTGAACCATTGCTTTAGTCTCAATGATGTCCAAAGCCTCTTGAATGGATTTAAGAAGAATATTCCCTCCTGCGTAAGCATTAAGTGAATCTTGGTGATGAGGTTTAAGGCCATCATAGAAAGTATTGATTTGGTGAACTTCATCCAATCCATGGTTAGGGCATCTCCTCAATAACTCTCTAAACTTCTCCCAAGCATCACTAAAGGATTGACTAGGTTTTTGTTGAAATCCTATAATTAAGTTCCTCAAAGCCGTGGTCTTAGATGGAGGAAAGAACTTGTTCAAAAACTTAGTGGTGAAACCATCCCATGTGGTGATACTATCGGGTGGTTGGGTGTCTAACCAATGCTTAGCGGGTCCCTCTAGTGAAAATGGCACCAATATCAACTTAATAGCATCATGTGGAACTCCATTGTACTTAATGGTATTGCAAAAAGCAAGTAATCTCTTAAGGTGATCATGAGGATTATCATTCTTGTGACCATAGAAAGGTGTGTTTGAAACCAAGGTAATCATAGCTGTTTTTAGCTCAAATGAATTTGCGGGAATGTCGGGAATCTTGATAGCATCGGCATACCCGTGAACATTGGATTGCAAACGTTCCATCAAAGAACGATTATCAACAGCCATGGCTTCTTGTTGTGGATGAATAAAAGCACGATTCTCGTGATCGGCTTGATGGACGGTGGTGGTCTTACTCTTTCTCTTTTTCTTCCTTTTTGGAGGAATAGGTTGTACACCAATCGGTATTTGTGCACGCCCGCGAGTGAGCATGCAACTCAATACGAGGAATGAGAGAGAAGCTCTCGTGTGACTTTGAAGAGAAAAGGATTATCCTCTTCGAGTTTCAATATGAAATACCCACAAGAAAATAATAATATACGTATGTACTACTTGGGTGCAAGACCCCCAATGAAGCCTTCCTTCTTAGAATACTCACAAGTGAACGGGGGGTTAGGTGGCGCGAAGCACTTAAGTACCTATTGACCCTTAGATGGCATTTTATAGCACATCGCCTTTCTATTCACTTAATTGTTTGTATTCTTCGAATTGTTGCTTATTGGAAGTATTTATCTATTCTTGTTTTATTTTGTTTGATCGATACACGTGTCAAGGACCGGAACGCCCCTCAACACGGTGTATTGCCTTGGCAATACTTATGGAAGATATGTAAATTGGTTTTTCTTATACGTATACGTATTTACTTATAATAATATATGGAAATTATTTTTGTATTTATGAGTTTTTAACAGAAAATACTATATGTACATAAAAACCGAGAGAATCCAATAATATATATTTTTGGGTGCAATCTCTTAGGAAAAAGATTCCTTTTTGAATTTTTTTAATTTGTTTGGTCAATTCTTTAGGAAAAGAATTATTTTGTTAATTTTTTAGTTTTTATATATTTTTATATTTTTTATTTTTTTATTTGTTTTTTATTTATGATACGTAAAAATAACGTTCACTAGGTGAACAGATCCCAAAAGCCAATGAAAACCGTCAATCGATAGTCTCTCGTAAAGTCAAAGAACCGGCAGTGACGCCATTTAAAATGTGTATAGTTGAAGTTTGTTTTTCTCAGTTCTTAACAAATTGAAAGTCCTAACAAGATCGGGTTTTTAATTGTTTTTGGTTGGTAAAGTTTTTTGGATATTCTATTGCTAATTCAAACAAGCCTTGCTAAAATGAAAAATACCGTCTACTTATATGTAAAACAAGATGTGCATACCAAGTTTTTATTCAAATAAAATGCCAAGTGTAAATTCTACAAACTATAAGGACTGGAAATGTAAATTCTTTGAAATTTAAATGCTAAAAATGTAAAGCTAAAAAGTATAAGGAATAAATGTGTAAAAACAGTAAACTATATGGACTCAATATGAAAACTATTCAAACATGTAACTAATTTCCAACTAATTGAAAACTAACTAACTAATTTTGAACAAATTTGAAAATACAAGGACTGATTATTTGAAAACCCTAAAAAGTAGAAAGATTAGCTAGGACTGAAAACAACTTAATTCCAAAAGGACCAAAATGCAATTTTCACAACTATTTTACCAAAAACGGGTTCTCAACTTCAATAAGCTCGTTTGAGCTTATTTCTCAACCAAATTTGATCAAACCAGTTACAAACGACTTAAAATGGAAAATTAGCTAGACCTATCCAAGGATTTAAGCTCAAAGTGACTAGAAAGCTGATAAGCTAAATCCAATAAGCTCAAAATAAGCTACCAGTTAAGCCAGACTTGCACAACTAGATTATAATTATGAAAATGATTAAACAGCTCAAAAGAAAGACGGGAAATCAAGTCTCAAGAAAAATGATCAAGTAATAAGCTCTGAATCTGAAAATAAGCAAAAATTGTGCTTATGTTGACTTTCGTTGACCAGAAATTTCAAAAAGCTCAAAATCTCAAAATTTGTCCAGGAACACTAATGGAATAGAATTGTGAATGAAAATAAGCTATTTTATGAAGTGGAAAATCAGATATGAGAAATCAGTTTGCATTTCATTACAGGGAATTGCATTTGCTCTTAATCTTAAACTTTGGCTTATTTCTAGCTCAATTCTTGATACTGTACAAATTCCTTATACAAATTCAAAGTTCATATGTTGACTGAAAGATTATGACTGGTTTGGAATGATTTCATCAAGTAACAAAGAAATGCCAGTCAAATCAAAATCACAACTTTCTGAAAATGTGCTTGAATAAAACTGACCCAAACCTTTTTTATGACCAATTGCCTTTTTGACCAAATACTTGACTTAAAAGTGACTCAAAACTAATTTTTATGACTTGTTGACTAGAAATGAACCAACGTTTTCCAAATTTCAACACTTGAAAAGCAAATCAAAGCTATAACCAAACACTACTTTACTGATATTTTTGAAACTTTTATGAAGGATTTTTGAGCTAATGTTTAAACTGAATTAAGAGTAGTATCACACTAAGTTTTATAGCTAATATGAAGTGTATGAGAACTAGTTACAAGAACTCTAACCAACAAGAACTCTAAATGGCTAGCAAAGCTATACTGACTGATAAATGTGAAAACAGGACAAGTATTAAGTCTAATAAGCAAGATTAAGCTACTAATAAGCTACAACAACACAGAGATCAGATCAATAACAGGCTAAAACAACTTTTATCATGCAATCAAAGAGAATTAAGCTAGGTATGAAGCAGGCATTCAACAATTGAGTGGAACTAAAATTCAGAAAGTGAAACCTTTAGCTAAGGCCTCCTTTGGGGAGTAGAGGAGCGCTGAGCTCTCTAATCTAGTGCTAACCACCACTTTAGCACTAGAATACACTAATCAACTACCAATCAACAACTATTAATCATCAAATTCGCCATTAATGAACTGAATTCTTCAAAATCTGCTAGAACTTGACTTGAATGAAAAGAACAGGTACAACAACTACAATCTTCACTACTAGCCAATTATGATCAAGTGTTGATCATAACTAACCAATATCAGCAACAAGAGTAACAGAGTGCAAGTATGAACAGTAGAAAGGTAATGAGAATTTTGGAGGGAAAATTAAAATGTTTATTGATTGAATTGAAAAGTAGTTACAAATGCTGGTAAGTTTGTTACAACTACTAAAAGACTCAAGAGTTTGTCAGACTCTTGAGTTGTTAAGCTAAAACTAAGAAGGATGAGAGAAAAACTAAAAGTGTGTGTGATTTCACACTTTTCTACTACTCTAGAAATGAGAACAATACATGGTATTTATAGACTGCAGAAATGAAATGGTTGGGGTTGGTGACGTGTTAGATCCAATCAGAAGCTTCCACGTGGAGAAATCTGCTCAATTGAGTTTTGCAGGTGATGAACACATTTGGGGTTTTCTTTGTTGTTGATCTTGAGTGTAATTGGTTGTGATCATTGGATTCGTCTCTAAAAAACGAGCAAGTTTCATGTTTATACCAACTTCTGAAATTGCCTCTAGCTCAATAACCATTCTGGGCTATTGTGTTGAAGAAGATGACACGTGTCAAAATTGTATTGGTTGTGGGAAGTTCACACGGATCATTATCCTTAGTGGATAATTTGATTATTGCATGTAGCTTTCTGATTGGCTGAGAAGTGAGTAGTGCGCTTACACTATTGAGATTTGGCCAATAAATGCTTGGCGGCTGAGTGGGCATTTATTAAGCTGACTTGGTAATCCATGTAACTAGATTCCTCTCTTCCCATTGGTTAATAGCATTTCACACGGATTAAGCTTATCATAACTTTCCAAAAATGGCAGAAACAGCCCCTTGACTTGGCAGAATGTAATTTTGAGCTATATTCTTCATTCTTTTGGCAATTTAAGTCCTTCCACTTGCAAACTTGATCAAAAAGCTCCTTTGACTTGGTTGACTTGAGAGTTGACCATATTTGACTTTAATCTTGACTTTATCATATTTATACTTTTGGTCCTTCATCTTTGGCAGATTGTCAAGATAGGTCCTTTGTCTTCAAAGTCTTGTCACTTTTGATCCTTATTTGTCTTTTTCATCAAATTAAGCTTGATTTTCCTTTGTTTGCTTGAAATTGTATCCTTCTTACCTATTTGAGCACAAACACAAAACATACCACATAATTCCGCTTTATAGCACAAAGTTTAGGTATTTTTATTGTGTTTTAGGGTGATTTGTTAATAAATTGATATGAGTTTATGCTCATATCACTCAGCTTAAATAATCAATCAAAACATTGAAATTATCTAATGCAATCCCATTTAAATTTCTGTTAACTTTTCAATCCACACGAGAAGAAAATAACCATGGTCTCTTGCATCTTCAAGATCTTTTAATTGGATCTCGGGTAGGTTTCAGGTTGCATGTGTTTGATTCGTGTTAAATTCGTTTGAATGTTTCAAATCAAAACAAAGAATCATGTGAATATAGCATAATTGTTATAATTCACTCTTTAATTTCGTAAATTAAATTTTTTAAGTCTTTATACGAATCTATGATTACTATGTTCATGAATATAGATCTCTAAAAGATCTCGACATGCATGTCATTACACAAATCAAATTTGAGATCAATGTTGATTTTTTGAGTTTCTTTTGGTTTTGAGTCGAGGCGTTTGAGATGAGAGTCTGTGTACGTGGGGCGAGTTTTGTTGGTTTACGAGTCTAGATTTGTTGTGCTTGAGTCTGTTGGTGTATTCTTTGTGTGGTCGAGTCAAGTTATGTTTTAGGTTGTAACTGGAGTCGAGTCTATGAGCTGTTGAGTCGAGTATGTTGTTGAGACTAGTGTTTTTCGTGTGAGTCTAGTTTTGAGATTGATATGAGTGTATTTACTCATATCATTTGTAGTTTAAAACAATGAAATTATGCATGATATGTATCAAATATGCCTTGGAAATGCTTGTTTCTTGTTTTCATGTGTGTAGGTACCAAGTTCGCGAAAACCGGCAATAATCGACACGAGTTTGATGATAAAGATCCAAGAAGCCAAAATCGAGCTCGATTTGAGTGGATTTAATCATTTAAAGAGTAAACGGGCTTAGTGGGTCCCACAATGGGGAAAATGGGCTCAAAAGCCCATTTAATATTAAAGTTATAAATATAAGGGTGTTGATAGCCCAAAAGGCGCAAAATAGGGTTAATAATATTCGGATGAATGATTATTGGGACAAAAGCCCAATTGCCTCAACTGAAGAAACGAAATGACTTATTGGGCTCTAGGGTTTTCATTAAATTAAACGTGTATATAAACACACATTATGTTTTCATCCACACGTCACTCATTTTTTTTACCCAGCAAATAAATATTGCAACCGACCCCACCATATTACTTCATTCACGTTTCTTTTATTTTCACTCACCACAGATAAATAAATACCCCTTTCGATAGTTTCTATGTAACTCATCCTCCCCATTTACCTTCTCCCCCAAAAACCTGAAACCCTAGTTACTGTTACAATCCCTATGTCACAATAAAAAAATTTTACCAAAGGGCTTTTTATCTATCCTTTTAATTCACATAAAGGGAAATAAAAACCCCAATCTTTTAGGAAGAGATGGTATGGAAAGACTTTGCTACGTGGCCGAATCTTACTGGATTGAACACCTCATCTAGCCATTTCAACCAATCACAGCCTCTAAAAGAAGCACAACTAGCACACGGATGCCACGTTGGCGATCCGTGTGCTAAATCATGTCATCTCCACCATCCAATCATGAGAGAGAAAGAAAAGTGAAGATTAAAGGCTCAGATTAAAGAAGAATATTCCAAAAAGATGCGGATATCTCCTTAGCAAAGCCCTTGGGGGTGGCTATAAAAACCCCCAAATTACTTGTATTTTATCATCCCTTTCTTTAGTTTAAGGTTATAATGTAGAAATAGCTTTAGAATTTATTTTGATAATTTTGTAATGATTTTGTAATGTTTTCAGTTTAAGATTAATAAAAGTTATTTTTAGTCGAGCAACTTTTCTTGTGTTATTTAATATTAATCTGAAAGCTATTTCTAAGGGCATAAACTTTATTTTCGGTTTCTAACAATTATAATATTTAATTGAATTTAAAAGCTCATTTATAGCTTTTTAGTTCAATTTGGAGCTAAGTTTGGGGATCCAGTTTATCCTACTGATAAACTGTTTAAAAAAAATAACTGTTGGTTCGATTTATGTCATAAATCGAGAGACATTCGTGGTCTGTGGCTCGAGTGGATTTGGTGGTTTGAATGATTTGGTGTCGATCTAGTAGAAAAATCCGCTCAGCGCGTGATTTCTTCCCAAAGGTTTTCTTCAAAGCTGGTTAAGCGCATTTACTTTTTACAAATCAATTTATGTTTTGCTTAATATTCATATTTAAGTTTTGTTTGTACTGATTTTCTGTCTTATATGATTGATTAGCTGATTAAAATGTTTTAGTATTTGTTATAATCTGTTATGATTTCAGATTCGTTTGTGTAGTGGAACTTGTTCTGATCTATTGTTAATCATGTTTCTGTTTATTTAGCTGGCTGAAGGAATAATCTGTTATATTATTTACTACTTTTCTGTTTCATGTTGGAAATTTGCTATTTGATCACTGCTGAGTATCTGTCATTGATTTTTGGGAATAATAATATATGAATCTGCTTGTTTCTGATATGTTCAGTATATTAAAGTAGATTTTATGCTGCTATAGATGATATATGAGATGATTTGAGTTCTAAGTAGTCTTCGAACTGGTTTGTTAATTTGGTTATTAAAGCGTTTGAATGTAGTTTATTTTTACTCGTTGCTATCCTGTTATTCCGTCTTGCTGTCATGTTTGATCTTATTGCCTTTCAAAATTCGTCCACTGCGTCATTGGTTTTGGACTAATGAATTGCTAATTTCAGTAGTATGTTCATAGTCTGCTGCTATTGAATTATTGTGAGATTGCTGTTAGGATAGGCTGTATCTGCTAGCAGAATGGGATGTTGTTGCTGTAAGGTTTTAAACTGCTTCGATTTATTTACTCTGTTTCGTTTTAGTTTGGCTGAATGTTCATGAAATATGCTCGAAATTAGCTGCCATTAAGCACTCATTATTTTAGATTTGACGTTTCTGCTTAGGTTTATCTGAATAATTGTTTCTGAGTTGCTAGATTAGATAGGGATATGTGAGTTTCTTTATTTACTTTAACTGTTTCTATTATTATTTGTTCTATAGGATTTAATCTTGATTGATCTGAATGTATTACTTTGTTTTTTTTACTGATGTTATTAATTTGATTTGAGTTTCTGTATGTGACTTTGGTACTACCTTGTCTGATTATGAATTGAGTTATTTAACTGCTTATAATTCTACTGTGCGAACTGGGGATGTTTGGTTTGGTTATTTTATCAAAATTTCTTTGTCAAATAAAATTAATATTTCCAAAAAATTCGTCCTCAGGGGGTCTCGAACTCGAGACCTCCCCCTTAGTAGCCATTCGTGTTAACCACTAGACCTAGCAGACTGTTTTTGTTTCATTTCTTTAGTTTCAATTAATATAGCCTTAATTTTAGGCTGTCAGCTATTAAATAGATTTAAATCACAAGTTTTTTTTCATTTTTAGTAAATTTTAAATATTAACTTTATTAAAATTACTTTTATAAAATTTTAAAAATATATATAATAAATAAAATAAATTAAGAAAAACAAAAAAATTAATTAATAAAATTAAATTGTGTTTTATTTTAGAAATATAATTAGTAGATTTTAATAAAGTTAGTTTTTAGATAAATTAAATTTAAATTTTTAGAAATTAAATAGTTTTTATTAGACTTTTAAAATAGAGTAAAAGTACTTTTAATAGATAAATTTTTAATGGGATTTTAATTAGTTTAACTTTTTTTTTTTAAATAATTTTATACTTTAAATAGTTAATTGCTTTAGATTTTAAATAGGCGGGGTTTACGATTCATGCACTTTAGGGTCATTTTTAATAGCTTAAAATTTGTAGAATTTAATTGTAGTTTAAAAACCACAAACCAATTCAAATCTATTGTCCAAATCAAAACGAAACGTCTCAAATTCATAAGATCTTCGTGTACAACGAACTCGACTCATTCACGTGTTTAATTGAATTCGTCATTGGTAATATTGGACTATTACTTTTTCCTAAAGGTAATTTTCGAATTTACCCTATAACGTAATCCAAATTAATTCACATATATACATCCACTTACATCAAAAATTTTGGCGCCGATGCCGGGGAACTTTAAAACGCAAATTCTAAAACTTGCAAAAGTCTAAGAAGTTGCAAGATCCTATAGATGACTTGAAAACCCAAAACTTTGATTTAATAGGCTAAGTATCCATATATGGAGAACAAGAGATGATAGATCCAATTATAAGTTCGGTATTCTTTCGGGAATTTATGTGAGTTAATTATGAGCCTATTCTCCCATCACTTGTTAATAAATTTAATTGCAATAAATAATGTTGAACGATTTGAAAAGTTACTTAGCTTCTAGCCCAAAATTGTTTAAAAGTTGCTCGGTATGGTTTAGAGTTCATAGCCAAGGCATAACTTATTGAAGCGTGATGCGAAGATTGGCGAGTCCAAAAAGGTCCTAACAAGACATGAGGGCTATGTTTTATTGCTAAAGATCTCAAGTGATGTGAAGACTCATTTATCAAAAATCAATATGAAGGATCGAGACACACGACGAAAAGCAAAATACTCCCAAAACGTCATGGAGAAGTCTATCCAAAAAGACCAAAATAAGGTATGAGGATAAATGAAGCCAAGTCCAAAAAGGAGGCGGATCGTTGTAAATCAAAATCCCAAATAAAGATTGGAGAAAAATGAAGAAGTCGTGGTCCAAGTATGAATCTCTCAAAACTTCAAGTGAAGAAATATTATGAAGAGAAGACCATTATTTCGTGAACGTCTCTCAAGGTTTGAAGTATTAAGTCATTGCCAAATATCGGTTCGGGAAAGGTCTCAAATCGTGAAGCAAGTTATGCCAAGATATGAACTTTATGAAGTCCCGAGAAGCAGTTTTAAAAGATTTTGTCCTTTAGCTAACTATTGATTAAATCGTTCACTTTATTTTCGGCCTAATAAATTATCGAAATAAGTCAACAATGCATCCTCGTGATCATTCAAGACAACAATAAAATATAAGAGATACACCTAGGAATAAGGGAGTCTAAGTGAATAATTGGCCCACATGAGTTCGTGTTAGTCTACCAACTTATAATAACAATGATCTTGTTTTTGCACTTGGCATGAAAAAGTGAAAAGTCGGGGACGATGAATCTATTTGAGTTTTATGATCCTTAAAGTTACTTTATGCCTTTGCAAAATAAAGTGTCATAAGTTGAATAATAGTGTAGCTATAGTTTTATTTTATCATTGCGTGAGGACACGGCAATTCCTTAGCATGGGGGAATTTGATATGAGTGTATTTACTCATATCATTTGTAGTTTAAAACAATGAAATTATGCATGATATGTATCAAATATGCCTTGGAAATGCTTGTTTCTTGTTTTCATGTGTGTAGGTACCAAGTTCGCGAAAACCGGCAATAATCGACACGAGTTTGATGATAAAGATCCAAGAAGCCAAAATCGAGTTCGATTTGAGTGGATTTAATCATTTAAAGAGTAAACGGGCTTAGTGGGTCCCACAATGGGGAAAATGGGCTCAAAATCCCATTTAATATTCAAGTTATAAATATAAGGGTGTTGATAGCCCAAAAGGCCCAAAATGGGGTTAATAATATTCGGATGAATGATTATTGGGCCAAAAGCCCAATTGCCTCAACTGAAGAAACGAAATGACTTATTGGGCTCTAGGGTTTTCATTAAATTAAACGTGTATATAAACACCCATTATGTTTTCATCCACACGTCACTCATTTTTTTTACCCAACAAATAAATATTGCAACCGACCCCACCATATTACTTAATTCACGTTTCTTTTATTTTCACTCACCACAGATAAATAAATACCCCTTTCGATAGTTTCTATGTAACTCATCCTCCCCATTTACCTTCTCCCCCAAAAACCTGAAACCCTAGTTACTGTTACAATCCCTATGTCACAATAAAATAATTTTACCATAGGGCTTTTTATCTATCCTTTTAATTCACATAAAGGGAAATAAAAACCCCAATCTTTTAGGAAGAGATGGTATGGAGAGACTTTGCTACGTGGCCGAATCTTACTGGATTGAACACCTCATCTAGCCATTTCAACCAATCACAGCCTCTAAAAGAAGCACAACTAGCACACGGATGCCACGTTGGCGATCCGTGTGCTAAATCATGTCATCTCCACCATCCAATCATGAGAGAGAAAGAAAAGTAAAGATTAAAGGCTCAGATTAAAGAAGAATATTCCAAAAAGATGCGGATATCTCCTCAGCAAAGCCCTTGGGGGTGGCTATAAAACCCTTAAATTACTTGTATTTTATCATCCCTTTCTTTAGTTTAAGGTTATAATGTAGAAATAGCTTTAGAATTTATTTTGATAATTTTGTAATGATTTTGTAATGTTTTCAGTTTAAGATTAATAAAAGTTATTTTCAGTCGAGCAACTTTTCTTGTGTTATTTAATATTAATCTGAAAGCTGGTTCTAAGGGCATAAACTTTATTTTCGGTTTCTAACAATTATAATATTTAATTGAATTTAAAAGCTCATTTATAGCTTTTTAGTTCAATTTGGAGCTAAGTTTGGGGATCCAGTTTATCCTACTAATAAACTGTTTAAAAAAAATAACTGTTGGTTCGATTTATGTCATAAATCGAGAGACATTCGTGGTCTGTGGCTCGAGTGGATTTGGTGGTTTGAATGATTTGGTGTCGATCTAGTAGAAAAATCCGCTCAGCGCGTGATTTCTTCCCAAAGGTTTTCTTCAAAGCTGGTTAAGCGCATTTACTTTTTACAAATCAATTTATGTTTTGCTTAATATTCATATTTAAGTTTTGTTTGTACTGATTTTCTGTCTTATATGATTGATTAGCTGATTAAAATGTTTTAGTATTTGTTATAATATGTTATGATTTCAGATTCGTTTGTGTAGTGGAACTTGTTCTGATCTATTGTTAATCATGTTTCTGTTTATTAAGCTAGCTGAAGGAATAATCTGTTATATTATTTACTGCTTTTCTGTTTCATGTTGGAAATTTGCTATTTGATCACTGCTGAGTATCTGTCATTGATTTTTGGGAATAATAATATATGAATCTGCTTGTTTCTGATATGTTCAGTATATTAAAGTAGATTTTATGCTGTTATAGATGATATATGAGATGATTTGAGTTCTAAGTAGTCTTCGAACTGGTTTGTTAATTTGGTTATTAAAGCGTTTGAATGTAGTTTATTTTTACTCGTTGCTATCCTGTTATTCCGTCTTGCTGTCATGTTTGATCTTATTGCCTTTCAAAATTCGTCCACTGCGTCATTGGTTTTGAACTAATGAATTGCTAATTTCAGTAGTATGTTCATAGTCTGCTGCTATTGAATTGTTGTGAGATTGCTGTTAGGATAGGCTGTATCTGCTAGCAGAATGGGATGTTGTTGCTGTAAGGTTTTAAACTGCTTCGATTTATTTACTCTGTTTCGTTTTAGTTTGGCTGAATGTTCATGAAATATGCTCGAAATTAGCTGCCATTAAGCCTCATTATTTTAGATTTGACGTTTCTGCTTAGGTTTATCTGAATAATTGTTTCTGAGTTGCTAGATTAGATAGGGATATGTGAGTTTCTTTATTTACTTTAACTGTTTCTATTATTATTTGTTCTATAGGATTTAATCTTGATTGATCTGAATGTATTAATTTGTTTTTTTACTGATGTTATTAATTTGATTTGAGTTTCTGTATGTGACTTTGGTACTGCCTTGTCTGATTATGAATTGAGTTATTTAACTGCTTATAATTCTACTGTGCGAACTGGGGATGTTTGGTTTGGTTATTTTATCAAAATTTCTTTGTCAAATAAAATTAATATTTCCAAAAAATTCGTCCTCAGGGGGTCTCGAACTCGAGACCTCCCCCTTAGTAGCCATTCGTGTTAACCACTAGACCTAGCAGACTGTTTTTGTTTCATTTCTTTAGTTTCAATTAATATAGCCTTAATTTTAGGCTGTCAGCTATTAAATAGATTTAAATCACAAGTTTTTTTTCATTTTTAGTAAATTTTAAATATTAACTTTATGAAAATTACTTTTATAAAATTTAAAAAAAAAATATAATAAATAAAATAAATTAAGAAAAAAAAATAAAATAAAAAAGTTAATTAATAAAATTAAATTGTGTTTTATTTTCGAAATATAATTAGTAGATTTTAATAAAGTTAGTTTTTAGATAAATTAAATTTAAATTTTTAGAAATTAAATAGTTTTTATTAGACTTTTAAAATAGAGTAAAAGTACTTTTAATAGATAAATTTTTAATGGGATTTTAATTAGTTTAACTTTTTCTTTTAAATAATTTTATACTTTAAATAGTTAATTGCTTTAGATTTTAAATAGGCGGGGTTTACGATTCATGCACTTTAGGGTCATTTTTAATAGCTTAAAATTTGTAGAATTTAATTGTAGTTTAAAAACCACAAACCAATTCAAATCGATTGTCCAAATCAAAACGAAACGTCTCAAATTCATAAGATCTTCGTGTACAACGAACTCGACTCATTCACGTGTTTAATTGAATTCGTCAATGGTAATATTGGACTATTACTTTTTCCTAAAGGTAATTTTCGAATTTACCCTATAACGTAATCCAAATTAATTCACATATATACATCCACTTACATCAGAGATCGAGTCAAGTCAGGTTTGGTTGTGTCGAGTCACGTTTGTGTTGAAGTATGGGTTTTGTTGAATTAGAGTCGAGTGCAGTTTAATTCTTTTGGTTGTGACACTATCGCAATGTTTTGGAACTGACCAGCTGTCGCAATGAATAAAAGGTAACTATCGCAATATGTGAAAATAATTAGACATCGCAATATTGATAAGTGAGTAACTGCCGCAATGATAAGAGTAATTGTCGCAATGTTCAAAAAAGTAATTATCGTAATAAGACAAAAACAATTACAATCGCAATGACATAAAAGTAACCATCGCAATAAGTATCACAATGTTAAAAACCATCGTGGATTGCGACAGTAATATGACAAAGGACAACCATTACGACAGAAAATGACACAAAAAGGACAAAAAGAGGAATCTTCAGAATATAAACACACCAGTAATAGTACATGTGTGACCTTAAAAACACTCAGAAAATCACCAAATGACCAAATTTTTTGCGATTTTGACCAAATCAATTAACCCAAATCACTACCACAACTATGTAGTCAATTTGTCTACAAAGTTAAACCACAAAAACGCAAAAAATTTCAAGATTTGAGCTTGATAAATCAAACCCACTAAAATCAATCAAAACAAACACAAGAACAAACCAATCAACCATGGCTCTTGATACCAATTACAGGATATTGTAAATCTATGCTTAATCTAGAGAGACAAAGAGATAGAAATATGGTGAGAACACGCACACACACTTAGAGAGAAAAAGTATGAATAAACACCTTTTCACTATGTGTAAAATGATATGAACCACACCCTCTACAACTAAGGAGAGGGTTTATATAACGAAGCCTTGTGATGGGCTTGGGTTTACACAATGGGCCGCCGGCCTCATACATTCCATGGGCTTGGCGTGGCCTTGTTTAATTAACTTAATAATACTAGACTACGAGCTATCACTTGATCTATTGTTGGAGTGACCGATCCTTTCTAATACGTAAAAGGTATTTCCAACATATTAATTAATTAACTTAACTTTTAATTAATTAGATCAATGTACAAGAATAATTAAATTATTAATTATTTAACATAGGTTTATTTAAATAAATGTACATAGAAATTATATAATGATTTTATTTAAATAAACATAACTTAAGTCTTGTTTTAATTAAACCATAAATTAATTAATACAATTAATTAATTAAATCATAACATAAAATATTTTTACATGTCGGTTTAATTACGTGTTCTTGAAAAAGTGTCAAGTACCCGAGCCCGAAACCCGAGACCCGACAACCGAGCACCACAGCCCGAAGGATATAGCCTCTTTGCTGCCGTGACTCGTGCGAGCCAAACAACACCACACCGAGAGCTAAGGGCTCTCGGCTTGCTGTTGCGCCCGAACAAACCGACCCCCAGCTTGCGATGGGGTTCCCCTGCCTACGATAACTTCCCGCCGAGCCCCTTAGTGGGCCTCGGTTTCCACCGCTGGGCCAAGTTCCCCGTTATGGGGTTCTTGGTCCTTGCGGCTGACAGCATAACACCACCACCGCTACATATATGGTTGTGGCTGGTGGTTCACGACCTACGCCGACCCCCAAGTGGGGTTACGACTCTTGGAAAAGCCATAGTGGTCTCGGTTGGGCAGCGATCGGGACAGAACCAAACCCCCAACCAATTACTGGTTTTTAAATTCTTGGTTGATCTATCATTGTTACATGTTCTTGATTTGTTTTTAATAATCATACATAAATAAATAAAAACAAAGAAAAGGATTTGAGATACCAAACACGTGATTTAAAGGATGAACGAACACGATACCGTTGTTAAACAAAGATCCAAAAATCAATCTTCCTTGTGGTTTTGTTGTGGTTAGTCGCGGCCAAGAAGAAAACGAAAAAGAGAAAGTGTTTTTAGAGTTATGATAAATATTCTGTATTTTATTAATTATGGTTCCTTATTTTATGTATATAAGGTTTATAGTTGGATTGGGCCTTGGGCACCTCCTCTTGCTTGCTTGGACGCGGACACAAACATACACATATAGCAATTAGTTTATTTTTCGTAACTTAAAATATTAGCGTATGTGTTCGTTAAATGTTCGTGTTTTATAACTTGTATTAGTTAAGTATTATACGTGAATACTTATAATGCATTTATATTCGTGTTTACATATGTAATACTTACAATAATTAATTAATATACATAATGTTCGTATTAAATATTCATGATTCATGTCGTACATTAATTAATTATAAAATTTAAATTTAACCGTAAATTCGTGCATTTAATGATCTTAGGGTTTTTAAAGCGGGTATTACATCTGTTCACTGAGCGTTAGCTGCATTTACTTTTCTCGCGGTAGGTATTAAGCGGGAAGCTGGGAAGCGAGAGTTGGGTATTGAGAGCTGTCTAGAGTCACATTTGAATCAATAAATGTTGAAGGAATCTATTATTTCAACACTTTATACTGTGGACCCTTTCATTTTAGGATCTTGATTTTTTGGATTTAACTTAATGTTTAATATGTTTTAGTAAGTAAACATTATTTTGGACTTTTATTCTATATGTTTCTGATATGAAACCATAACGTGACACTTTGTCTCTTTATCACAACGGGTGTTACAACAAGAATCTTTTTTCTTTGGCTACTTTGATATCTGGGTTATAACTTCTTAATACTCAGTAAGCATGGTGTTCGATTTCAAATGGCAAATGACAAGTTTTACCATACAACTAGAGGTAAGGTGTTGTGCCAATTAGAGTTTTGTAAGCCGTAAGGAATTTTAACACCCCCGTTTTTGGATACCTTAGCAGAACCTTAAGTTCGGGGTATTGGTATATAGTTAACATAGTTGTAATCATAACACAGTTTAAAAGAGACTTTTATAAATATAACGTATCATTCAATAATCAGAGTTTTACAAAATAAGATCCCAAGATCTCTCGTTGATAAAAACTTAAATGATAAAAATTTGGACGTCCTCAAGTCTAATGTCACTCCGTGTTGTCGTCGCTCAATTACCTAAGATACATGCATAAAGATCAATACAAAGGTTGAGTGAATTCATAGGTTTAAATAATCACAACAAGGTTCAAGTGATGACGTCTTCCTAAGGACATATTTTTCATATAGTTCCATATAACCGGAGGATTCTTTCCAAGGACATCCCATAGTTAGAAATAGCTAGTCCTTAGGAAAGTTAGAGTTAGACTGTGAACGTAGTTGAATGCCGACTAATGACTGAAGCTAGCACTGAAACAATCACAACAAGGTGCTAGTGATGACGTCTTGGTAAGCATTGAAGGAGTTGAAGAATGAAAAATAATTATAAAGATAAAGGGGGCAGAGAAGCCCTCCTTGCAACTGAGGAAAAAACCGGGTCAATACATATGCTATCGAAATCATTTTAATGATGTTCGGCATTAAACATAGCCATCATGGAGCCAGTGATGCAATGCACAACCCTACGCATCTAACTCAGATATCTCTTAAAAGATATTTGTTTTAATCACACGAAGATCAACACGTTATCTATCGCCTTGATCACACCGAGTAAGTTGGTATTGAAAAGGTGACACTCATCTCTAGTCTCCGACACTAAATCTAAAATGCAAAATCGAGTTTAGAGCTATTAGAGATCACATAAATAATCTCATTAAGACATTTTTCCATGACGATACTTGTTGTTCACCTTGAACACATGTATTTGATTATATCGAGTCCTACATAATATCTACATTATCTTGCCAGAACATCATGAATTATACTCTTGAGTATTCACAGTGAAGAATGGGAAACCTTACAGTGCTAACATCAAACAACAATGCGGTAGGTCATGTGTAAGATTGCTAGCTATATTTAAAGTGACGGTCATATAATATACCGTTGTGAAGCTCGTGGAAAATGCTATTGAATGGTGTCGAGAGTTCTAAGATAATGTTGTTTATGTAACGGAAATTAGTCCCGAACACACAAATGAGGAAAGACTTGTACACGAGATCCTTATACTATATAAGGACTCCACCTCCTCATTTGTGTGTCTGTTTTTTCATTTAGTTGTTTTAGAGAGAGAAAGTAACTTTGTTTCTCTTACTAGGAAATTCACACACTTTGTACTTTTTCTTATCATTCACCAAGGGATTCTTTGTTCTTCATCTTAATTTCATCATTGTTATTTCGTGTCTCATCATCTCACGCCACAAATACCTTATTCATATCTTCATTTTCGTGGGTTTAGTTTTCGTGTCTACAAATCCTACAAGTGGTATCATTCGCCAAGGGATTCGTAGTTAGCTTGTTTTTCGTGTTTTACTTCATCAAAACATTGAAAAACTTCTATTTTTTCTGGATTTTAAGCTTAATTTCGTGTTTGCCTCGTAAAATTTTTCGGCTCTAAAACCAAAATGTTGGCAATTTTTATGATTCTTTGGTTGATATAATACTCGAAAGAGCAGTTTCGTAAGACTTGATCAAAAACTTGATCTTTTTGAAGTTGAAAAAATTAGAAAAAACTCGGCATATTAGGGTTTTGCATTCTCAGCACTGCCGAGAATTGCATAATTTTGTGCCGAAACTATTGATGCCTAGAATTACATAATTTGGTGCTGAGCATATTGATGCCGAGAATTGCATAATTTGGTGCCGAGAATATTGATGCCGAGAATTGCATAACTTGGTGCTGATAATATTCATGTCGAGAATTCATGTTGAGGACTTCATGTAGAGAAATCATGCCGAGAACTTCATGCCGAGAATGTTAAAATTTCATGCCAATAATATAGCCAAATTTTAGTTCGATAAATTTTTAGACTTAACCAATATCTAGACTAGTTCCGTTGCATAGTTTACCAAAAAAAGAGTTAAAATTTTTAGGTCACCTTAGTTCAATTTTTTTCCATACTAGTTTTAGGCTATTTCTACCCCGATTTCAAAATTTAGCAATTCAAAATTTTTTTTGGTCTACGTTATATCGGACTGAAAAATATCAGCGAAATTCGGATTTCTACGAATTGTGATCCTATTTTACACACGACTTCTACAATGACGTCTCAACAAGACATTTATGCTGCGGGTACTAAGAATCGTCCTCCCATGCTTAACAAGGAGAATTACACTACATGGGCTAGTCGTCTTCTTCGTTATGCAAAATGCAAACCGTTAGGAAAGATGATCGTCAACTCTATCCAAAATGGTCCGTATGTAAGACGAACAATTACTGTGCTTGGGGATCCCACGAGTACTAACCCAGTGACCGATTCTAGTCATGAGCAAACAGATGAAGAATTAACTGAGGATAAATCTAAACAACTCGACGCTGATGATCAAGCAATTCAAGTCATCCTTATAGGACTTCCCGAAGATGTTTATGATGCTTTCAATAGTTGTGACACCGCACACGAGATGTGGCTCAGAATTCAAAAAAAGATGAAGGGGAGTGAAATTGGTTTACATGAAAAAGAGACTAAGTCGCTTCGTGAATGGGAGAAGTTTACTTCTATTGAAGGGGAAAAAATTGAACATTACTATCATCGATTTTCAACACCCATGAGTCATCTTAGGAGAAATAAACATGAACCTAAACAAATTGTTGCCAACATCAAATTTCTTGATAATCTTTCATCTTAATTAACACGATATGTCACACTCGTCAATCAATCAAGTATCTTCTTATCGTGGACTACACTCAAGTGTATGATTACTTGAAGATGAATCAAGAAGAGCCTAATGAAGTTAGGGCAGAGCGACTTGTAAAAACACATGGCTTTTATTGCAAAATATTCGTCATCTATTTCATATCCCATGGTACCTTACAATCAACCATCTTCGAGTAAATTCAACCCACAAAAACAACAACAACAACAACTCACAACTTATGGTTATCAACTCCCTGCTGTTGTGAATTACTTGCAACAACATATGGATTGCTTTGATGACATCACAGATCCTACTCATGCGATTAATTCTGGTCTAGCACTTCTTACAAAGGCCTTCAAATTCACCATTAACCCAACCAAAAACAATAAGAGAATCTCCTCGAACACGAGAAATAGGCAGATTGCTCAACCCATGATGAATGAGAATCAAGTTCGTCAATTGGTAGTCGGAGAGAAACACAGGGAATCAATGTCAACAATATGGTGCTCAAAATGAAGGAAATCAGTATGGTCACAATGCATGGCGGATTGTTGGGAATGCAGGTAATCAATATTTACAAATCCGTGGTTAGAATCAGGGGGTTCAGAATTTGGGTAATCATAATTGGTTAATTGATGGGCCAACGGTTGGAATCAGATGGGAAATATTATGGCTGCCAGGGTTGAAAATACTGCTACGGGAAATGGAAACAACAATCGTTAGTTTCAGTGCTATAATTGCATGGGATATGGTCATTGTTGATAAAAAAAGTTGGATGAACCTTGATCGACCTGAATTAATCTTAATTTAGGTGCCCGAGTGTAATAACTCCATTTTACCTTATAGTAGTGGAAGCTAATTTTTGGGGTATTACTATCAAAGTACCATAGTCATAATAATAGAAAATGCTCAAAACATTTTTAAAAATATTAACGTCATCATTAATTTATTCTTAGTTAAATAAAAACAACTGTACAATAATGTACATCACAGGTTTTTCCCAAAGATCTAGTTTTATTTTCTAGAATGATAACTTTATTCAAGACACCACCATCCACAGCCCGCCAGTCCTCATTCACTTGAAATATATGTCTTAAAGTCAATACAATGGTTGAGTGAGTTCATAGGTTTTTAAACAATATTTGAATACAAGTACGACTCTAGGGCTATATTACTATACACCCAAGTTTTTAAATTTATCAATTCACATTGCACTAGCTCATGATCCCGCAACTAGACATTATCAGGAAAACTCAACAAATTTTCCCTTAGGTAGGAAGTTTGTTGGACTACCCTATATAACAAAATAAAGCATATCTTTTTAGCCTAGGTAGGAACCATTAGCTGCTAGCAAGTGTGACTTTCCCAGATAGGAGATATCAGTCTCCAATAGTACCAATCACAATATTAGTGCTCATTAAATGATTAGCAGTCCATGATTAAAGTAAGGATTTAACGGAAACAAGTAAACGTAGTGTCAATATTCATATAGGCAGCATACAAAAACACTTGTGTTCTAGTTTAGCATATATCCCCCTCACGGGTTTTCAAATCATTTATAAAACTTTAAAAGTGAGGCTATGAACTCACTTTAGGCTAAAGAATCTTGATTAAATCAGCTATACCCAATCACAAATTTTTCACAATATCTGAGTTAACACACAATATATAGATATATCAAGTCATACTCTCTGAGTTCAATATTTTATTATTTCATGTATTTATTCTTTGATTTATATACTTTGTTATTATAGTATCATTGTTCGGGACATTATACTTAGAAGCAATTCAATAAACGTTTTGAGGAGCGAGGGCACTTTAAACCGTAAACCCAACCACTTAGTCAGAACGTAATATCGAGATGGACCATCTTTGTACAAAGCTCCTAATGTAGTTTTTGGTGAAAAAAGAATATTTTTGGTTGTTTTAAAATAAATGTGCAAGACGTAAATGAAAATGACGTTAATTTAAATCTAAATCTAATTTAAAATAAATGACGAGAATTTAAAATGTGACTAAAAGTAAATAGCACTAAAAGTAAATGACGCAAACTTAAAACTAACCTAAAGGCAAACTTAAAACGCAACTAAAAATTAAAATAAGGCAAGGCTAAAATAAATCTAAGGCAAGTAATCTTAAAGTGTGACTAAGGAAAAAGGCGGGAAAAATAAAGCTTGAAAATTAAAAATTAAAAACAGTAACTTAAAATAACCTGAAAATACCTCACTCGGAATAATTACTCGTTCGGAATGTCACCTTCACCCGGAATAATTCTTCTTCGTTCGGAATAATCAACATAAAACACTCATTCGGAATATTTGAACAAAACCTTCATCCGGAATAAATCCTTTATCCGGAATATGTCACTTATCCGGAATAAAGTTTCGATTCGGAATATTGCCTTGACTCAGAATATATTCCGAATGAATCCCTTGATCCGGAACAATAGATGTTCCGAATGAACAAATCCCAAATCTTTCGTTCGGAATGTTCCGAATGAAACAGCCTTGATTCGGAATGCCTTCTTGGTTCGGAATGTTCCGAATGAACAAACACTGATCCGGAATAATCTGCTTGATTCGGAATGTTCCGAATGAACAATCCCAAAAATCCTTCGTTCGGAATGTTTTGCTGATCCGGAACAATGTCTTGATTCGGAATGTTCCGAATAAACTCCTTCACTTGGAATGTTCCGAATGAACTCGCTGATCCGGAATACTTTCTCAAAACCTTCGTTCGGAAAATGAACCAAACTGATTCGGAACTTTCACTTGATTCGGAACAATCAACAAAATACCTTCACTCGGAATAATTGGCTTAGCTTGGTTCGGAATATCCTGGGAAACAACAGTAACAACGAATAACAAGGAAAAAGCAAATATACACGAATCTAATCTAAACTAATCAAAATCAACCACAAGATTAAATCAAACTAATCAATAAACATCTACTAATCATAAACAAACAATCCAAAACAATCAAACTAAGAATACTAATCAAAATAATCAAAACCCACTTTAATCAATTTAATAAAAACTCAAAAACATAAACATGAACATAAACATAAAGATTAAAGATTAAAGAAAGGTAGATAGGAGATCAAACAATAAAAGTAAAGATTGACAATAATTAAAAGGAAACTTACTTGAATTAAAGGTATTTAAAGGTGCAAGACAATATACTTAAATGACATGTAATTAAATGACAAGGAAAATAAAATGGAAGAACTAATTGTCACTATTAGCCAACAAAATGAAATGAAAACACTAATGATCTATTTATAGGGGAGATTAGGGAGGTGCTTAGGACGCTTCCTCCCCTCTTTCTTCTTTCTTTAATTGCGTCATTAAGTCCTTAATCTTCTTAATCTTTTGACTTTAATGACTTTGTCTCGGGATTTCTTCAAACTCGTCTTGTAATTCTTCAATAAATTAGATTTGAGTTCTTCGGCTTTTAGTAAACTTCCGTCTTTTGACTTTTTCTTCGATAAATCTTCAGAATTGGTCTTGGACTTCCGTTCTTTTTGCACTCTTGATTTCTTGACTTCGTCTTTCGTCTGTTTCTTCGATAAAAGCCCGTGAATGCCTGTGTTTTCTCCCTTTTCCACATTTTCGTCCTAAATCAAAACAAAAACACAAACCACGCATAATTCCGACATTTACGACCTAAAATACACGTTTTGGCTCAGTTATTATTGTAGTTAAGTGGTAAAAAGGATGGGTGTTTACACACCTATCAAATCCCCTACACTTGACCATTGCAATGTCCTCATGCAATGCATTAGTTACAAAGCAGGATTACATTTTCCATCATAATCAATCCATATTGGCCTTTATTAAAGAGATAGAAAATTATAATCATTCAAAGTAAAGAAATCAAAAACATACCTTAGGGTTTTGAAAATGTCATGAATGATCATCATCCTCAAGTTTTCACTTTCTCCAAACCAAGCTTAAAAACGAGATCATTGTTATTATAAGTTAGCAAACTAACACGAACTCATGTGGGCCAATTATTCACTTAGACTCCCTTATTCCTAGGTGTATCTCTTATATTTTATTGTTGTCTTGAATGGTCACGAGGATGCATTGTTGACTTATTTCGATAGTTATTAAGTCTGAAAATAAAGTGGGACGATTTAATCAATAGTTAGCTAAAGGACAAAATCTTTTAAAACTGCTTCTCGGGACCTCATAAAGTTCATATCTTGGCATAACTCGCTTCGCGATTTGAGACCTTCCTCGGACCGATATTTGGAAACGACTTCATACTTCAAACCTTGAGAGACGTTCATTAAATTATGGTCTTCTCTTCATAATAGGAATTTCTTCACTTGAAGTTTTGAGAGATTCTTCATACTTGGACCACGACTTCTTCATTTTCTCCAATCTTTATTTTGGATTTTGATATACAACGATCCGCCTCCTTTTTGGACTTGGATCTATTTATCCTCATACCTTGTTAGGGCCTTTTTGGATAGACTTCTCCATGATCTTTTGGGGAGTATTTGCTTTTCGTCGTGTGTCTCGATCCTTCATATTGATTTTCGATAAATGATTCTTCACATCACTTTTGGATCTTTAGCAACAAAATGTAGCCCTCATGCCTTGTTAGGGCCTTTTCGAACTCGCCAATCTTCGCATCCCGCTTCAATAAGTTATGCCTTGGCTATGAACTCTAATCCATACCGAGCAACTTTTAAACGATCTTGGGCTAGAAGCTAAGTAACTTTTCAAATCGTACAAACTTATTTATTGCAGATAAATTTATTAGCAAGCGATGGGAGAATAGGCTCATAATTAACTCACATAAATTCATGAAAGAATACCAAACTTATAATTGACTCTATCATCTCTCGTTCTCCATAATTTAAAATCTCAAGAAATGAGACTTATGGATGCTTAGCCTATTAAATCAATGTTTTGGGTTTTCGAGTCGTCTATAGGATCTTGCAAATTCTTAGACTTTTTCAAGTTTTAGAAATCGCATTTTAAAGTTCCCTTGATAAACAACTCTCTAGGATCAATTATAGGAACTTGCGAAAAGTTCTTGTTCTTAACCCGTGAGAGTTAAGACTTTCGCGTTTTATAGCTCCCTATATAAAAGCCTAGCAAAACTTGACTTAAACATGTTAAGGATACTAGCTAGAGTAAACTTAGATACGTAAACTCGGGTTGAGTCAAAAGATTCACAACGTTTGAAAATTAAAACTACTTTATTAAAATTTATTCTAACAAAGAAAGAAAATAACTATACAAAGGAAAAACTAATTGGCCAAAATAGATCAAAAATTTTGAAAAATATCGAAAAATTGATTTTCTGGTTAAAATGAGGACAAATACAAGGAAAAGGCCACTTAACTTCGATAGAAGTCCCCCCTACACTTAATATAAACATTGTCCTCAATGTTTAAGCATGTGGGAGTAAACTCCCCTACACTTAGGACATTGTGCACTTTGTTTAAATCTTGCTAAGGAAAAGACAACTAACGAGATTCCTATTTTAATATTGATAAATATAAAATAGTGAATCAAGAAGAGTTTAGGATAGAACCAGGAAGATGGGAACACGGAATCACGGGTCGTCAAAAATCATCAAGAGTGGATCATTGAGCGCTCGAATCCCTGAATATGAGAAGAGAGGAAATAGCAAACACCAACGGGTCTCCCCTACACTTAGGATAAAGAAAGCTAAAAGATAGATACATGGGTTGCCTCCCAAGAAGCGCTTGATTTTTGTTAACCGAGTCGTGAGCCTGACTCGACCTTGATTAGCATAGGAAGAAGCATGAAACATATCCACCGGGATCAAAGACATAGTTTTCGTCCATCAAATAGCACAAGCTTAAGGCGAACAAGGCAAGCCAAAGAAGAGTAGGCAAGGTTCCCTTAAGCAAAGATGGAGCACGGTGGGAGGACGGGTGAAGTGGTGCAAGCATATCTCCAATAGTTCCAAAAATTTTTCCTTTTATTTCATCAGACGGGTACTGAGATGGCTGAAGAATATCGATACCGGGGTCGAACACCTTTTCCTTTAGGGGAAAATAGCACTCAGGCTCAGCAGAATTTGAAGATGATCCACGAAGAAGATGCACAACCTCGTCCTCAGAAGGTGGACAAAGAGGTGTCAAATCATACGTGCTGCGGATGTTGGTGTCGTTCGGTTGCTTCTCCTTTGAAAGAATTTTCTTCAGATCCAAAGTAGGATCAAGACGATAATCATCAAAGTCTAAAGGAGGAGCATCACTCTCATGAGGGAAGTATGTATTAAGAAAAGTAGAGAAGTCTTCCTCAAATGAGTATTCATCCAAAGTAGGATTAAGCATGGTAGGCGGAGGGATCTTCATCATGTGAAGAATCACTCGAAAGAGTATCAGCCTCATCAAAATCATCATAAGTGGGCATTTCGGGATACTCGGAGGTAAAGTCATTATAATCATCCGTATCTGAGCTAGAATCATCATCATAAGCATCAAAGATCGGTGGAGAATCATATATGGGTGAAGGTTCCAAATTGGAGAGAGAATCATCCACATCATCTTGAAACAGTGGATTATCAATGCACGAATCGAATAGAGGATTGTTGTAGACGACAAAATCATCAAGCACATTAATCATATTCGCTGATTCTCGTCCTCCAAAGGATTTGCTTGTAAGCTTCCCCATTTTGAACACTTCTTGTTCATTCCTGACCCTTAAAATTAATTCACCTTCGGCAACATCAACTAAAGCTCTTCCAGTTCTCAAGAATTGCCGACCAAGTATTAAAGGAATACGAGGTTCCATTTCATAATCAACAACAACAAATTCGACCGGAAAAGTGAAGGTGCCAACTTTAATGAACACATCTTGATTTCTTGACTTCGTCTTGGACTTCTGTTCTTTTTGCACTCTTGATTTCTTGACTTCGTCTTTCGTCTTTTTCTTCGATAAAATCCCGTGAATGCCCGTGTTTTCTCCCTTTACCATATTTTCGTCCTAAATCACAACAAAAACACAAACCACGCATAATTCCGACATTTACGACCTAAAATACACGTTTTGGCTCGGTTATTATTGTAGTTAAGTGGTAAAAAAGATGGGTGTTTACACACCTATCAGCTCCCTACTAATATGACACATTATATCTTATTATATTTTATGTTCCTTAGTTTTAATATTGGCAAGAATAGTCCTTATAGTTAAATTTTGGCATAATTACACTTCTAACCCTTTAAGTATATAGTTTCATTATATTGCAATTTAATCCTTCAATATTTAACCATGGGGTCTCAAACTTTCCAAATTTTTTTATTATAGCTATAAATTTAATAAAATGACACTTTCGGCCCAAAATGTCAAATAGTATAAAAAATGACAGTTTTGGTCCCTATACTTGTAAATATCATATAACTTCTTCAAAAATGTACCAAATGATTTAGGATTTTAAAACAAGGTTTCAAAGCACATTTATAATCGTAATAAAAAATTTTAATCCGAATTATATCTCTTGAAATGGATTTTAGGTCATTATTTTATGTCAAATACAAAACTAGGGTGTTAAGATATCTTTAGCTTATAACTTTCATTAAATTGATGAAATGACTTGGTTCTTTTTAGATTGTCTTTCTAAAATAATTTTGGCATTATAAGAAGTCTTATAATTAATTATAACAAGATTAAAGCTTGTTTAACATAGAAATTACCTAGGTAGCTCCAAAATGACTCCTTATAGCTTCCTATGAACACTACTTTCTATCAAAGCTTCAAGGGCTTCAATGGATACCTTCTAGACCTAGTTTTTGGTATTCGGGGATGTCCTAAGACGTATATTGATGTGGAAATGGAGAATGGGTAGGAGGTTTAAGGAAAACGGGGTGCAAGTCTCATACTATACCATACGGCTCTATTTATAGTACTAGCAACACTTAGGCTCCAAGTTTGGCATCTAAATGTGTAACATAGATAGAGGGATGACTAATGAAGGCTAGTGAAGATCTACACAAGTTCTTAGACCCTAGCTTTGATTTAATCTTCTCTTGTGGCTAGAAATAAGTTACGGCAAGGTTTAGATAGGAATGGTGATGTGTAGCAAGCAAGGAGGTGATTCACCTACTTTTCACCACTCCTAAAATATCTTAGAAGTTATAAATATTTTATATTTGAATTTGGAATGGAGGGAAATCGTTTAAAAATGGGTTTTGGAGGCAATATACAAAACCGGGTCCTAAATCTAGGGCTTATAACTTACGGTTTGTGTTTTTGGTGATTAGTGAATTAGGAAAGTGATTAGTGAATTATTAAGGAATAATTAGGGTTTAGAAATTCTATTTAAGAGATTTGGGTCATTGGTTTGATGTTTAATAAAGGTTTGATCTAAAAATAGGATGTATACTTTTGTAGATTAGGGTTTTATAATGATCTAGAGTTTAATCTTAGTAAATATGATTATCATCCTCTTATCTAGTGATGTAAACTTAATTTAGGTCCTAGAATCTATGTCTTAAGTGTCCAAATAGTTCTCACACATCGTTTAATGGTTTAAGTTAGGTAAACATGTCTAAAGAGTGAAAATACCTATTTTGACCTAATTTACAAGTAATACATTGAAATCTTGTACCTTGTGCATTAGGGTACTTGTACATTGTCTTAACATAATCTTATAATCTTAATGAAGTCCTATGAGTGTTTGTAGAATTTTCCTAAAAGACTAGGTTATGATTCCATGTAGATTTCTTAATATAAGGGTTTCTAGTTCATTAAGCCTAATGACTTTCTATTTTGGGTAATTAGGGTTTATATCATCATGAACACTTATTCTAAGTCTTGTATGATATTTTTATGACTTCTATGGATTCTACATTCTTAGCTTAAGGGTTTATATCGGTTGATCATATTCTAGGGTTATTTAAGTAAGCTTAAGGTTTTATGATTTGAAAACATGTACTTTATGCTCTAATAATTTGTAACTTGGTTTAAGATAAATGTATGATTATATTATTACACTTAGTTTAGTTTTATAATTTGTTTCAAAATATTAGAGTCTAATTCATTTTAGATTGGATTTTATATGCTAATCATGGTTTTAGGTCATTTTCTTGTAATTAGCTTGTGATTAGTGAATATTATTGTTTTGTAATTATTTACCTTTTCTTTATATGGTAGGTTAGAATTAGTGAATATTAGTGTTTTGTGATTATTTCGCCGTACCTATTTACTTTGGTCATGGAAGTTTTGAATTTAATGGTTAAGAGGCAGATTAGGCTTGATAGAAGATTTAGATATCACTCGGGGTGTCAGAAGCTTAAAATTAATAGTTTATGTTTTGCTGATGATTTATTAATGTTGTGTCATGGAGATATGGTGTCGGCTTCTATTTTAAGGAAAGGTTTAGATGAATTTACTTTGGCTTCTGGTTTGTACCCTAGCATGACGAAAAGCAATGCTTTCTTTTGTAACATTCCTGATAATGTCAAAGAGGAAATTCTTATGGTTATGCCTTTTGCCATTGGTGAGCTGCCAATTAGGTATTTAGGTGTGCCTCTAGTTTCTAAGATGATTACAAAGAGAGATTGTAGTTACCTTCTAGAAGTGATTCAAAATAAGCTCAATAGTTGGAAGAATAAATGTCTTTCTTTTGCTGGTAGATTACAATTGATTGCTGCGGTTTTATCTTCGATACAAGTATATTGGGGGTCGTTATTCATTCTTTCGTTAGCAGTTTGTGATGATATTGATAATTTTCTTAGTAATTTTTTATGGGGGAATAATAGGAAAACGGGTGCCTTAGTTAGTGTTAAATGGGAAGATGTTTGTAAACCTAAAAGTCAAGGTGGCCTTGGTTTAAAGTCGATGCATAGTTGGAATAATGCGTTAATGATTAAACATTTATGGAACATTTTATGTGACAAGAATTCAATCTGGGTGAAATGGATTAAAATCCATAAGCTTAAGGGTCAAAATTTCTGGGATATTAAAATTGTTAGGGGTATGTCTTGGTGTTGGAAACACATTCTTAGTCTAAGAGATAAGATTAGGGAGTTTGTGTTTACTAAGTTAGGAAATGGTAGGAGGTGTAATATCTGGTTTGATAGATGGCATCCTAGGGGTCTACTTAGCAACTCAATTGATAAGACATCTATTGATCAAGTTGGGTTAGCTGTTAATGCTAAGGTGAAGGACATGATTAGTGATAATTCTTGGAACTGGCCTATTAATTGGATAAGGGAGTTCAATTGTGTGTTGGATATTCCTGTACCTGAGCTAGTTGATGGAAAAAGAGATATTGTTGTGTGGATGGATAAATATGGGAAGGAGCAAAGATTTAGTGCCACAGAAGTATGGAAGAATCTTAGAAATGAGTGCCCTGAGGTGACTTGGTATAAGCATGTTTGGTTCTCTCAATGTATACCAAGACATGCCTTTATTACTTGGTTAGCGATTAAGGGTAGGCTAAAGACTGGTGATAGGCTGTCAAAATGGTTTAATGTTAGTAATATGGGATGTTTTCTATGTGGTGGTAATTTGGAGTCCCATAGTCACCTTTTCTTTGCGTGTAGCTATTCTAAGCGTCTTTGGGAAAGACTGAAACCTATGGCTTGCATGGATAATATCAGTAACATTTGGCCTAGTGTGATCTCTGGTATTGTTAATTATCCTCCTAGGAACAATATTTGGAGTGTTATCCAAAGGCTTGTTTTTTGCTCTTGTATTTATTATATTTGGTAGGAAAGAAATAATAGGAGGATGGGTATGACCCATAGAGATGTGGTGGCTTTGTTTAATTTGATTACTAGCAATATCAGACTTAAGCTGCTTACTCTTAGGGTTAAACCTTCTAACAATGTTTCTAAGGCTGCTAATATTTGGAGTGTGAGCATGAATATGGGAAGTAATGACAGCCTCAATGGGAGGGCTGAGGGGGATGATAAAATTGTTTTATAATGTGTATTTTATGTTATGAGTTGTGGGTTAGCTGGTCTTGTGGTGGGACTGGCCTTTGGAATTGTAACAGAAATTAGGTTCACATCTGTCTAATCTATGATGTAGAGGTTTTGTTTAACAAGTTTTGCAGGTTGATGTGGTTCTGCTGTAAGTTCTTTACCAGTTATGTTACATTGGTTGCTGCTTTTGATGGTTGTTTGGTTGGGGTCTTATGTTCTGATATTCTCTTTTTTGGAGTTTGGGGAGGACATATTTTGGATGTTACAGGATAGCTTGATGTGCTAATAGTGGACTCTAGTTAGTTCTCTTGGAAAGGTGTGCTATGTTTTCAAGAGCGTGCTGAAAGATGTGCCGTCTTGTAAGGCATGTTATTCTTTTCTTTGAGTTTCTTTCCATTGAACATATTTTTAGATTCCAAGCTTATGTTTTTGATGCTTTGTCCTACTTTTCACTAACCAGTTATCTGCTTAATGTTGTGATGACAGATAATTAGGTTGTGGCATCATGAGAGGATTTATGGTTAGTTGTAATCTTTCCTCCTTCTATGGTTTCCCATTGGGTTTTACATAGTTGGAGGTTTTGAGGAGGCAATAATCATGATGTGCTACTCTGGCACCTCTCCATATATTTTCCTGCGTATGATCTGATGGCGTTTTGTGTAGGTTTGCTCTTGCCTGCATTACTGTCTTTATAGTTATGTTGTGGGGTTTTCCATGGGGGATGGATTGGTAGATTTTGGTTGCTTCCCTTTGTGGTTGAATCAAATCTGCCATGTATTCTGAATTGGTTCTCACACATAACTATAAAACAGTCCTTATTTTGGTGTGCCATAGATTTGCAGGTTCTTGGTCTTTCCTTTGTGATCAAGTGTTGTTGGTATGGGAAGCAGCTTTAGTTTTTGGTTGCTTAAGTTTTCTGAGCATGGGACTTGTCCATGGCCTGTTTTATTTTGATAGTGATATGTTTGTTAGGGATATGTACTCTTATGTTATTTGCTGCTCTAAGCTGTTTAATTGGGGGGTGTCCCAATTAAATTTTTGTTAAGCTTTGGGGTTTGTGTACTCTGCCTTTGTGGCGTTTTTCTTAATAAATTTACCGTTAAGAAAAAAAAATAGTACATAGTTTTTATGTAGTTATATTTCTTGGAATATTAGTTTATAAGGGATTTTTATGGTTTCTATCAAGGTTTTTAAGATCGGGATCTTACCTAGGATCTTTTCATCTTTGCAAGATCGAGATCATAGAGTAGAATCGGGATCATAAGATCCTACTATAATGTAATTTTCTTAATAGTCTTTGCAATATTTCACAAATAATAAAATTATACGAAACTTTCATAAAAATTTGGTCCTAAATCATGATCACGAAATGTATAAAGATTTACACGTTGTTTTTAGATTATACAAAATAGAACCTATAAGTTTGTAGTTTTTTAGTTTTTCGTTCGAGAAAAAGTAAGATCGGATCATAGTAGATCCTAAGATCTTATGATCAAGATCGGGATCCTATAAGATCTTAAGGATGGAAAGATCCCACATAAGATCCAGCTCGTTTTTGCTTTGTAGAATCGTAAAATCGTAAGATCCTAAGATCAAGATCGAGATCTTGACAACCTTGGTTTCTATGGCTATTTAGGGTATCCTTGTTGTATTTGAGTTGTTCTTTTTCATTATTTGTACATATAGTTATCTTTAGAACTCAGACTTGATATATACATAGTATATGTAACATATAGGCATATGTGGATGTGATAATTGAGATAGTGAGTATTTATATATTCAACAATTTAGTCACATATCATAATGAAAAGCAAAATTTTCTTAGTAAAATCACCTCTTTATTTATAAACAAAGATATTACATTAGTCAAAACTATTGGATGTTATAATCTCTTCCGGTTGTTTTAAATCTCGTCCCGATATTTAGCTAGAACTAGAGGTAACAAAAGAAAATAGATGCGGATATTTAGCTCGAATTTGATCTTCACGTTCCCTAGTATACTCAGGTCCTCTCTTCGAGTTCCATCGTACCTTAACTATTGGGATACGACTTTGCTTCAAGCATTTCACTTCTCTATCCATAATTTCTACCGGCTCTTCTACAAAATTTAACTTATCATCGAATTGAAGTTCTTTCAACGGTATGATGAGAGATTCATCAAATAAGCATTTCTTTAGATTCGAAAGATGAAAAGTATTGTGAACATTACTAAGCTCTTCAGGTAGCTCTAGTTTATATGCCATAGGGACAATTCTTTTGGTTATTTTGAATTGTCCTATATACCTTGGATTCAGTTTCTTTTTATTTCTCAATCAAATAATTCCTTGACGAGGGGAAACATTCAACATAACACGATTTCCTACTGCAAAATCCAATGGTTTACGTCTTGTATTAGTGTAACTCCTTTGTCTATCTTGTGCAGCATGTAATCGTTGTCGAACTTGACAAATCTTTTCAGTAGTCTCATGTATTATTTATGGTCCATTCAGTTTAACATCTCGAACTTCGGCCCAGCAAACAGGCGATCAACACTTTCTTCCATAAAGTACTTAGAAAGGCGCTGCTTTAATACTAGCATGATAACTATTGTTATATGAGAATTCTACTAAAGGTAGATGTTTCTCCCATCTTTTTCCAAAATCTATCACACAAGCTCTAAGCATATCTTCGAGAGTTTGAATAGTCCTTTAACTTTGTCCATCTGTTTGTGGATGATATGTCGTACTCATGTCCAATTGAGTACCTAAATCACTTTGCATCGATCCCCAAAATACAGATGTAAAACGACTATCACGATATGAGATAATAGATACAGGCACTCCGTGTTGAGAGATTATTTCTTTAATGTACAATCTCGTAAGAGTTTCAATAATAACAATATCTTTAATAGGAAGAAATCGCGTAGATTTTGTAAGACGATCGACAATAACCCAGATGGTGTCATGTACATTTGATGACTTAGGTAATTTAGTCACAAAATCCATCGTAATTCTTTCCCACTTCCATATTGGAATCTTTGGTTGTATCAACAGACCGGATGGTTTTTGATACTCTGCTTTTACTCTTGCACACGTTAAACACTTACTAACGTATTCTGCTATGATTTCCTTCATGTTAGGCCGCCAATTGAGTTTCTTCAGATCTTGATACATCTTGTCGGAACCAGTAAGTATAGAATACTTTGATTTATGAGACTCGTGCATAATCAAATCTCGTAAATTACCTGTGACAATCTAACATTTTCAGGTAGTGAATTATTTTCTCGTATAATATTTTGAAACTTATTTTGTGTTGGTTGATAAACTCACAATTTACGGATTTAAATTTGGGCTTACGTGCATAATTTAGCGTCCTTTACGACTAAACCGGAAACCTTAGGAATACGTATTTACGTTTTTGAACTCTATTTTTTATGAGACAATTTTTATTAGATTTCATTTTGTGCCGTTGATTCATAATTTATAAAAACGTTTTTCGTAAAACGACCAGAGGGCACGCAAATCGAGGAAACTAGAATCGAGGAATACCCCTAAATTAGCGGGATGGGACAAAACTAGTTTATCCCACCCCACTAAAAGGGACGGCCAAACTAGGGACACCACATCCCTTGATGTGTCACCCTTGTAGCTATAAGCTTACACTTGTAAGCTTAGCTTCACATTGAAGCTTGCTTCACCCACCAAAACTAGCAAAACCACTAGCCTTTCCCATTTACTTCCATTTTACATGCAAACAACTCACACATACTCTCTCCCTCTCATCCTTGTCGTCCCACAAACACCATCAAACACCCCATTTGATCTTTTCTAGCCACAAGTTACATGTTATCTAGCCATATTATGGAGAAACCTTGAAGCCTTGATTGATTGGTGGCCATATTAACAACAAAGGAGGTGATTTGCTTGTGTCCTAGGGCTAATTTCTCAACAAACTATCTTGGTGATTGATTATCTTGGAGATATATTTGGTGTTCATCAAGTTGTTGTCTTCCAAAAACAAGATATAATCTTGGTTGGTAAAGAAGATCATCCTTTCCATTTCTGTTGTTATTTTTGTAAAGATCAAATGTATTTTCTTTCTTGTTTTATATGTATATGATGAATATATGATGATAAAAATGTTGTGTGAGGATCAAGTGTTGATAAATATGCTTAAAAAGATGAATAACCATAAGAAACAAGGCTAAAATCATGCTTAAATTGTTGGCTGTATAAAAACAGTAAGTAACCAAGTCTTAAACTGATAAAATTGCATGGTGGAATCCATTTACAGTAAGTATAAGATGTCATACACATGTGAGAGTTGGTCATGCAATGGAATCATCAAAATGAGTGAGATATGATCAAAACAAGATGAGTGTGCTAATCTGAATAGTCTGTTTTGTAGGGACTGTTAAGGATAGTTAGACATGGAATGAGCAGTAGCTATAGCTAACTTATTTGTAGCACATAATATGAAGTTTATTCCAACAAAAAATGAGAATCTATCTCATTATAGAACTCAAGATATGATAAAAATGGTGAAGATGAAACTAAAAATCAGATTTTGAAGAATTAATGTTTAATAGTATTATATAAGCACTCAAATAATATAGTATAAAATGTGAAACTAAAACCTACTAACTTATTAATTTCATTTATATAAATATTTATAAGGTTAAATAAATGGACACTTTATAAAAATGGTAGTTGAATAAGATTTATAAGTTATAAAAACTATAAACATGATTTTTATGACTTTTTCGGCTATTACCGTAAAATTAACGTTTTTCGGCAATTAAAACATAGACGATCAAACCCGTCTAATGTAAAGTTTTTAAAAGTCATATACTAATATATAAGTATCTAATACAAGTAAAAACCGATAAAACCCGAACTATAGGACATACGGACATTAACGAGCTAAGTTAGTATATTGGACTAATAATTTAACTAAATAAGTTAAACACCTATAAAAATTACTTATTGGGCTTAACCCATTTGGGCCCAAAATGTAAAGTATAAATACTGATAATACAAGTATAAAATGTATTAATAAAAGTTAAAGAACTTATAATAGGCTTATTAGACCTAAAACATGTAAATAGGTAAAACTAGTAAACTAGTAAAAAGTTACCAATACATAAACACTAAAATAAGTAAATAAGAATATATAAACCCACTTGATCATCATCATATGTACAAAATCATCATATGTATATTTTTTATTTTGATAAAGTCATTGGACAAAAGTCTAAGACCGGTTATTATTTATATAGGTTTTCGTGACCGAAGCACGCCCGTAGCCGATAATCCGCCTTTCATTATCAACGTGAGTTCATAGCCTCGCACTCCTTTAAATATTTTATAAAATGATTTGTAAACCCGCGAGGGAGATAATATGCTAGTTTTTGATAAAATAGAACACAAGTAGATGGTATGGTTAATGATATGGACCCGAATGATGCGATGACCCAATAAAAGAGATAAAAAGGATTATTAGTAGGTAGGTTATGTCACTCAAAGTCCCATTAGCATGAATTGTGAACTACCGGGATTTGGTAGACGCTTATGCAAATGATAGTACTATTTGGGGACGATCACCCCAGTTCGCGCCTTGACGGTTGATCCCCGTCGTACCACATTGATTGGTAAGCGAATTTATGTATGAGAAGATTTGCATAGCGTGATTTTTGTGACGACACGCTAACTTAGATGGGCAAATTGTTTGTCGGGTTCGCGGCCCGTTGTTGTGATAGTAAGGTAACAATGTCATGCGGCTAATAATAATCCAAATGTAATCTAAATATCCGATATGATACGATGTTAATAACGATAATAATATTACCTATGATGGTAATATTGAGGCTACGGTCTCATGGATGGTTTAATATGTAGGATTGATTTATATATTTCATGACTAGCAATACGAGGACTTACTTCTGATATTATACTTGTGTTCTGATTTCAACGATTGTTTTATATAACTTTTTTATTAAACTCTATGAATTCACTCGGCATTCGCTGATATGATTTTTGCATGTTTTTATCTCAGGTGCTTGAAGGTAATCCGGATGAAGATCGACTCTGATGGCCCACATAATATTAAAAATGTTCATTCGATCTATGTTTTGTAAACTTAATAACCTGTATAATTTGTGACCTGTTGTACACTTTAAAACTTTTTATCAAATGAATGTATATTGAACCTTGTACAACCATTTTTATGTGTTGTCTATGAGTGGAGTTATTGTGCTATCCCGTAACACTCTAAAAGATCCTTCTGCTGTACCGATACGAAAATTGAGAGTGTTATAGTTTGGTACCAGAGCTCTCGTTATAGAGAACAAAAGATTTTAAAAACCAAGGTTTTGAACAAAACTTTTCAAAATCTTTTAACTATGAACATTTGAGAAAATATTTGAAAAATCTTTTGACTATAACGGTGCCAAAGATCTCCGACGTTACCAACAAGCCCTATTGAGAAGATATATATTTTGATATATATAATTTAATTTATATATATGTATATATCGTGATTTCAGTACGTAATTGTTGAATAAGTATGTTATCCTAATACGAGATATATATATATATATGCAGATTGCCATGGCTGACCCTAATATTCCTGTAGAGAACCATGCTATTCTTGAACCTAATGTAGATGATGATCCTTACTTAGACTTAGTAGATTATGATATGGATGATGAGGAGGAACCATTTGAGGATCCCGAGCCCGAGATAGGACTAGGAGATCAGACTGCCCCTCAGGTTGATATGGTAGAGAATGAGATTGATAATGTTGATGATGATAATGAGATTGGGTTAGATAATTTAGATGATGAGATTGACGACGAGGATGTCGAGGAGGATATAGGAATAGACGATGAGATTGATGATGATGAGGAAGCCGAGCTTATTTACCCTTATGATGTTCCAGAGGGCGAGCCCTTACCCCCACCAGTTTATTTGTCTGATTCTGAGGTTGAGCTACCTAGAGATGAAATGTCTGAATCGTCTAAATCTGATTCTGAATCAGAGGAGGATGAGGATGATAATGCACCTGACGGTACTGATGGTATTGCTACTCGTAGACGTGTGATAGGAGAGTCGTCTAGTGTTCGAGAGGCTACTCATATGGATGGTCTTGCACCATGGGCCTTGAGACGTGATTTAGATGCTTCCCGTGTTAAGAGTAGTATGACAGAGATTGGATTAGGTGTTGTTCAGACTCATGTTGCTTATTTGGGGTCGAAGACTAAGGTTGGTGAGAAAGAGCGGGAATTGCTTAGTTTGGATTTGATTGATGTAGAGCATGGTTTGAATGAGGCTTTTAGGACGTTATCTGTGTTAGAAAGTGGTGAGTTTGCTACAATGAAGAAAAAGGTAAATTCTATGGAGATTCATTTGAATGTAGCTCGTGCGATGCGTGAGAAAGCTGAGAAGGAGTTGAATATATCTGTGGGTTGGAATAGTAGATTTTATGCTGACATGGTTGAAAGAGGAGTGATCTGTAAGCGCCCAGCTGAAGATGTGTCTAGCGATCCCTCCGACAAAGATACAGAAGACGATGGATGATGGACCATCCGGCGGTTCTCAGTAGACCTGGCACGAATTTTGAGTATGTATAGTGCTAGAACTTTGATATGGGATGTAATTAAGACAATGCTTTTGTTTCAAATCTAATGAAATATATATCTTGTCTTGAATTCCATATTGTGCCTTATTTGTATCTTGATTATGAATTCAATCCGTATTATATGAATCCTTTGTGGGGTAAATGCTTAATACTTTGAAATTGTGAAATTATAGAACTATGCCGCCCAAGAAAGCTGTGACTGAGGATGATGTACGTAGGATTATTACGGAGCAAGTTACCGCATCTATGACTGAATTTATGACAAATGCTAGAAATGAAGTTGGCGGTAGTGGAGCTGGCGGTAGTGGAATTGGTGGTACTAATGTGAGTGTGAATGATAATAATGTAAATGCCAATGCTGGAGGAAATATAGGAGGACATGGAACTAATGCACCTGAAGTTGGTGGTTGTACTTATGTGACGTTCATGAAGTGTGAACCTCTACCTTTTAATGGAACTAAAGGTGCTGTAGGATTAAGCCAGTGGATTGGGAAGATTGAGTCGGTGTTTCGGATTAATAAGTGTAAGGAGGAAGATAAGGTGACTTTTGCTATGGCTACTCTTAAAGGTCGTACGTTGACTTGGTGGAACGGGAGAATTGCTTTCATGGGTATTGATGTTGCTAATGCTACTCCTTGGGCTGAAATTAAGAAGTGGATGACTTTCGAATTCTGTCCCCGTAGTGTGATCATTAGGTTAGAAAAAGAGTTGATTCATCTGAGAATGAAAGGTGTGGACATTGATAGTTACACAAACCGATTCCATGAGTTAGCCTTGCTGTGTCCTCGATTGGTGGAACCCGAAGAGATCCGAATAGAACAATATATTAAAGGGTTAACCAAGAATATCCGGGGGGACGTGACATCATCTAAATCGCTGACCATTGATGATGTTGTTCGAATGTGTAACACCCCATTTTGGAAATGGAATCTTACGCATAATCATGGCGTGTCATCAAAGCATACAAGGATAAATGTCTAAGCATTATCTGACCACAAAAGGGAAATACCGGAATCAAACATCAGTAACCCCAAAGTAAAGCTCATCACACACAAACATAAATACTGTAAAAGGAAAGGACGAAACAATGTCCATAGCAAACTGTATTAAAGTAAAGGAAATGCATAAAGTAAAGAAAGACAGTGAAGCTTCCAATCCATATGCACGTACGTTTGAGATCTACGAGCGTCCCTGAGTACCTGCCGTTTTGGGAACATGAAAAGGAAAACGGCTGAGCAAGACGCTCAGTGCACGGATGTACAATATAGCATGAAATAGGATAAGCATATAACATATAACAGCGGAAGACTAAGTTCTGAGTAAACTGGTTAAGTATTAAGAAAACTGGTTTCATAGTTTGAAAAGCCTTATGTTTATCTTATGAAATCTGTTTTAACATAAATATACCATAGCCCATATAGGTCATGAAAAGGTCACGTGCATGAATACTTGGAGGGGTGACCTCATCATGCTGATTAGAGGGGATGCCTCTAATTAATATACTGGTTTGGGTAGGAGGGATCAACTCCTTGTGAAGGATGCAAGGCACACACCACATTCACCATGATATACTGAATAAAACATGTAACTAGGATGCACCCATACGCCCCACATGATATAATAATATGGCCAAAACTGAAAAGGGACGCCACGAGCAATCACTCCACCGTGGGGAAGTCATAACATTGGTGCCTCCAATGTTATGGTTATGGTACCTCCATAACTAGGTGAAACTGGTCATGCTTGTATATGGCTATAGATTATGCTAATTAAACATAAGCAGTTCAAAACAATAAAACAAATACTGGGGAAAACAGTTGGCTGCATACGGGGAAATCCTAATAAGGAAAGAATGTCCATACTGAAAGGACGGGAATCCGTACCTCAAGTCCAGTGAATGAACGGAAGAAAGACTCCTACTTCTGGATCACTAACGCTACATGAATACACACGTGTATAAGTATCGAATCACTGATTACGTACCGGGTTTTATGTCTCATCTTAGCTTACTTTGTATGTTTTAGGTCATGGTTTACTGTTTAAAGCCTTAAACTGTGTTTACCTTATACTCTGATTAATCTGATAAAGTATTACTGGTAATTCATGTATTATTATACTTACTGTGTAATAATAAGTAACTTTCCAAAAATAGCAGGTTTCCAAAAATAGAAAGTTTCCAAAAATAGAAAGTTTCCAAAAATAGAAAGTTTCCAAAAATAGAAAGTTTCCAAAAATAGAAAGTTACCAAAAATAGAAAGTTTCCAAAAATAGAAAGTTTCCTAAAATAGAATTTACTGCTTAAAATAGATTAGTTTCTAAAAATAGAAAGTTTCCAAAAATGGATCAGCTGCCTTAATTAAATAAGTTTCCATATATAGAAGGTTTCCATGATTAGATTAGCTGCCTGAAATAGATAGATTTCCATATATGGAAGGTTTCCATTAATAGATTAGTTGCCTTATTTAATTAAGTTTCTATAAATAGAAGTTCCCATAATTAGAATTAAGCTGGTTACATAAGCTAACATATAAGTCTAAGTGATTATAAGCTTGTTTCTTAAGTCATATGATATAGTGTATAGTTTAATTATTATTTCATGCATTTTAATTAAACTATAGGTTAAGCATTTTAATTAAAGTATAACATGTTTTAATTAAAATGGAATAAAATACTTAGGTTAAAATGTGTATTATTATGCATTAATAACATAACCTAAGTCATGTCTAAATTAATTAATTATAGGCATGTTTTAAATAATTAATTAATTATAACTTATAACATAAAATACTTAGGTTAAATTAATATCATGCTAAATTAATAATAAAAAAATAACCTAAGTCATGGTTTAATTAATATCTCATGTTATTAATTAATTTATATCCTAAGTTCATAATTCATAAAATTAACATGTAGCATAAATCATGTTTTAACCAACGAACCATGAATCGGGCATGAACTCGACACCGTACCCCGAGTCAACTCGGGGTACTTGTGTCCCCTTGCTGTCATGGGTCCCACATGCACCAACCAAGAACAAAATGGTCTTGGTGGTGGCGGCTAAAAGCAAACTGAACTCCCCTCGGGTTGGTTATACTAGGCGGCCAAAAACAAACACCCTCATATAACAACCTTTGATTTTAATTAACCCCAAAACATGTTAGATCTATGTTTAATTATCATGTTTTAATAAGAATAACAATAACATGTTCATGAAAATAATCAAAGATTTAAAAAAAGAATTAAAAAGAAAGGTTTAGAATGATATACCAATACGTAGCTTGAAAGAGGATGAACAAACACGGTTTATAGCCATGATTTTTGTGATCAAGATCAATCAACAACCACCTTTGGTGGTCTTAGGGGTGGCGGCACAAAGAGAGGGCAAGGAGGAGGAGAGAAACTTTTTTTTTAGGTTAAATGAATATTTTTCATGAAATGTAAAAATGAAATGAAAAGTTACCATAACCCCCCTTTCATGTAAAAGTCAATGGGCTAAGCCCATTATGGTTATGTGTGCCGTGGGTATGGGGCCCCACATAGGGTACCCGTACCTTTTCTCGTGTCCCGATGTTTCGTGTTCGTTCGTGGTTAAACGTGTTCGTGTTTAAAGTGTTTCTGTTTATTTTATCATGTAGTTTATCGTATTATTTACACTCGTAATTAAGTACTTACGTAATTATTTTAGCTCGTGTTTTAAAATGGTGATCATGATTTAATTATGTTCACGTGAAATATCTATTAACTGTTTATCATGAGTTTGTACGTAATTGATACTTATCATGTCATACACGTATGCACTTGCTTGATTATTAGCACATGAATATGATCAATACTAAATAGGGTAAGTTTTAATCTAGGACGTACGATCTTAAGGGCACTATTCATGGTAAAAGCATGCGGGTTTTACAATTCTTCCCCCCTAAAAAGAATAATTCGTCCCCGAATTATAGATAAAGTAACTGGAAGCGAAACATACTCGAATCAAACTGGAAAGGTATGCAAAATAACGGAAATGAAGGTGACATGGTAGAAGGGAACGTGGAACGTGACATGTCCTGAAAAGACATGGAACGTGACGTGACTGAAAGGACATATCTAATCGATAAGAGAAAAATGGATAAGAAGTCCGGATGAACTTGTCCGTTTCCAAGTGGCCTCCCTCTTGGAACGGTTCCTTCAGAAGATCCTGACACTAATGATAAATCTTGGTCCTCCTGACCTTTACTTGGAATACGAAGAAATTCTTGGTTATCAACGGAAGGTAGATCCCCTAAATTCGATCGTAGAAAAATAAGAGTTAACGTGCAAGGGTAACTGAAACGTTACGATGCAAGACAATCTGACTTAACTGATAATTAGAAACGATGCGCGAGACATAAAGAAACGTAGTACGTGAAAAATTTTGAACGTGATACGTGAAAAATTTTGAACGTGCTACGTGGAGATATGGCGAGTGTAGTATGAGTAAACATATCGTGATCCATGATACGTGTAACCTATTTTGATCATGATATGAGGAACGTGGAATGAACATGACATGTGAGACATATCGTGATCATAGAATATAATGGCGGTAACGCCAAACGCTACAAGGTGAGACGTGGAATATGACGTGAAACGTCTATCTGATGATGGAGAGTTATACTAAACTTGGGTCTGGTCTCACAAGTTCTTGAAAACTTCCCAGAATGAGGAAAGAAATGAACGTAAAATCGTAAGCCAAAATACGATCATGAACGTGAATAGTGTCATGAACGTGAGAGCGAAAGCAAGTCGTGAAATCAGAATGAAGACGTGAAGTAATTTAGGAGTACAATTGGGAATCTTTGTCTGACCCGATAGCTGCGGGATTACCAAGTGGTCGGATGAGCCTTGGCTGGAACATGTCCGATAAATCTGTCGGTTCTACAATCCTTGCGGATGTAATGATTCTGCAGACTTGATCAAACTGTTTGCAATAACCCAGATAGCATCATGCTTCTTCTAAGTTTGCATTAATCTGGTTACCAAAATCCGTGTAGATCTTGTCCCATTTTAGTTCACAATTACAGATGATGAAACATCCCAGTTTGTTGGTGTCCTATCTTAGCCTGTTGGTATGTCAGGTACATAGATATGGACGTAGCTGTATCCTGCTTCGTAGAAACTTGATACATAGAAGGTTGCGAAACTCTGAGTCTTTGAATCAGACTTCTCCTAGCGTAGGATTTCCTAGAACACCTAATGTAGTGTAGGGTTCTCTCCTTTACGCATAAGCTGAGTCATGGTAAGATTAACCGTGGGAATCCATATGATTCAGCATGTCGCTGTAATCAACCAAAAGTTAGATTGGAAAAATTTCCAGGGTAAAATTTCTCTAGTCATAGAATTTGCAACATAGTGCAGATATGGTCTTTCTGTTCTTCTAGCTCTATGGGAGCCATACGATACGGAGCCTTAGAGATTGGCTCAGCTCCTGGAACAAGGTCGATGTTGAACTCCACTTCTCGTGCAAGTGGTATGCCTGGAAGTTCAGCTGGGAAGACGTCTTGAAATTCCGAAACTACTAGTTGATCCTGAATCGATGGGGATTCAGCATCCATGTCGTGAACCGTAGCTAGATAACCCTCACAGCCATGTGACAGTAATGCACGTGCTTGCAAGGTAGATATGACTTGTACAGACCGTCCGGGTATGAACCCGTTATGAATGTACTCTGGTGCATTAATGTCGCCGAAGATCACCCGATATGAGTGGCAGTCTATGGTAGCATGGTGCTTGGATAACCAGTCCATGCCGAGAATCATATCGAACTCAATCATGTCTAGGGGAAGTGCATCTACTGCACAAACTTTATCGTCAAACTCTAGAGGAAGACTCTTGTATACATGAGTTAGTAATACAGAGTCCCTCAAAGGCGTGGAAATGGTAAGCCTATTTTCTAATGGCAAGGGAAATGTCCTGATGTTCTTGGCATAAGTAGTGGAAATAACTGAATGAGTGGCACCCGTGTCGAAAAGAACACATGCAGCTTGGCCGTATATATACAAAATTCCAGTAATGGTACCTGTAGATTTGTTTGCCTGATCACGGGATGTCGTGTAGACACGTCCAGTGGTAGGAGGCGGCTTACTATCAGCATGACCCGAAGTACCATCCATTTCACCCTTACGGCAATCTCTCATACGATGGCCAGGGAGGCCGCACTTGTAGCACGCGTCGGAATCACGACGACATGGGCCAGGGTGTCTGCGATGGCAAGTATTGCAAAGAGGATGAGTGAATCCTCCAACAGGAGTCCTTGCTTGCTGAGGGCCTGCTGATGACAAAATGTGTTAAAATAAAGTATATGCACGAGTATAAGACATATGCGTCATAAGATGTTCACCAGTGTTAGCTGAACGGTTAGGCTGAGAACCCCTGTGGTTCTGGTCCTTCCCATTACCGTGGTTCCTGGTAGAGATTAATATAGTGTCAGCATGAGAGATATAACATGAAATCATAAGAAGATGCGTAAATAGTAGTACCTGTTGTTGTTGGAGTGTCCAGCGTTATTACGGTAATTATCATTACCGCTACGCCTTTCCACAACAGAACGGTCGTTAGTGTGACCGTTTCCTTTGGGCTGATGAGGCTGCTGCTGAGTAGCCGGCTGAGACCGGTCCCCAGTTTTCTGCCTGGAAGATACAGTTTAAGAGATGATTATAGAACATATAATGATAGGATGCGGTTTGGTTACCGTTTGAATACGAAATGTTTACCTCTTGTCGGGTCTTTCAGCTTCCCCGAACTCATCTCGTTCCTGCAACATCTCTAGCTTCCTTGCTGCGTCGGCCACTTGTGCTACTGTATTGAACGTAGCACATACCAGATTGTTCGCGACCGAGGTGCGAAGTGCCCACCTAAAGTGGTGTGCCTGATCCTCAGGAGTACCAGCTGCTGCTCCCAGAAAACCAGCTAAGCGAAGAAAGCGCTGCATGAATTCGTTGCTATTCTCGCCCGCTCTCTGAGTATCCCATGGTACTCTCGCTTGAGCTTGTGCTGCTCTGCCTTGGGAAAGAACTGCTCCATCACTCTCTCCTTGAATTGGGCCCATGTCAAACCAGCGACCCAATCATCACCTCCTTCCGACTGCGTCAAGGCTAGCCACCAGTTGAGTACATCGCCTTCAAACCGGTAGCATGCCAATCTCGCCTTGAATGCGGGGTCACATCCCATAGCATTGAAAATCTTCTCGATATGAGTCAACCAGCTTTCAGCATCGCTGGGGCTATCAGTCTTTTCAAAAGCTCTAGGACGGAGCTTGTTGAATCTTTCCAACCACACTGCTAGTGTCACTGGGGGAGGAGGAGGAGGAGGTGCCTGATTCTGCTGCTGCTGATTGTTGGCAGCTTGGACTTCAGCACGGATGTCATTCCTCAGTTGAGGAAGCAAGGCTTGCATGGCAGCCTGAATTGCAGCATTGAGCTGCTCTTGCTCGCGTGTGAGAACCATCTGACAGTATAACATAAAACATATGATTAACAGTTCAAAACATAAAATATATATTATATATATATACATGAAAAAAAAATTTATAAAAAAAAAAAAAATTCACGAGAAAAATTTAGGCAAGAAAATCTTTGTATGAATGCATGATGCAGTTTTATGAAAACTTTTGATGCTCGAGAGTGAACGCCTCTAGTCAGTTCACTCAAAATAAAAGACATATCGAGGGGACGCCTATGGGTCGGTCCCAAATCTAAAAGTTTCGATAAAACACATGCGACTAAATAGGGCCAGTCCTGTACCAACCATTACTTAGTCAAAAACCCTGTAACAATGACATGTATATGTATGCTTAAAAATGATGAATGCATGAAAACAACTGTCAGTTCTAGGAAGACCGTAGTGACTACCCACTAATCACAGGTCATATTTGAGAGCCTACAGGTCGAAACCTTGGCTCTGATACCATAATTGTAACACCCCATTTTGGAAATGGAATCTTACGCATAATCATGGCGTGTCATCAAAGCATACAAGGATAAATGTCTAAGCATTATCTGACCACAAAAGGGAAATACCGGAATCAAACATCGGTAACCCCAAAGTAGAGCTCATCACACACAAACATAAATACTGTAAACGGAAAGGACGAAACAATGTCCATAGCAAACTGTATTAAAGTAAAGGAAATGCATAAAGTAAAGAAAGACAGTGAAGCTTCCAATCCATATGCACGTACGTTTGAGATCTACGAGCGTCCCTGAGTACCTGCCGTTTTGGGAACATGAAAAGGAAAACGGCTGAGCAAGACGCTCAGTGCACGGATGTACAATATAGCATGAAATAGGATAAGCATATAACATATAACAGCGGAAGACTAAGTTCTGAGTAAACTGGTTAAGTATTAAGAAAACTGGTTTCATAGTTTGAAAAGCCTTATGTTTATCTTATGAAATCTGTTTTAACATAAATATACCATAGCCCATATAGGTCATGAAAAGGTCACGTGCATGAATACTTGGAGGGGTGACCTCATCATGCTGATTAGAGGGGATGCCTCTAATTAATATACTGGTTTAGGTAGGAGGGATCAACTCCTTGTGAAGGATGCAAGGCACACACCACATTCACCATGATATACTGAATAAAACATGTAACTAGGATGCACCCATACGCCCCACATGATATAATAATATGGCCAAAACTGAAAAGGGACGCCACGAGCAATCACTCCGCCGTGGGGAAGTCATAACATTGGTGCCTCCAATGTTATGATTATGGTACCTCCATAACTAGGTGAAACTGGTCATGCTTGTATATGGCTATAGATTATGCTAATTAAACATAAGCAGTTCAAAACAATAAAACAAATACTGGGGAAAACAGTTGGCTGCATACGGGGAAATCCTAATAAGGAAAGAATGTCCATACTGAAAGGACGGGAATCCGTACCTCAAGTCCAGTGAATGAACGGAAGAAAGACTCCTACTTCTGGATCACTAACGCTACATGAATACACACGTGTATAAGTATCGAATCACTGATTACGTACCGGGTTTTATGTCTCATCTTAGCTTACATTGTATGTTTTAGGTCATGGTTTACTGTTTAAAGCCTTAAACTGTGTTTACCTTGTACTCTGATTAATCTGATAAAGTATTACTGGTAATTCATGTATTATTATACTTACTGTGTAATAATAAGTAACTTTCCAAAAATAGCAGGTTTCCAAAAATAGAAAGTTTCCAAAAATAGAAAGTTTCCAAAAATAGAAAGTTTCCAAAAATAGAAAGTTTCCAAAAATAGAAAGTTACCAAAAATAGAAAGTTTCCAAAAATAGAAAGTTTCCTAAAATAGAATTTACTGCTTAAAATAGATTAGTTTCTAAAAATAGAAAGTTTCCAAAAATGGATCAGCTGCCTTAATTAAATAAGTTTCCATATATAGAAGGTTTCCATGATTAGATTAGCTGCCTGAAATAGATAGATTTCCATATATAGAAGGTTTCCATTAATAGATTAGTTGCCTTATTTAATTAAGTTTCTATAAATAGAAGTTCCCATAATTAGAATTAAGCTGGTTACATAAGCTAACATATAAGTCTAAGTGATTATAAGCTTGTTTCTTAAGTCATATGATATAGTGTATAGTTTAATTATTATTTCATGCATTTTAATTAAACTATAGGTTAAGCATTTTAGTTAAAGTATAACATGTTTTAATTAAAATGGAATAAAATACTTAGGTTAAAATGTGTATTATTATGCATTAATAACATAACCTAAGTCATGTCTAAATTAATTAATTATAGGCATGTTTTAAATAATTAATTAATTATAACTTATAACATAAAATACTTAGGTTAAATTAATATCATGCTAAATTAATAATAAAAAAAATAACCTAAGTCATGGTTTAATTAATATCTCATGTTATTAATTAATTTATATCCTAAGTTCATAATTCATAAAATTAACATGTAGCATAAATCATGTTTTAACCAACGAACCATGAATCGGGCATGAACTCGACACCGTACCCCGAGCCAACTCGGGGTACTTGTGTCCCCTTGCTGTCGTGGGTCCCACATGCACCAACCAAGAACAAACACCCTCATATAACAACCTTTGATTTTAATTAACCCCAAAACATGTTAGATCTATGTTTAATTATCATGTTTTAATAAGAATAACAATAACATGTTCATGAAAATAATCAAAGATTTAAAAAAAGAATTAAAAAGAAAGGTTTAGAATGATATACCAATACGTAGCTTGAAAGAGGATGAACAAACACGGTTTATAGCAATGATTTTTGTGATCAAGATCAATCAACAACCACCTTTGGTGGTCTTAGGGGTGGCGGCACAAAGAGAGGGCAAGGAGGAGGAGAGAAACTTTTTTTTTAGGTTAAATGAATATTTTTCATGAAATGTAAAAATGAAATGAAAAGTTACCATAACCCCCCTTTCATGTAAAAGTCAATGGGCTAAGCCCATTATGGTTATGTGTGCCGTGGGTATGGGGCCCCACATGGGGTACCCATACCTTTTCTCGTGTCCTGATGTTTCGTGTTCGTTCGTGGTTAAACGTGTTCGTGTTTAAAGTGTTTATGTTTATTTTATCATGTAGTTTATCGTATTATTTACACTCGTAATTAAGTACTTACGTAATTATTTTAGTTCGTGTTTTAAAATGGTGATCATGATTTAATTATGTTCACGTGAAATATCTATTAACTGTTTATCATGAGTTTGTACGTAATCGATACTTATCATGTCATACACGTATGCACTTGCTTGATTATTAGCACATGAATGTGATCAATACTAAATAGGGTAAGTTTTAATCTAGGACGTACGATCTTAAGGGCACTATTCATGGTAAAAGCATGCGGGTTTTACAGAATGGCTTACCAACTCAATGGGCAGATAATTCAGGATAGGGAAGATGAAGCCCGTGTTGGTGAGAAAAGAAAGGGTGACGCTGATCGTGTAGATAGAGGTGATAATAGGAAGAATTTTAATCACCGTCAGAACCAGAGAAAGGGGAATGCAAATGCTCTTACCAACAACACACCGCGCAACGATGATAGGTGTCCTAAGTGTGGCAACAAGAGGCATGCTGGCGACTGCTGGAAGTGCCGAAATTGCGGAAAGCTTAGACACAAGGTTGAAAGGTGTAAGAAGGGAACCATTTGCTTCAACTGTAATGAAGACGATCATAGGAAATCGGAATGCCCCAAGTTGAAAGCGATTGTACCTGGAAGAAACCCCCGGGGTGGTGTCTATCAACTTGGAACAATTGAGGTGAAGAAAGAGGATCCGAATGTCAAGAATCATTATGCTGTTGCTTTATTTGATTCGGGTGCTGATAGGAGCTTTGTATCTACTAAATTTAGTGCCCTTATTGACATTGAACCTGTTGAGATAGATACCAGTTACGAGGTGGAATTGGTTGATGGTAAATTAGTGAAAACTAATAAGCTATTAGAAGGATGCTCTCTAAATCTCTTGAACTATTCCTTTCCGATTGATTTGATGTTGATAGAATTAGGTAGTTTTGATATTATTATTGGTATGGATTGGTTGTCGTTGAATAATGCTACTATTTTATGTGGAGAGAAGAAGGTTAAGATTCCTCTTAGGAATAGAACGTTAGTAATTGATGGTAATCGAGGTGAATCCCGTTTGAAAATCGTTTCATGTATTAAAGTACAAAAGTACATCAGGAACGGTTGCTAGTTATTCTTAGCTCAAGTGACCGGGAATGAGTCTAGGGAGAAACGATTGGAAGATGTACCTATTATTTGTGAGTTTCCTGAGGTATTTCCTAAAGATTTACCCGGACTTCCACCGATAAGGCAAGTAGAGTTTTGAATCGATTTAATTCCTGGTGCTGCACCGGTGGCACGTGCGCCTTACCGATTAGCCCCTTCTGAATTAATGGAGTTATCTGAGCAACTTAAGGAGTTGTCTGATAAAGGTTTTATTCGACCGAGCTTGTCGCCTTGGGGAGCTCCAGTCTTGTTCGTTAAGAAGAAGGATGGATCTTTCCTTATGTTCATTGATTATAGGGAACTGAATAAGTTGACAACTAAAAATCGATATCCTTTACGTAGGATTGATGATTTGTTTGATCAACTACAAGGATCTAGTGTGTATTCTAAGATAGATTTTCGGTCAGGATATCGCCAACTTCGCGTCCGTGAAGAAGATATTCCTATAACTGCATTTAAAACTCGTTGTGGACACTATGAATTTCAAGTAATTCCATTTGGGTTAACTAACGCACCTGCGGTTTTCATGGATTTAAGGAATCGAGTGTGCAAGCCCTACTTGGATAAATTTGTGATTGTGTTTATTGACGATATTCTAATCTATTCTAAGAATGAAGATGAACATAGAGAACATTTAAGGATTATTTTGAATTTGTTAAAGGATGAAAAGTTGTATGCTAAGTTTTCGAATGTGATTTTGGTTAGATTCTGTGCAATTTCTTGGTCATGTGATTAACAAAGATGGAATTCATGTTGATCCTGCAAAGATTGAATCCATTAAGAGTTGGTCTGCCCCGACAACGCCAACGGAAGTGCGACAGTTCTTAGGATTGGCTGGCTATTATAGGTGATTCATTAAAGAATTATCTTTAATAGCTAAACCCTTGACTAAGCTTACCCAGAAGAATAAACCTTTCGTTTGGGGAAGTGATGAAGATGGAGCATTTCAGACATTGAAGCAAAAACTATGTAGTGCGCGAATTTTATCATTACCTGACGGGAGTGAAGATTTTGAAGTGTATTGTGATGCATCTCTTAGAGGTTATGGAGCTGTTTTGATGCAGCGAGAGAAAGTGATAGCTTATGCTTCTAGGCAACTAAGGAAGAATGAGGAGAATTATACTACTCATGATCTTGAGTTAGGAGCTGTAGTCTTTGCTCTTAGGTTGTGGAGACATTATCTGTATGGCACCAAGTGTACGTTATTCACCGATCACAAAAGCCTACATTATATTCTCGATCAGAAGGAATTGAACATGAGGCAACGAAGATGGATAGAATTGTTAAGTGATTATGATTGTGATATAAAATATCACCCAGGAAAAGCCAATGTTGTTGCCGATGCATTAAGCAGGAAAGATAGAGAGCCTATCAGGGTACGTTCTCTAGTCTTGACCGTGCACAATAATTTGCCTGAGCAAATTAGAAATGCGCAAATAGAAGCTTGTAAGAAAGAAATTTTATTAATGAAGGGTTCCGAGGAGAAGGAGATCCTTTAGAGGTTAGAGCTGATGGAGTGAAATGCTTAAGAGGTCGTATGTGGATACCTAAGTTTGGAGGCTTAAGAGATTTGATTATGATAGAATCCCATAAATCTAAGTATTCCATTCATCCAGGATCTGATAAGATGTACCATGATTTGTAGAAGTTGTATTGGTGGCCGAATATGAAAGCTGATATTGCTATGTATGTTCTTCAATGCTTGACTTGTGCTAGAGTCAAAGATGAACATCAAAAGCCACCAGGACTACTTCAACAACCAACGATTCCTGAATGGAAGTGGGAGCGAATTACGATGGACTATTCACCAAGCTTCCTAGAACATCACCTGGAAACAACTCGATTTGGGTTATTGTCGACAGACTGACTAAATCAGCACACTTCATTCCGGTTAAAAAGCAATTCTCACTGGAGAAGTTGACTCGTATTTATCTTGAGAATGTTGTATGTAAGCATGGAGTTCCTGTATCGATCATTTCAGATCGACATCCTAGATCCGCATCGAATTTTTGGAAATCTCTCCAAAGATCTTTGGGAACGAATCTCGACATGAGCACTGCTTATCACCCCCAGACTGATGGGCAGAGTGAAAGGACGATACAAACACTGGAAGATATGTTGAGACCTTGTGTGTTAGATTTTGGTAAGAATTGGGATAAACATTTGTCGTTAGCAGAGTTTTCGTATAACAATAGTTACCATTCTAGTATTAAGGCTGCACCGTTTGAAGCTTTGTATGGTAGGAAGTGTAGATCTCCTGTATGTTGGAGTGAAGTTGGGGATACCCAGTTCACGGGACCGGAATTGATCCGGGAGACTACGGATATGATAGTTCAGATTAAGAATAGGTTGTTGACTGTCCATAGTAGACAAAAAAGTTACGCGGATGTGCGGAGGAAGTCGATGGAGTTTGAAGTGGGTGACCGAGTAATGTTGAAAGTATTGCCATGGAAAGGCGTTATGAGATTTGGAAAGCGAGGAAAATTGAATCCCCGCTATATTGGACCCTTTAAGATTTTATCTAGATTAGGTCCGGTGGCTTACAAACTAGAGTTACCCCCAGAACTTCATGGTGTTCACAACACATTCCATGTATCTAATCTGAAGAAACGTTTAGCAGTGAGTGATGAGAAAATTTCGTTGGATAAGGTTCGAATAGATGGGAAGTTGCATTTTATCTAAGAACCCGTAGAGGTTATGGATCGTGAGGTAAAGCAACTGAAACAAAGTCGGATACCTATTGTCAAGATCCGATGGAATTCAAAGCATGGACCGGAATATACTTGGGAACGAGAGGATGAAATGTGGAAGAAATAACCGCACCTCTTTGATTTCAATAAGAAACGGACATCAAAATGAAATGGATCACGAGGACGTTGATCCCTTTTAGGAGGGAAAGCTGTGACAATCTAACATTTTCAGGTAGTGAATTATTTTCTCGTATAATATTTTGAAACTTAGTTTGTGTTGGTTGATGAACTCACAATTTACGGATTTAAATTTGGGCTTACGTGCATAATTTAGCGTCCTTTACGACTAAACCGGAAACCTTAGGATTACGTATTTACGTTTTTGAACTCCATTTTTGATGAGACAATTTTTATTAGATTCGTTTTGTGACGTTGATTCATAATTTATAAAAACGTTTTTCGTAAAACGACCCGAGGGCACGCAAATCGAGGAAACTAGAATCGAGGAATACCCGTAAATTAGCGGGATGGGACAAAACTAGTTTATCCCGCCCTACTAAAAGGGACGGCCAAACTAGGGACACCACATCCCTTGATGTGGCACCCTTGTAGCTATAAGCTTACACTTGTAAGCTTAGCTTCAAATTGAAGCTTACTTAACCCACCAAAACTAGCAAAACCAATAGCCTTTCCCATTTACTTCCATTTTGCATGTAAACAACTCACACATACTCTCTCCCTCTCATCCTTGCCGTCCCACAAACACCATCAAACACCCCATTTGATCTTTTCTAGCCACAAGTTACATGTTATCTAGCCATATTATGGAGAAACCTTGAAGCCTTGATTGATTGGTGGCCATATTAACAACAAAGGAGGTGATTTACTTGTGTCCTAGGGCTAATTTCTCAACAAACTATCTTGGTGATTGATGATCTTGGAGATATATTTGGTGTTCATCAAGTTGTTGTCTTCCAAAAACAAGATATAATCTTGGTTGGTAAAGAAGATCATCCTTTCCATTTCTCTTGTTATTTTTGTAAAGATCAAATGTATTTTCTTTCTTTTTTTTAAATGTATATGATGAATATATGATGATAAAAATGTTGTGTGGGGATCAAGTGTTGATAAATATGCTTAAAAAGATGAATAACCATAAGAAACAAGGCTAAAATCATGCTTAAATTGTTGGTTGTATAAAAACAATAAGTAACCAAGTCTTAAACTGATAAAATTGCATGGTGGAATCCATTTACAGTAAGTATAAGATGTCATACACATGTGAGAGTTGGCCATGCAATGAAATCATCAAAATGAGTGAGATATGATCAAAACAAGATGAGTGTGCTAATCTGAATAGTCTGTTTTGTAGGGACTGTTAAGGATAGTTAGACATGGAATGAGCAGTAGCTATAGCTAACTTATTTGTAGCACATAATATGAAGTTTATGCCATCCAAAAAATGAGCTTCTATCTCATTGTAGAACTCAAGATATGATAAAAATGGTGAAGATGAAACTAAAAATCAGATTTTGAAGAATTAATGTTTAATAGTATTATATAAGCACTAAAATAATATAGTATAAAATGTGAAATTAAAACCCACTAACTTATAAATTTCATTTATATAAATATGTATAAGGTTAAATAAATGGACACTTTATAAAAATGGTAGTTGAATAAGATTTATAAGTTATAAAAGCTATAAACATGATTTTTACGACTTTTTTGGCTATTACCATAAAATTAACGTTTTTCGCCAATTATAAATTAGACGATCAAACCCGTATAATGTAAAGTTTTTAAAAGTCATATACTGATATATAAGTATCTAGTACAAGTAAAAACCGATAAAACTTTAACTATAGGACATACGAACATTAACGAGCTAAGTTAGTATATTGGACTAATAATTTAACTAAATAAGTTAAACACTTATAAAAATTACTTATTGGGCTTAACCCATTTTGGACCAACATGTAAAGTATAAATACTGATAATACAAGTATAAAATGGATTAATACAAGTTAAAGAACTTATAATAGGCTTATTAGACCTAAAACATGTAAATAGGTAAAACTAGTAAACTAGTAAAAAGTTACCAATACATAAACACTAAAATAAGTAAATAAGAATATATAAACCCACTTGATCATCATCATATGTACAAAATCATCATATGTATATTTGTTATTTTGATAAAGTCATTGGACAAAAGTCTAAGACCGATTATTATTTATATAGGTTTCCGTGACCGAAGCACGCTCGTAGCTGATAATACGCCTTTCATTATCAACGTGAGTTCATAGCCTCACACTCTTTTAAATATTTTATAAAATGATTTTTAAACCCGCGAGGGAGATAACATGCTAGTTTTTGATAAAATAGAACACAAGTAGTCCCGATGGTATGCTTAATGATATGGACCTGAATGATGCGATGACCCAATAAAAGAGATAAAAAGGATTATTAGTAGTTAGGTTATGTCACTCAAAGTCCCATTAGCATGATTTGTGAACTACCGGGATTTGGTAGACGCTTATGCATATGATAGTACTATTTTGGGACGATCACCCCAGTTCGTGCCTTGACGGTTGATCCCCGTCGTACCACATTGATTGGTAAGCGAATTTATGTATGAGAAGATTTACATAGCGTGATTTTTGTGACGACACGCTAACTTAGATGGGAAAATTGTTTGTCGGGTTCGCGGCCCGTTGTTGTTATAGTAAGGTAACAATGTCATGCGGCTAATAATAATCCAAATGTAATCTAAATATCCGATATGATATGATGTTAATAACGATAATAATATTACCTATGATGGTAATATTGAGGCTACGGTCTCATGGACGGTTTAAGATGTATGCTTGATTTATATATTGCCTGACTAGCAATACGAGGACTTACTTCTGATATTATACTTGTGTTCTGATTTCAACGATTGTTTTATATAACGGTTTTATTAAACTCTATGAATTCACTCGGCATTCACAGATATGATTTTTGCACGTTTTTATCTCAGGTGCTTGAAGGTAATCCGGATGGAGATCGACTCTGATGGCCCACATAATATTAAAAATGTTCATTCGATCTATGTTTTGTAAACTTAATGACCTGTATAAATTGGGACCTGTTGTACACTTTAAAACTTTTTATCGAATGAATGTATGTTGAACCTTGTACAACCATTTTTATGTGTTGTCTATGATTGGAGTTATTGTCCTATCCTGTAACACTCTAAAAGACCCTTCCTCTGTACCGATACGAAAATTGAGAGTGTTACATTACCATGGGCAGGTAACCAACTACGATTTTTAATACAACGAATTCCATCTTGACGAACTTCAAATTCTTTATCAATTCCTCTCAACTTCTCAGCTCCTACATTTTCTATCTTAAGTGCTTCTTCTTGCGATTCGAAAATTTGGGTAGGTAACTTCGGTAAAAGAGTTTTCATTAACGATCTAACTCGTACCTGCTTAACACGCTCTTTCGACTTAAAGCATCAACTACTACATTGACTTTACCGAGGTGATAACGAATTTCACAATCGTAATCAGCAAGTAATTCTAACCAACGTCGCTGTCTCACATTCAATTCTTTTTGATGAAGAATATATTGAAGACTTTTGAGATCAGTAAATACTACACATTTCGTATCATAGAGGTAATGTCTTTAGATTTTAAGAGAAATATCACCACTCCTAATTCTAGATTATGAGTAGTATAATTCTTCTCATTAGGTTTAAGTTGCCTTGATGCATAAGCAATAACTGTATTCATTTGCATAAGCACTGATCCCATTCCTTGTATAGATGCATCACAGTTAACGATTAAGTCATCGTTACCTTCTAGTAATGATATGATAGGTGCTTCACACAACTTTCACTTCAATAATTGAAAAGCTATCTCTTGACTATCTCCCCAGTCAAACGGTTTGTTTTTCTTAGCCAATTCATTCAAAGCTTTAGCAATTTTTGAAAAACCTTCGATAAATCTTCGGTAATACCCAGCAAGTCCTAAAAATTGTCTTATTTTCGTAGGCATACTAGGCTTAATCCAATTCTTTACAGCTTCAATCTTAGCAGGATCCACACGAATACCTTGGCTATCAATGACATGTCCTAGGAATTGAACAACTTCCATCCAAAATTCTCACTTCGAGAACTTAGCATACAACTTCTCCTTCTTAAGTAATTCGAGAATTATACCAAGATGCTTGGCATGTTCTTCTTTATTACATGAGTAGATAAGAATATCATCGATAAACACGATTACGAATTTATCCAAGTAAGGCTTACACACTCTTTTCATGAGGTCCATGAAAATAGCTGGTGCATTGGTTAAACCAAAAGGCATCACTTGATATTCATAATGTCCATACCGTGTCCTGAAAGCAGTTTTAGGAATATCCTCTTCCTTAACCCTGAGTTGATGATAACCTGATCGTAAATCAATTTTTGAATATACGCTTGATCCTTGGAGTTGATCAAATAAATCATCGATTCTGGGTAATGGGTAACGATTCTTTATATTAAGTTTGTTTAATTCACGATAACCGATACACATTCTAAAAGATCTATCTTTCTTTTTCACAAATAAGACTGGATCTCCTCACGGCGATATACTTGGTCTAATAAGTCCTCGATTAGTTACTTGGATTTGACTTAACAATTCTTGCATTTCCAAAGGTGCTAATCTATAAGGCGCTTTAGCAACTAATTTTGCTCCTGGTATCAAATCGATTGGGAATTCAACTTGACGCTCAGGCGGCAAACCTGGTAATTCTTCAGGAAATACTTCGGGAAATTCTCTAACTATCGGAATATCTTCTAATCGCTTCTCTTCTTTCTCCTTCTCCGCTACTTGAACTAAGAAAACTTGACCACCTCGGGATACGTACTTATTTATCTTAAGGCACGATATGAGATTTAATCGAGTCTTACTTCGCTCACCATGGACAATCAAAACTTCACCGTTAATATGAATATGAACGGCTTTCTCATCACATAGAATTTTGGCATGGTATTTAGATAACCAAACCATTCCAATGACTACGTCAACACTACTGAGCTTAATGGGTATAAGATTGATTTCAAAGGATTGACATAATAAAGTAATGATACATCCTCGAATAACGGTATTAGTGCTAACTATTTTTCTTTCGGCCATTTCTATATCATACTTAGTATTCAAAAAATCAATCGGAATATCTAACTTAGCAGCAATTTTAACAGATATGAAACTTCTATCAGCTCCTGAGTCAAATATTACTTTAACCAGACGTTGATTTAGATGAAACATACTCGTAACCATATTCTAATCTTGTTGAGGATCGTTCAGAAAATAAGTTTTTCCTATACTATTGCTCTCTATACGGCACTCATTCATCAAATGCCCTTTTTCTCCATAGTTTTGGCAAACTTTAGTTACAGGAATTTTGTTACTTCTAGTAGCTAATCCTTTCCTTCTACAGAATCTGGTCTGATGTTCTATTTTTCCACTGTTCTGACACTTGATAGTGCAAAATCCTGTGTGATGTAGAGAACACCTTTGACAAAGGGGTTGTCTTCCACTATAACCATTGCTCGAATTTACAACATAAAATTTAGAAACATCATTTCTTTTATTATGATGTTGACGATTATTCCCTTGATTATAGTTGCGAAAAGTATTCTTCTGGAAATTACGATTAACAGGAAAACTCCACCTATCATCAAACTTCCTCTTATTATTAACTGCCACTTGTACAGGAATATACCTTATCACTTGATCCATTAATCTTTGAGTAATGGTGATAACTTCCTCTAAAGTTTGGGGTTTAGATGCCATAACATTCCCTTCTATACTTCTAGGCAATCCTCCAATAAAAGCTTCCATCAATTTTTTTGTATTGGGCACCATATTAGGATATAATAATCCCAATTCCCAAAAAAATCTGATGTAAACTTTGAAATTATTTTCCTTTACTACTAGATTATAGAATTCTTCCTCTATTTTCTTAATCTCACTGCGAGGAGAATATTTCTTAAATAGCATATTCTTAAATTCATTCCAGGGAGTCTGATAAGATTTTTCTATCCCAATGGGCTGTGCATAAGCATTCCACTAAGACAAAGCTTCTTCTATCAGCGTACCTGTAGCAAATTTTACTTTACAATCTTCAGAACGGTCACTGCGAACAAATACTTATTCAGTTTTCTCGAACCAGCGGATAAGTCCAACAGCTCCTTCAAATCCTTCATAGTTAAAAGGCTGGCAATTCATGAAATCTTTGTATGTACATCTTTTCTCTTTCGGAACTTCTCTCCTAGCAGCATTTCCATTACTTATACTGGCTACATTGGCGCCTTGCACTAGTACAGAAAATGGTATCCGTTACACTCAAAAAGAGTGATCGTAGGCCTATAGTCACACGCGGTTTTTTTAGCCTTCGTGACTAAAGGTCCCGCAAACGTAGGTACCTTACAGTCACAATATGATATAAGTGACGATAACCAGCCAGAAAATGTGACCAATACTCGAAAATGTGTGACGAACTCGGTACAATATTTAGTGTTTTGGTGAATATGTGTGACGGTAAACACTCTACAGCTACACGAGTTTTATTAAAGAGTAACTATTGTTTATAATTTTGTCACATGAATATACAATATTTGTGACATTTACTATGTGATTATAGATTTTTGTGTGACTATATACATCCAATAGTCACATGAAGTTTATGTTTGTGTAACTTTTTATGATATGTAGTCACACAAATTATGTTAATGGTACTGAGTTCGTCACATACAAGTAACCAAATAGTTACGAATAGTAGTAATATGTGTGACTCTATGCTTTGTCAACTCAAGTAAATTGTATTTTGTGTGACTATATGCATCCAATAGTCACATGAATTGTATGTTTGTGTGATATTTTATGACATGTAGTCACACAAATCATGCTAATGGTACTGAGTTAGTCACATACAATTAACCAAACAGTTACCAATAGTCGAAATAAGTGTGACTGTATGCTTTGTCAAGTTTAACAAATTGCATTTTTTGTGACTATATGCATCCAATAGTCACATGAATTGTATGTTTGTGTGACATTTTATGATATGTAGTCACACAAATCATGCTAATGGTACTGAGTTAGTCACATACAATTAACCAAAGAGTTCCTAATAGTAGAAATAAGTGTGACTGTATGCTTTGTCAAGTTTAGCAAATTGTATTTTGTGTGACTATATGCATCCAATAGTCACATGAGTTGTATGTTTGTGTGACCTTTTATGACATGTAGTCACATAAATCATGCTAATGGTATTGAGTTAGTCACATAAAATTAACCAAAGAGTTACCAATAGTGGAAATAAGTGTGACTGTATGCTTTTTCATGTCAAGCAAATTGTATTTTGTGTGACTATATGCATCCAATAGTCACATGAATTGTATGTTTGTGTGACCTTTTATGACATGTAGTCACACAAATCATGCGAATGGTACTGAGTTAGTCACATACAATTAACCAAAGAGTTACCGATATTAGTAATAAGTGTGACTGTATGCTTTGTCAAGTCAATAAAATTGTATTTTGTGTGACTATATGTATCCAATAGTCACATGAATTATATGTTTGTGTGAAATTTTATGACATGTAGTCACACAAATCATGTTAATGGTAGTGATTTTAATCACATAGATATAACCAAGGTGTAACACTCTCAATTTTTCGTATCGGTACAGCGGAAGGGTCTTTTAGAGTGTTACGGGATAGCACAATAACTCCAATCATAGACAACACATAAAAATGGTTGTTCAAGGTTCAACATACATTCATTCGATAAAAAGTTTTAAAGTGTACAACAGGTCCCAAATTATACAGGTCATTAAGTTTACAAAACATAGATTGAATGAACATTTTTAATATTATGTGGACCATCAGAGTCGATCTCTATCCGGATTACCTTCAAGCACCTGAGATAAAAACATGCAAAAATCATATCAGCGAATGCCGAGTGAATTCATAGAGTTTAATAAAAACCGTTATATAAAACAATCGTTAAAATCAGAACACATGTATAATATCGGAAGTAAGTCCTCGTATTGCTAGTCAGGCAATATATAAATCAAGCATACATCTTAAACCGTCCATGAGATCGAAGCCTCAATATTACCATTATAGGTAATATATTCATCGTTATTAGCGTCGTTATTGGATTACATTATGGATTATTATTAGCCGCATGACATTGTTACCTTACTATGAAAAGAACGGGCCGCGAACCCGACAAACAATTTGCCCATCTAAGTTAGCGTGTCGTCACAAAAATCACGCCATGGAATCTTCTCATACATAAATTCGCTTACCAATCAATGTGGTACGACAGGGATCAACCGTCAAGGCGCGAACTGGGGTGATCGTCCCCAAATAGTACTATCAAATGCATAAGCGTCTACCAAATCCCGGTAGTTCACAATTCATGCTAATGGGACTTTAAGTGACATAACCTAACTACTAATAATCCTTTTTGTCTCGTTTATAGGGTCATAGCATCATTTGGGTCCATATCATTAAGCATACCATCGGGACTACTTGTGTTCTATTTTTATCAAAATCTAGCATGTTATCTCCCTCGCGGGTTTACAAATCATTTTATAAAACATTTAAAAGAGTGCGAGGCTATGAACTCACGTTGATAATGAAAGGCGGATTATCGGCTACGGGCGTGCTTCGGTCACGGAAACCTATATAAATAATAATCGGTCTTAGACTTTTGTCCAATGACTTTTATCAAAATAGCAATATACATATGATGATTTTTGTACATATGATGATGATCAAGTGGGTTTATACATCCTTGTTTACTCATTTTAGTGTTTACGTATTGGTAACTTTTTACTAGTTTACTAGTTTTACCTTATTTACATATTTTAAGTCCAATAAGCTTATTATAAGTTCTTTAACTTGTATTAGTTCATTTTATACTTATATTATCAGTATTCACACTTTACATATTGGGCCCAAATGGGTTAAGCCCAATAAGTACTTTTTATAAGTGTTTAACTTATTTAGTCCAATTATTAGTCCAATATGCTTACTTAGCTCGTTAATGTCCGTATGTCTTATAGTTCGGGTTTTATCGGTTTTTACTTGTATTAGATACTTATATATCAGTATATGACTTTTAAAAACTTTACATTAGACGGTTTTGATCGTCTAAGTTTTAATTGGCGAAAAACGTTAATTTTACGGTAATAGCCGAAAAAGTCGTAAAAATCAAGTTTATAGTTTAAATTAATTTATAAATACTATTCCACTACCATTTTTATAATTTATCCATTTATTTAACCTTATACATATTTATATAAATGAAATTCATAAGTTAGTGGGTTTTAATTTCACAGTTTATACAATATAATTTTGAGTGCTTATATAATAGTAATAAACATTAATTCTTCAAAATCTGATTTTTATTTTCATCTTCACTATTTTTATCATATCTAGAGTTCTACAATTAATTAGAAGCTCATTTTTGGGTGGCATGAACTTCATATTATGTGCTACATTTAACTTAGTTATAGCTACTGCTCATTTTAAGTTTATCTATTCTTAACAGTCCCTACAAAACTGCTTATTCAGATTAGCACACTCATCTTGTTTTGATCATATCTCACTCATTTTAATGATTCCATTGCATGGCCAACTCTCACATGTGTATAACATCTTTTACTTACTGTAAATGGATTCTACTATGCATGTTTATCAGTTCAATTTTTAGTTACATACTGTTTTTATACAACCAACAAATTAATCATGATTTTAGCCTTGTTTCTTATGGTTATTAACCTTTTTAAGCCTATTTATCAACACTTGATCCCCACACAACATTTTTATCATCATATATTCATCATATACATATACAACAAGAAATAAAATAAATTTGTTCTTCACAAAAATAACAAGAGAAAATAGAGAGGATGATCTTCTTTACCAACCAAGAGTATCTTGTTTTTGGAAGACAATAACTTGATGAACACAAAATGTAACTCCAAGATCATCAAACACCAAGAAAATAAGTTGAGAAATCAGCCCTAGGACACAAGCAAATCACCTACTTTGTTGTTAAAATGGCCACCAAGTGATCAAGGCTTCAAGGTAACTCCATGATAGAGCTAGATAACAAGTATTTTGTGGCTAGAAAAGATCAAAAGGGGTGTTTGTTCTTTAAAGTGGGACAACAATGGTGATGGGTTGAGAGAGTTTTTGGTTGGTTTTGCATGTGTGAATGGTAGTTTGTGAAGCTAGTTGTTGGTTTTAGTTAGTGGTAGCTTAAGTTGTAAGCTTAAGCTTACACTTGTAAGTAACAAGTTAACATGATGCCACATCTTTGATGTGTTGTCATGTTTAGGTCGTCCCATGTGTTGTGGGGTGAGATAATGTATTTTGTCCCACCTCACTAATTTAAGGGTATTCCTCGATTCTAGTTTTCTCGATTTGCGTGCCCTCGGGTCGTTTCACGAAAAACGTTTTTATAAATTATGAATCAACGGCACAAAACGAATCCAATAAAAATTGTCTCATCAAAAACGAAGTTCAAAAACGCAAATACGTAATCCTAAGGTTTCCGGTTTAATCGTAAAGGACGCTAAATTATGCACGTAAGCCCAAATTTAAATCCGTAAATTGTGAGTTCATCGACCAACACAAAAATAAGTTTCAAAATATTATACGAGAAAATAATTCACTACCTGAAAATGTTAGATTGTCACAGCTTTTCCTCCTAAAAGGGATCAACGTCCTCGTGATCCATTTCATTTGGAAGTCCGTTTCCTATTGAAATCGAAGAGGTGCGGATATTTCTTCCACATTTCATCCTCTCGTTCCCAAGTATATTCCCGCTCTTTCTCGCCAACCTTAGTCTTCGACTCCAAATAAGCAACTTGAGTCTGAACAACACCTAATCCAATCTCTGTCATACTACTCTTAACACGGGAAGCATCTAGATCACGTCTCAAGGCCCATGGTGCAAGACCATCAATATGAGTAGCCTCTCGAGTACTAGATGACTCTCCTATCACACGTCTACGAGTAGCAATACCATCAGTACCGTCAGGTGCATCATCATCCTCATCCTCCTCTGATTCAGAATCAGATTCAGACGATTCAGACATTTCATCCCTAGGTAGCTCAACCTCAGAATCAGACAAATAAACTGGTGGGGGCAAAGGCTCGCCCTCTAGAACATCATAAGGATAAATAAGCTCGGCTTCCTCATCATCATCAACCTCATCGTCTATACCTATATCCTCCTCGACATCCTCGTCGTCAATCTCATCATCTAAATATAACCCAATCTCATCATCATTCTCTATATCAACATTATCAATCTCATTCTCTACCATATCAACCTGAGGGGCAATCTAATCTCCTAGTCCTAACACGGGCTCGGGATCCTCAAATGGTTCCTCCTCATCATCATCTATATCATAATCTACTAAGTCTAAATAAGGATCATCATCTACATTAGGTTCGGGAATAGCATGGTTTTCTACAGGAATATTAGGGTCAGCCATGACAATCTGCATTTATATATATATCTCGTATTAGGATATCATACTAGTTAAACAATTACATACTGAAATCATGATATATACATATATAAATTAAATTATATATATCAAAGTATATATCTTCTCAATAAGGCTTGTTGGTAACGTCGGAGATCTCTGGCACCGTTATAATCAAAAGATTTTTCAAATATTTTCTCAAATATTCATAGTTAAAAGATTTTGAAAAGTTTTCTTCAAAACCTTGGTTTTTAAAATCTTTTGTTCTCTATAACGAGACCTCTGGTAGCAAACTGTAACACTCCCAATTTTTCGTATCGGTACAGCGGAAGGGTCTTTTAGAGTGTTACGGGATAGCACAATAACTCCAATCATAGACAACACATAAAAATGGTTGTTCAAGGTTCAACATACATTCATTCGATAAAAAGTTTTAAAGTGTAAAACAGGTCCCAAATTATACAGGTCATTAAGTTTACAAAACATAGATCGAATGAACATTTTTAATATTATGTGGGCCATCAGAGTCGATCTCCATCCGGATTACCTTCAAGCACCTGAGATAAAAACATGCAAAAATCATATCAGCGAATGCCGAGTGGATTCATAGAGTTTAATAAAAACCGTTATATAAAATAATCGTTAAAATCAGAACACAAGTATAATATCAGAAGTAAGTCCTCGTATTGCTAGTCAGGCAATATATAAATCAAGCATACATCTTAAACCGTCCATGAGACCGAAGCCTAAATATTACCATTATAGGTAATATATTCATCGTTATTAGCCTCGTTATTGGATTACATTATGGATTATTATTAGCCGCATGACATTGTTACCTTACTATGAAAAGAACAGGCCGCGAACCCGACAAACAATTTGCCCATCTAAGTTAGCGTGTCGTCACAAAAATCACGCTATGGAATCTTCTCATACATAAATCCACTACCATTTTTATAATTTATCTATTTATTTAACCTTATACATATTTATATAAATGAAATTCATAAGTTAGTGGGTTTTAATTTCACATTTTATACAATATAATTTTGAGTGCTTATATAATAGTAATAAACATTAATTCTTCAAAATCTGATTTTTATTTTCATCTTCACTATTTTTATCATATCTATAGTTCTACAATGAATTAGAAGCTCATTTTTGGGTGGCATGAACTTCATATTATGTGTTACAATTAATTTAGTTATAGCTACTGCTAATTTTAAGTTTATCTATGCTTAACTGTCCCTACAAAACAGCTTATTCAGATTAGCACACTCATCTTGTTTTGATCATATCTCACTCATTTTAATGATTCCATTGCATGGCCAACTCTCACATGTGTATAACATCTTGTACATACTGTAAATGGATTCTACCATGCAAGTTTATCAGTTCATGTTTTAGTTACATACTGTTTTTATACAGCCAACAAATTAATCATGATTTTAGCCTTGTTTCTTATGGTTATTAACCTTTTTAAGCATATTTATCAATACTTGATCCCCACACAACATTTGTATCATCATATATTCATCATATACATATACAACAAGAAAGAAAATAAATTTGTTCTTCACAAAAATAACACGAGAAAATGGAGAGGATGATCTTCTTTACCAACCAAGAGTATATCTTGTTTTTGGAAGACAAGAACTTGATGAACACCAAATGTAACTCCAAGATCATCAAACACCAAGAAAATAAGTTGGAAAATCAGCCCTAGGACACAAGCAAATCACCTCCTTTGTTGTTAAAATGGCCACCAAGTGATCAAGGCTTCAAGGTAACTCCATGATAGAGCTAGATAACAAGTATTTTGTGGCTAGAAAAGATCAAAAGGGTTGTTTGTTCTTTAAAGTGGGACGGCAATGGTGATAGGTTGAGAGAGTTTTTGGTTGGTTTTGCATGTGTGAATGGTAGTTTGTGAAGCTAGTTGTTGGTTTTAGTTAGTGGTAGCTTAAGTTGTAAGCTTAAGCTTACACTTGTAAGTAACAAGTTAACATGATGCCACATGTTTGATGTGATGTCATGTTTAGGCCGTCCCATGTGTTGTGCGGTGGGATAATGTATTTTGTCCCACCTCACTAATTTACGGGTATTCCTCGATTCTAGTTTCCTCGATTTGCGTGCCCTCGGGTCGTTTCACGAAAAACATTTTTATAAATTATGAATCAACGACACAAAACAAATCCAATAAAAATTGTCTCATCAAAAACGGAGTTCAAAAACGCAAATACATAATCCTAAGGTTTCCGGTTTAATCGTAAAGGACGCTAAATTATGCACGTAAGCCCAAATTTAAATCCGTAAATTGTGAGTTCATCGACCAACACGAAAATAAGTTTCAAAATATTATACGAGAAAATAATTCGCTACCTGAAAATGTTAGATTGTCACACAAAGTGTTACCGATAGTAGTAATAAGCGTGACTGTATGCTTCGTAATATCAAATGAACTTTTATCTTGTGTGCCTATATGCATCCAATAGTCACATGAATTATATGTTTGTGTGACGTATTGTAATTTTTAGTCACACCACGAATTAAGCAAACAATGACCAAAAGTGTTAAATATAGAAGTGAGGGGAATCGAACCTCGTGCCTCTCGCATGCAATGCGAGCGCTCTACCATATGAGCTACACTACCATTTGTTTGTGATTCATTGTTATCGAAATGCATTGAAAAACAATTAAAGATGAATGTAAACATATAGTAAGAGACTCTGTGCTTAATGAAAGCTGAAGCATAAAGTTTGACCCATTTAAATGTTATTGCAAAAGAATCAGGGACCTATAAATCACGCAAACAAGCAAAATTCCAAATACTATCATGCATCATAGTCTTAAGAAACCATTTGCTGGTTGCTGCCAGCATCACCAATGATTTCGCATCCGAAGACTTTAGCAATTTCTGTCCATATGTCCTCTTCATGCATCCAAATCAGTTGCTTCACCCCTTTTTTCGTCTCAATCTAAGAAGTCAAGTTCCATGGGCATCCTCCAAAGTGGAAATGGAGTCAGTGGCTACCTAAGGAAATCCGACGCTATCCTCCCACCCGCTTGGCACTTCTTCTTTGGTTGTTGTTTTGCCAAGTTAGTTGTATGTTGTCGCCGTGGGTAATGGCAGTGGTGTTCCTGTTTTAGCGTATTGGTTGGAGTTTGTTAGAGGTGGGTGTGTGGTTATGCAAAACTTGAAATTAAAGGGAAGGTTATAACCTTGTTCTTTTTCGTGAGGTCCAGTTTCTCCTTCACCACAACTTTTACCAAAACTTAGCATTGCAATGTTCACATACCGAGCGACTTTCTCCTAAATCCATATACATCCATGATACACCTACAGTGAACAGGGAAAAAAAGGAAATAAATAATCTTTAAAAGGACAAAGAAGACATAATAGTCCAGTTAAACGAAAACGAATTCCAAGTGAAATAAAATGGAACACTTTTATTGACCATCGGTCTGAGTCGACGAAGGTCTTTAGATACTGCTTAAAAAAGAAGACGAAAATAATTTTAAAAGAAAGAAAGTGATTTTAAAAATATTTGATGGAAAACAAATAATACTCACCCTATGAAGTACCGACACTTACTTCGCGCTCAAGAATAAAAGTGTGTGGATCATTGGTAATTGTGTTAACAGGTTTGTGTGTCGGGTCCTTGCATTAAACTGTTTCTATGTGATGTAAGAATTGATGAATCAATCATATTTTGCTATATATTGAATAAAAGGCCAATAAACAATTTTCATACCTGATCAATCACCTAAGAATGAGCTTCTGTCAATCAGATTTAGCTATATATTAAACAAAGACAATGGATTCCGCAATTGATTCATGATAGGTGGCAATAACTTTAATAAGCTCATTCACTGTCTCAATTAAATTATACGTTAGCTTTCGACTGCTGATAGTTGAGTTTTACAACCTTTGTCTTTAGGAAAAATCAAAAGAGGTAATTAGGGTAAGTATTAAACAAAGTGATTTAGGAAAACCACTTGTAAATGACCCAAAGGAGAGAGTTCGTTCTCAAGGAGGCTAGTGTGTTGTGTAAGAAATGATTAAGTGTTTGTGATTATAATTATGAGAAAAGAAAAGAGAAAAGAAAAGAGAAAAGAAAATAGAAAAGGACAACGGTTACGATTCTAAGTTAAACTAAGACGAATAGCCGGGCACGTAAAACCGTAAAATATGACGAGATTTAAAAATTAACCTAAAAATTCCTAGAAAATTTCAATAAATCCTAAAAAATGTAGTTAGAGTTTACGAAAAATAAAAAATCACTCAAACCTTTTATTTAATTAAATATTTATTTTTTAATGCTAATTAAAGCCCAAAAAATCAATTTAATTAACAAAAAGTCCAAAATAAGATTTTTCACTTTGTAAACTTCTAAATGACTTAACTAAATTAAAAACTATTTTTAAAAAGTTTAAAATTAATTAAAACTATTTAAAAATGATTAAAAAATATAAAAATTTAAAATTAATTAAAACTATTTAAAATGATTAAAAAATTAATTAAAACTATTTAAAAAATATAAAAATTGGCAAAAAAAATTAATCTAAAAGTTTTAAAATTCCTAACTTAATGTATTTAAACTAGAAAAAATTAAAACCTGCAAAAAAATTTAATTTAATTTTTAATAATAAAATAATATTAAAAATCCAAAATTTATAAAAAATTCTAAAAAGTTGCAAACTAGTTTATTTTAACCTAATTAAACGGAAAATGAACTTGAAATACCAAAAAACCCCTATTGGGCCTTCAAATGGGCCAAAAGTCCAAACAGAACCCTTAATGGGCTTTTTATTGCCCAATAAGAAAAATGTTGTCCAAATAAGCCCAAAATCACCTATCTGACTCAAATTCAACTTTAAGCACAAAATTTCAAAGGCCCAAAAGCTGAAAGTGAGCTTATCACAGCTTATTTCAAAGCATCTTATTCTTAATGGGCTTTTTGGCCCATTAAGCTATAAGCTGATGCCATAAGCTAAAATTTGACATACAACCTTCTCTTGACCTAATTAAGATGTTTGTAAAAAGAAATTTGGAATAAGCCCAAGAAATAAGCCTGAAATAAGCAAAAGCTCTCTACAGAAAACGACAAAAGAGTCGTTTTTTAGTTCTAGGCCACCTCAAGTGCTGATTCTTGTTGCAAAAGGTTTTAAATGACTTAATTAAGCAAAATCAACAAAAAGTTTTAAAATAAGCACAAAGAATAAGCAGGAATAAGCAAATAATCACTTATAAAAAAGTCAAGTCAATTGGTTTTCTAGTCAAACCTCAAAGTCAAACCCTAATATGCTCCAGATTAGTTCAATGGGTCAAATAAGGAAGATTGATTACAAAATCAAAGTTGTTGCAAGTCTGGATAAGCTAAAATAGCTTATAAATAAGCTGATTAAGTTAACACTAGCAGTGGCTAGTTTATGGTGTCCAGCAGTGGGAAAAGTTGGCACTGCTTCACTTCTTTGACTTTTTGTCTTTTGGGGATTTTTGTTGGATTCAAGGCACAAAAAGGCACCCTTATAACCAGTGGGTTATAAGGAGTCAATAGCAATCACAAAATCACAAATCCTAACAGCCAATTAGTACAGTTAATTCAACAGATCACCAGACATTGCACAGACATGTTCATAAGCAGTTTTCAAACAAATAAGCAGTTTTAGCAAGAATAAGCCAACTAAATTTCACCAAATGCATTCACAAGCTATAAATAATTCAAATGAACACAAATAAACTTGCTTCATACACTGGATTAAAGATTAGAACAAGATTCATGCTAAATCAAGTTACTGATGAACAAAATGAAGAACACAAATGAGGTGTCTGATATACTTGACCACAGATCCAATTTCAAACACTCAAATCTCTTAAACAGGTTATATAAACTTTGTTTAATCACTTTTTATCCCTAAACATGCATAAACTCTATGTGTTTCCAAATTTTTAGGTTAAAACAGTTAAAATCAAACAAGATATAGCACAATCTTAGATTCGATGTTTTAAAGAGCGAACTTGGCAACTATCAGAACACAAGCACTTGTAAAGCAGATATAAACACAAACTAACACTTAGCACTTACTCAAAATCAAACAAGAACCTTAAATCAGTAGACCCGAATACCCCTTTCACTTTTTAAATCAAAATTTAACAAAGTAAATGTGTGTTTCAGTTTTACCCAAGCCTAATATAGCATCATAACATCAATATCATACAGTATTAAGCAAATTCAAGCCACAAGAAAACCTCTTATAATAGTAGAACACCAAATTCACAAAATATCACTTTTTGAGTTGATGTGTCTAGCTAAACAACACACAAGCTTCCAATAACACCTGTTAAGATTCAACAAGGTTAAAGGCACAATTTATATAAAACAGAAAAATGAAAAATAAAAGCTTGATTAATGCAACCTTGTTCTCACTCCTTGATTATCCCCAAACCACAAGTTAACTACACCTTGATAATCTTCCTATCAGGGTGTTATGAACACTTGTAATCCAAAAATTCCAAGGGCTTGAGCCAAGAACTTAGCAAAATATCAAGTTTTAGGAAAATTGGCAATTTCTTGCACAATCATTGAAAACAGGCTTTGAGCTTTCAAAATTACAAACATGAAACAATAACAAGCATAAATTAAGATTGGCACTTGGATTTCTTCAATACATTCAAACACTTTTTCATTAAACTGAAAGAAAGATTTACCGAAAGTTGAACAAGGAAAAACCAAGAGCAAATGTAAATGTTGCAGTCTAAGGCCTTTATATAGGCTACAATGATACTAATAAAGCTAAAAATAAAGTGTAAACCCTAATGGTGAAGTCCCTGAAATGCCCTTGCAGTTTGAAGTTTGTAAGATCATGTTAAGTCTCTTGGCAGTTTGTGAGGGTGTAAAGGTGGTGAGAATTGATCAAGGGGTGCATATTGAGCTTAGGTTTGAAGCAACTTTGTGGGACGTTGGATGGCTGGCACTATTTTGGCTTCTTCCTCACAAACGTATGCATGGGGTTTATCATGTGACTTGTGTGGTGATGTGGCATAATGTTTAGGAGTTGGGTTATGATTAGGGATAGGTTAATCATAAATCTGGAGGTTTATATGGTTTAATTACAAGTATTTAACAAATCCCCAAAAGTGAGTAAGAACACCAAGAACACTTGTTTGATCTGTTTTGGTTTTTAAATAAGGTGTTAGGCGCCTTAATTATAACTAATTAATAAATTAGTTAAAACCGGCCAAGTGGAATGCTGATGTGGGTAAATGGGGAGTGGTGATTGGTGGGATGGAGTTAGTGGGACACGTGGCAGCCCATGACTGGTTAAGGTAAGTTTGATGTTTTGGCAGTAATTACCCCCATTCTTCCATACTTATTTCACTTTGGTTTAAATAGCACAAAACTGATTTTTCCTTTATAACCAAGTTTGGTTTTTCACACTTTTGCCACAAAAAGTTTTGCAAAGGGATTTTAAGGACTAGTTTTGCTATTTGATGATATTTGAAGGACCAATCTTGTAATGTCTTCAATCTTCAAGGTCTTTACTTGTATTGTTGACTCCTTGGAGGACTAAAAATGACAAGTCTTCAAATATAAGGGACCATTCTTGCCAATTCTTCAAAATGGAGGGTCCTTTTTGTAATTTGACAAACTTTAAGGACCAAACTTGTAATTATGAATATACAAGGGTTTAAAGTGTTAATTATTCAATATAGGAGGACCCTTCTTGTACAATCTTCAATTCTTCAACGGTTATTCTGGGAAAATCAACACTAGGGCTTGGTTCATTGTGCGGCTTCTTTCCCGTGTTCGTTTTTGCTTGTTCCTTATGCTCTTTTGCCATTTTCTCAATATCCGTACCTAAAATACACATGTAACAAACACAAGCATATATTTGGCATATTTCATGATATTTAATGCATTTTAAGCCCATTTTGGACGGTGAGACTATGTATAAAAGCAGTCTCATCACTCCCCCATACTAAACCATTGCCGTGCCCTCACGCGATGCAAGAATAAAGTATCTTAGCACCTCCAAAATTCATTTTATGCACTTTTATTGAATGATAAACTTACTACACTACTACTATTACTACTACTTGCGTTTTAGACATAATATATGATTTTCATCGCAAAATAGGACGTTTAGGTTCATAGAATAAGAACACGTGAATGCTTCGTTAGAAATAATTTTGTCGTCCTCGATTTTCACCCCACTTGCATGCCAAGCATGCAACGATATCATTGTCATTATAAGTTAGTAATGCTAACACTACTAATATGCCCTAATCACGTACATAGACTCCTATTTTCCTAAGTGGTATCTCTTATATTTTAATTTTGTGTCTTGAATGTTCACGAGGATACATTTTTTACTTATGCGATGATAGAGATTTAGGTCTAAAAATAGAGTCATAACGGTGTAACCAAGACCATCGAATTAATAACCTCCCCTAATAGACAACGATGTCAAAAGATTAAGTCAACATGAAGGATCGATAAACACGGTTTTATAACGGTTTTAAACATGAGACTTATTACCAAGAATTTTATACGCCCCCTAACGGGTGGGCCTTATTATCAAAGGTTTACCTCCATCTTTTATTCAACTTCGCCATGAACCTTTTATTATGACTTTGGTGTTGCCTTGCCTTTTATTTAACCTCACCATGAGGTGTTTATTATGGACAAAGACGTATATCCTCACGCTAAAAGCGAATTTTGGATCTTTAAAGCTTCAAAGATCAAGGCATAATTCACTTTCAATTTCGCATAGATTTTTCGTCCTAGTGAGCTTCAAATTGTTTGCTTGATTTAGGCGAGCACTTAAAATCTTATTATTAGGTGAAGCTTTCGATTATTCGGGTTGCCAATATTTCAAAACCGTGATGTTGGCGATACCTTAATGTCTTCCCAATTTAGTTACATGGAAGCTACTAGAAAAGACTAGAAACCAACAATCAAGAGTAAACCACTAAGCCAATACTTATTAAGAAAAACATATATACAAGCGAAGGAAGAATAAGAAAACAACGAGAACACATGAGTTTTTGAAAGTATACGAGTACTCTACGTTTAGCATAGTAACTTATAATTAACTCTATCATTTCTCGTCCTCATTTAAGAGACTTAGCCTAATATGAAGTTAAGGAATCGAAGCTAAGTGCTCAACACGCACGGTCGAGTAAAAAATTACCCTTATTCTCACAGAAAATCTACATACGTGTCTTCAAACACTTATAAAACATGAGAAAATTTATAAAATTTGGCCATTTTTGGCCTTATTTTCCGACAAAACGATAAACAAAAAGATAAACTTTGGAAAGTGGGAAGGTTTGGCAAGGCAAGTATCTATTCACCCCCCCATACTAAAGTTAAACATTGTCCTCAATGTTTCGAGTCTAAGGGTAGGATACCCCCATACTAGAGACGTAGTCGAATGTATAATCTAGCATGGAAAGGGTGTAACCGTTAAATTAATAGCCGTTTATGAGGGGTGCTACAAACCTAAGGTTAGAACATAAGAGGATATATCATGTGTGCATAACAAGAATTAATTCAAAGTAAGCGATCGAGTGCTCCCATAAAACGAACACGAGAGGCTCCAATCTTGAAGGTCATGATAATCTAAAAACCACAAATCACAAACAACCACGGAACGAAGGTTGGAAGGGAACAAATCCCCTCACGTAAGCTACATAGCGATCATATGTACATGGATAAGCATGGGACTCCCCCACGAGGCACCTCGTTTTTTATTACTGAGTCATGAGCTTAACTCGATCCCCTCAATACTAATTATCATTGGGGAAGGTGACTTGGTCGAGGTAGTTCAAAGAGGGAACTTCCCTGCCAAAGTAGTGCTTCAACCTATGTCCATTCACCTTGAAATTGGGTCCATCATTTTGAGCTAGCTCGATGGTCCCATAAGGAAAAACTTTGGTAACGGTGAATGGACCCGACCAACGGGATTTCAACTTGCCGGAAAATATTTTCAAACGTGAGTTAAAAAGCAACACTTGATCTCCAATGTTAAAAACCCGGTTTTTAATTTTAGAATCATGAAACTTTTAAGTTTTCTCTTTATAAATCAATGAATTTTCATAAGCAATGTCTCTCAAGTCATCCAATTCATTCAATTGGATTTTCTGGTGTTTTCCTGCGGTCTCAATGTCATCATTGCAATGCTTTAGGGCCCAATAAGCTTTGTGTTCAAGTTCAATTGGCAAGTGACAATTCATCCCATACACAAGCTTGTAAGGAGTGCACCCAATGGGCGTCTTTTGAGCGGTACGAAAGGCCCATAAAGCATCGTCTAACTTATCCGACCACGATTGCCGATTTTCTCCAATCGATCTCTCCAAGATCCTCTTCAACGCTCAGTTTGAAACCTCGAATTGCCCACTCGTTTGTGGGTGATAAGCCGTAGAAAGACGATGTGTAACCCCATATTTCCTTAGGATCCTTTCAAATTGGTCATTACAAAAATGGGTTCCACGATCGCTTATGATCGCACGAGGGGTTCCAAACCAAGAAACAAGCTCTTCAAAAACTTGACTACCACACAAGCATCGTTCTTCGGTAAATCCTTAGCTTCCATCCACTTAGATAGATAGTCAATGGCGACAAGGATGTACTTATTACCACGAGATGATGGGAACGGCCCCATAAAATCGGTTCCCCAAACGTCAAAGATCTCACACACTTGGATGATGTTTTGTGGCATTTCATCGTTTTATGAGGCTTTTCCTTGTTGTTGGCATGAGTCACACGATTTCACAAGTGCGTGTGCATCTCGGTAAATAGAGGCCAAAAGAATCTGGCATCAAAGACCTTCTTCGCCGTGAGATTAGCACCATGGTGACCACCTGTGGGTCCCTCGTGACAAGCTCTTAGGATATTAGAAGCTTCGGTGCCAAATACATAACGTAAAATAATTTGATCCGCACAAGTCCGAAAGAGGTAAGGGTCGTTCCAAAATTAGAACTTGACGTCACGAAGGAATTTTCGTTTATGTTGAGTCTTCATACCCTTAATGATGAAGTTTCCCGCATGGTAATTTGCGATGTCCACAAACCATGGGGTGGATGAGTCAAGCTTAAAATTCACTACACCAAGTGTCTCAAGAAGAAATGTTTCGGTGATTTCCTTTGGCTCGTAAACACTTTGGTGAGGACCTTCTAAATGAGAAAGATGATCGGTCGCTAGATTCTCGGCTCCTTTTTTGTCAAGTATTTCGACATCAAATTCTTGTAGGAGGAGAATCCAATGAAGAAATCTCGGCTTTGCATCTTGTTTAGCCATGAGATACTTGATTGCCGAGTGATCCGTATACACTATGCATCGAGTCAAGATGAGTAAGGTCGGAATTTCTCAAATGCATTGATACAAGGCTTTTGCTCGTATAAAAATTATATGTTCGTTGTTCTGGTCTAATCGAATTGATTCTGGTTAACTATGCGACTCAGTCGTTCTTTGGTGAAACAAATAGTTGTGTCATTATAGTAATTAAAAAGTGAAAGACTTGAAAGTAAATGACGTTAAAGTAAATCTAAATCTAATTTAAAATAAATGGCAAGTATTTAAAAGCGTGACGAGAAATTAAAAGGCACTTAAAGTAAATGACGCAAACTTAAATCTATCTAAGGCAAACTTAAAACGCAACTAAAACTAAAACATAAACTAAGGCAAGGCTAAAATAAATCTAAGGCCATCAAACTAAAAGTGCGACTAAGGAAAAAGGCGGGAAAAGTAAAGCTTTAAAATTAAAACTTAAAAATTGAAATTAAAAAGAACCTGAAAATAGCTCATTCGGAATAATCCTTCGTTCGGAATAATCACTCATCCGGAATGTCACCTTCGTTCGGAATGATTCTTCTTCACTCGGAATATTTACCAAAACCCTTGATCCGGAGTAAAATGCTCACTCGGAATATGTCACTTATCCGGAATAAACTCTTTATTCGGAATATAAGCCTTGGTTCGGAATGTTTTGCTGATCCGGAATAAAATCCTTGATTCGGAATACTGTCCTTCACTCAGAATGTTCCGAATGAGCACCTTCATTCGGAATAATAAAGTATTCCGAATAAAAGTCACTGATCCGGAATATCCTCTTGGTTCGGAATATATTCTGAATGAACACCAAATGAATCCTTCGTTCGGAATGTTTTGCTGATCCGGAACAATGTCTTGATTCGGAATGTTCTGAATCAAATCCTTCACTCGGGATATATTCCGGATGAACTTGCTGATCCGGAATATCCTCTTGTTCGGAATGTCCTCTTCACAAAGCCTTGATCCGGAATCTTTAATAATCCGAATGAACGACTTTGGTTCGGAATATCCACAACACACTTCCTTCACTCGGAATAACCTGGGCCTTGATCCGGAATATACCTGGGAAACAGTAATAGCGAAGAACAAGGACAAAGGAAAAAGCTATGGATCTAGATAAAAACTAATCAAAATCAACCACAAGATTAAATCAAACTAATCACAAATAATCTAATAACAAATACTAACCAAACCAAATCAATAACACTAACAATAATAATCAAAATAATCAAAACCCACTTAATTAAATCAATAAAAATCAAGAACATAAACATGAAAAATAAAGCACAAAGATTAAACATAAACCAAGAAAGGTAGATAGGAGATCAAACAATAAAAGTAAAGATTGCCAATAATTAATAGGAAACTTACTTGAAATTAAATGTATTTAAGGTGCAAGACAATTAATTAAATGACATGTAATTAAATGTGCAAAAATTAAAGTGGAAGAGCATAGTTTGTCAAACTAGCCAACAAAAACAAATGAATATCCTAATGATCTATTTATAGGGGAGATTAGGGAGGTGCTTAGGAAGCTTCCTCCCCTCTTTCTTCTTTCCTTAATTGCGTCATTAAGTCCTTGCTCTTCTTAATTCTTTGTTAATCTTCTTAATTCTTTGACTTTAACGACTTTGTCTCGGGATTTCTTTGAACTCGTCTTGTAATTCTTCAATAAATTAGACTTGAGTTCTTCGGCTTTTAGTAAACTTCCGTCTTTTGACTTTTTCTTCGATAAATCTTCAGAATTGGTCTTGGACTTCCGTTCTTTTTGCACTCTTGACTTCTTGACTTCGTCTTTCGTCTTTTTCTCCGATAAAATCCCGTGAATGCCCGTGTTTTCTCCACTTTTCACCTTTTCGTCCTAAATCACAACAAAAACACAAACCACGCATAATTCCGACATAAATGACATAAAATACACGTTTTTGCTCGGTTATTATTGTAATTAAGTGGTAAAAAGGATGGGTGTTTACACACCTATCATATCCCCTACACTTGACCATTGCAATGTCATCATGCAATGCATTAGTTACAAAGCACGTTTACACTTTCATTATAATCAATCCACATTGGCCTTTATTAAAGAGATATAAAATTATAAACATTCAAAGTAAAGAAATCAAAAACATACCTTCGGGTTTTGGAAATGTCATGAATGATCATCATCCTCAAGTTTTCACTTTCTCCAAACCAAGCTTAAAAACGAGATCATTGTTATTATAAGTTAGCAAACCAACACGAACTCATGTGGGCCAATTATTCACTTAGACTCCCTTATTCCTAGGTGTATCTCTTATATTTTATTGTTGTCTTGAATGATCACGAGGATGCATTGTTGATTATTTCGATAGTTATTAAGTCTGAAAATAAAGTGGGACGATTTAATCAATAGTTAGCTAAAGGACAAAATCTTTTAAAACTGCTTCTCGGGACCTCATAAAGTTCATATCTTGGCATAACTCGCTTCGCGATTTGAGACCTTTCTTGGACCGATGTTTTGCAGCGACTTCATACTTTAAATCTTGAGAGACGTTCATGAACTAATGGTCTTCTCTTCATAATAGGAATTTCTTCACTTGAAGTTTTGAGAGACTCTTCATAAATGGACCACGACTTCTTTCATTTTTCTCCAATCTTTATTTTGGACTTTGATATACAACGATCCGCCTCCTTTTAGACTTGGATCTATTTATCCTCATACCTTGTTAGGGTCTTTTTGGATAGACTTCTCCATGATCTTTTGTGGAGTATTTGCTTTTCGTCGTGTGTCTCGATCCTTCATATTGATTTTCGATAAATAATTCTTCACATCACTTGGGATCTTTAGCAACAAAATGTAGCCCTCATGCCTTGTTAGGGCCTTTTCGGACTCGCCAATCTTCGCATCCCGCTTCAATAAGTTATGCCTTGGCTATGAACTCTAATCCATACCGATCAACTTTTAAACGATCTTGGGCTAGAAGCTAAGTAACTTTTCAAATCGTACAACCTTATTTATTGCAGATAAATTTATTAACAAGCGATGGGAGAATAGGCTTATAATTAACTCACATAAATTCACGAAAGAATACCAAACTTATAATTGAATCTATCATCTCTCGTTCTCCACAGTTTATAATCTCAAGGAATGAGACTCGTGGATGCTTAGCCTATTACATCAAAGTTTTGGGTTTTCGAGTCGCCTATAGGATCTTGCAAATTCTTAGACTCTTTCAAGTTTTAGAAATCGCATTTTAAAGTTCCCTTGATAAACGACTCTCTAGGATCAATTATAGGAACTTGTGAAAAGTTCTTGTTCTTAACCCGTGAGAGTTAAGACTTTCGCGTTTTATAGCTCCCTATATAAAAGCCTAGCAAAACTTGACTTAAACACGTTAAGGATACTAGCTAGAGTAAACTAAGATAAGTAAACTCGGGCTGAGTCAAAAGATTCACAACGTTTGAAAATTAAAACCACTTTATTCAAAATTTATTCTAATAAGGAAAGAAAATAACTATACAAAGGGAAAAACTAATAGGTCAAAATAGATCAAAAAATTTGAAAAATGTCAAAAAAATTGATTTTCCGGTTAAAATGAGGACAAATACAAGGAAAAGGCCACTTAACTTCGATAGAAGTCCCCCCTACACTTAATATAAACATTGTCCTCAATGTTTAAGCATGTGGGAGTAAACTACCCTACACTTAGGAGATTGTGCACGTTGTTTAAATCTTGCTAAAGAAGAGACAACTAAAGAGATTCCTATTTTAATATTGAGAAATATAAAATAGTGAATCGAAAAGTGTTTAGGATAGAACCGGGAAGACGGGAAACACGGAATCACGGGTCGTCAAAAATCATCAAGAGTGGATCATTGAGCGCTCGAATCCCTGAATATGAGAAGAGAGGAAATAGCAAACACCAACGGGTCTCCCCTACACTGAGGATAAAGAAAGCTAAAAGATAGAAACATGGGTTGCCTCCCAAGAAGCACTTGATTTTTGTTCACCGAGTCGTGAGCCTGACTCGACCTTGATTAGCATATGAAGAAGCATGAAACATATCCACCGGGATCAAAGACATAGTTTTCGTCCATCAAGTAGCACAAGCTTAAGGCGAACAAGGCAAGCCAAAGAAGAGTAGGCAAGGTTCCCTTAAGCAAAGATGGAGCACGGTGGGAGCAAGGGTGAAGAGGTGCAAGCATATCTTCAAAAGTTCCAAAGCTCTTTCCTTTTATTTCATCAGATGGATACTGAGATGGCTGAAGAATATCTATACCAGGGTTGAACACCTTTTCCTTTAGGGGAAAATAGCACTCAGGCTCAACAGAATTTGAAGATGATCCGCGAATAAGATGCACAACCTCGTCCTCAAAAGGTGGACAAAGAGGTGTTAAATCATACGTGCTGCGGATGTTGGTGTCGTCCGGTTGCTTCTCCTTTGAAAGAATTCTTTTCAAATCCAAAGTAGGATCAAGACCATAATCATCAAAGTCCAAAGGAGGAGCATCACTCTCATGAGGGAAGTAAGTATTGAGAAAAGTTGAAAAGTCTTCCTCAAATGAGTAATCATCCAAAGTAGGATTAAGCATGGAAGGCGGAGGATCTTCATGATGCGAAGAATTAGTCGAGAGAGTATCGGCCTCATCAAAATCATCATAAGTAGGCAAGTCGGGATACTCGGAAGTAAAATCATCATAATCATCCGAATCTGAGCTAGAATCATCATCATAAGCATCAAAGATTGGTGAGAGTCATATATGGGTGAAGGTTCCAAACTGGAGAGAGAATCATCATCTTGAAAAAGTGGATTATCAATGCACGAATCGAATAGAGGATTGTTGTAGATGACAAAATCATCGATCACATTAATCATATTCGCAGATTCTCGTCCATAGGATTTGCTTGTAAGCTTCCCCATTTTGAACACTTGTTGTTCATTCCCGACCCTTAAAATTAATTCACCTTCGGCAACATCAATTAAAGCTCTTCCGGTTCTCAAGAATGGCCGACCAAGTATTAAAGGAAATAGAGGGTCCATTTCATAATCAACCACAACAAAGTCGACTGGAAAAGTAAAGGTGCCAACTTTAATGAACACATCTTCGGCAATACCAACGGGGTAAGCGAGACTTGCAAGCTCAAGATTCATCTTTGTTGGAGTAAGGTCGGGTAATGATAGTGATGTCCAAACACTTAAAGGCATTAGATTTATACTGGCCCCGAGATCAGCTAGGGCAGTAAATTCTTAAGTTTTGTTAAAAATGCAAGGCAACACAAAACGATCGGGATCTCCAAGTTTTTCCGGAAGTTCTTTAAGAATAACTGCAGAACAGTTTGCATTTAAGCGTGTGTTGGCAAGTTCAATCAGCTTCTCCTTCTTGTTAAGCAATTCCTTGAATGCTTTGACAAATTTCGGCATGTGGACAAGTGCTTCAACAAGGCTAATGTTGAAATTCATTTGATAGATCATCCTCAAATAATTTGACACTTGAATGTCATCCTTGGTGTGGAGGTTGGCCTTGTTGAGTCGAGAAGGGTAAGGAATGCTGGGGTTGGGTGGTGGAGGTGTAGCAGGTGAAGGTTGATATGGTGAAGGTTGAGATGTTGAAGGGTTCTTCTTGGGTACATCGTCATGACGAGGCGGAGACAGTAATAGTGCACTAATACTAGGTGTGGGAGGAGTAGGGATAAATGGTGGTGGAGGAGGTATAGATGATGGGGGCGGGATAGGTGGTCCTACTAAAGTAACTCCACTACGGGTAGTAATAGCACTCACATTCGCTCGCGGATTGGTGACGGTGTTTGAAGGTAGAGAACTCGAAGTAGAAGGTTGAGCTGTGGGCAAGAAACTAGCAAGCATATTCTTCAAATCATTCGTTTGATTGCTGAAGGAGGATTAGATATTATCTCGAAGCTCGGATCTAATGTCATTCCCTTGCTTGGTGATATCCCCTTTCAAATTTATAATTTGGCTTTGCAGATTCTTGATTTGCTCACCTTGGGTTCTCATTAAAGATTCAACATCTTGATTGATGGGTGGGGCTTGTTGAGCGGGTGGGTGATAAGGATTATAAGCTCTTGGTGGGATTTGGTTGCTTCTATTGTAGTTGTTGTTGAGGTTTTGGTTTTGAGGAGAAAAACCGGGTGAAAGGTAGTTGTTAGACCGGTAACTCAACAAATTTCTATCCCCTTGAGGTCGGGCTTGGTAATTTTCCGGTGAATAATTACCATAAGCTGCATACACATTTTTCGGATTGCCTTGGGTGGAAGGACAATCGGTGTATGGGTGAGGACCGCCGCATGTCTCACAGGAATTGGCTACCGCTTTAACTTGTTGTTGGTTTGTAGCGAGAAGCAAGATATTTTTGTTCATTTCGGTCATCATGCGGGTGAATTCGGTCATGTCGGGGTTTGCTGAAGTAGATGAAACATTGACTCTCGGGTTGTTCCTTGAAGAAGCGGAGGAATCCCAGTTTTTATTATGAGTAGTCATGTTCTCAATAAGCTCTCTACACTCCTCGGGTCTCCTTTTCATAAATGTGCCACCGGCGCCTGCATTAATCGTATTACGATCACGAAAAGTGAAACCGTTGTAGAAAGTATCAATTAAGGTCACATGTAGCATGTTGTGGTTTGGACAAAGATCGATCAAAACATTATATCTTTCCCAAGCATCAAAGAGAGATTCATCGGGATCTTGCATGAAACCGCTGATTTGATTGCGAAGGCTCATGACCATGGATGGTGGAAAGTAGTGCGACGAAAAGTGTTGAGTCATGTCATCCCAAGTATGAATGGAATTCTTCGGGAGACGATCAAACCATTTCTCGGCGTGGTGTGATAAAGTATGTGGAAAGAGTTGAAGGCGTAGAACATCCATTGTGGCACCGGGAAACTTCATGCTTTGAGTGATTGTAATAAATTTGTCGAGGTGTTTCTTGGCATCATCATCAGGCATTCCGGCGAATGGATTAGTTTGCACTTGCTGAATCATGTGGTGCTTCAACGAAAACTCCAGAGCCGTGATTTGCATTGGCGCAATCGGTCCTCCTCGTCCAAACATGGTAGGTTGACAAATCTCTTCCATTGTCCGAAGATCAGGCTGTGGAAGAACATTTTTGTTGTTATTAAGGTGCGGTGGATTATTGTTGTTGGTAACACCTGCCATAACTAAATCTTCAGGAGTCTCGGGCTCTTGATAAGTAGAAGATCTAGTACGCATACACCTACAAAGGCAAAAGAAAAAGAAACCAAACACAAAGAGAATATATATACACTATAAAGATACAAATAAAATCTTTTTGAATTTTTGAAAGTTTTTAATTTTTTTGGATTTTTAACAATTTTTTTAATTTTTATGGTTTTTTGAAATTTTTAAGCAAGAAAAATAACGCTCACAAGTGAACGGGTCCTAAAAAGCAACGCGTCTCTCACAGAAAACCGTTAATCTTTACGAAAAGAGCCGGCAGCGGCGCCATTTGATACAAGTCTTTTCCCCGTATAAATATTATATGTTCGTTGTTCTGGTCTAATCGAATTGATTCTGGTTAACTATGCGACTCAGTCGTTCTTTGGTGAAACAAATAGTTGTGTCATTGTAGTAATTAAAAAGTGCAAGACTTGAAAGTAAATGAAGTTAAAGTAAATCTAAATCTAATTTAAAATAAATGGAAAGTATTTAAAAGCGTGACGAGAAATTGAAAGGCACTAAAAGTAAATGACGCAAACTTAAATCTATCTAAGGCAAACTTAAAACGCAACTAAAACTAAAAGTTAAACTAAGGCAAGGATAAAATTAATCTAAGGCAATTAAACTAAAAGTGCGACTAAGGAAAAAGGCGGGAAAAGTAAAGCTTGAAAATTAAAACTTAAAAATTGAAATTAAAAAAACCTGAAAACAGCTCATTCGGAATAATCCTTCGTTCGGAATAATCACTCATCCGGAATGTCACCTTCGTTCGGAATGATTCTTCTTCACTCGGAATATTTACCAAAACCCTTGATCCGGAATAAAATGCTCACTCGGAATATGTCACTTATCCGGAATAAACTCTTTATTCGGAATATAAGCCTTGGTTCGGAATGTTTTGCTGATCCGGAATAAAATCCTTGATTCGGAATACTGTCCTTCACTCGGAATGTTCCGAATGAGCACCTTCACTCGGAATAATAAATTATTCCGAATAAAAGTCACTGATCCGGAATATCCTCTTGGTTCGGAATATATTCCGAATGAAAACCAAATGAATCCTTCGTTCGGAATGTTTTGCTGATCCGGAACAATGTCTTGATTCGGAATGTTCCGAATCAAATCCTTCACTCGTAATATATTCCGGATGAACTTGCTGATCCGGAATATCCTCTTGTTCGGAATGTCCTCTTCACAAAGCCTTGATCCGGAATCTTTAATATTCCGAATGAACGACTTTGGTTCGGAATATCCACAACACACTTCCTTCACTCGGAATAACCTGGGCCTTGATCCGGAATATACCTGGGAAACAGTAATAGCGAAGAACAAGGAGAAAGGAAAAAGCTACGGATCTAGATAAAAACTAATCAAAATCAACCACAAGATTAAATCAAACTAATCACAAATAATCTAATAACAAATACTAATCAAACCAAATCAATAACACTAACAATAATAATCAAAATAATCAAAACCCACTTAATTAAATCAATAAAAATCAAGAACATAAACATGAACAATAAAGCACAAAGATTAAACATAAACCTAGACAGAAGATCAAACAATAAAAGTAAAGATTGACAATAATTAAAAGGAAACTTACTTGAAATTAAATGTATTTAAGGTGCAAGACAATTAATTAAATGACATGTAATTAAATGTGCAAAAATTAAAGTGGAAGAGCATAGTTTGTCAAACTAGCCAACAAAAACAAATGAATATCCTAATGATCTATTTATAGGGGAGATTAGGGAGGTGCTTAGGAAGCTTCCTTCCCTCTTTCTTCTTTCCTTAATTGCGTCATTAAGTCCTTGCTCTTCTTAATTCTTTATTAATCTTCTTAATTCTTTGACTTTAACGACTTTGTCTCGGGATTTCTTTGAACTCGTCTTGTAATTCTTCAATAAATTAGACTTGAGTTCTTCGGCTTTTAGTAAACTTCCGTCTTTTGACTTTTTCTTCGATAAATATTCAGAATTGGTCTTGGACTTCCGTTCTTTTTGCACTCTTGACTTCTTGACTTCGTCTTTCGTCTTTTTCTTCGATAAAAGCCCGTGAATGCCCGTGTTTTCTCCACTTTTCACCTTTTCGTCCTAAATCACAACAAAAACACAAACCACGCATAATTCCAACATAAATGACATAAAATACACGTTTTGGCTCGGTTATTATTGTAATTAAGTGGTAAAAAGGATGGGTGTTTACACACCTATCATGCATACACCACGGCAAGGAATTCCTTTTCTGTTGTAGTGTATTTAAGTTGAGCCTCGGTCATCGTCTTGCTTGCATAGTGAATAGGCAAGAAATGCTTATCATGACGTTCCCCAAACGGCCCCAATAGCGTAATCACTAGCATCACACATGAGCTCAAAGGGGAGGTTCCAATTGGGAGCAACAAGAATGGGAGCTTCGGTAAGTTTCCTCTTAAGGATTTCAAAGGCTCATACACAATCTTCGTTAAAGACAAAAGGATCATCTTTTTCAAGGAGATGTGTAATAGGTCGAGAAATCTTTGAAAAATCCTTGATGAATCGACGATAAAAGCCCGCGTGGCCTAGGAAACTCCTAAGTCCCTTAACGGTTTTGGGATGAGGTAATTTGGAGATGACGTCTACCTTAGCTTTGTCTACCTCAATCCTCGCTTTTGAAACCTTGTACCCCTAAGACGATTCCTTCCTTAACCATAAAATGACATTTTTCCCAGTTGAGCACAATGTTGGTTTCCTCACAACGTTTCAACGTTCTCTCAAGATTCGACAAACACGAACTGAACGAACAACCAAACACGGAAAAATCATCCATAAACACTTCCATCGTCTTCTCGATCATATTTTGAAAAATAGCCATCATACACCGTTGAAAAGTTCCCGGCGCATTGCAAAGTCCGAATGGCATTCTACGACAGGCAAACGTTCCATATGGACACGTAACGTAGTTTTTTCCTGATCACGAGGATCGATGGGGATTTGGAAGCAATAGAAATCGTTTCCCGCAAGACGCTCCAACATTTGGTCCATGAAGGGCAAGGGAAAATGGTCTTTACGAGTGGAGTCATTCACCTTGCGATAGTCGATGCACACCCTCCAACCGGTCACGATGTGACAATCCGTCAATTTTTTATTGATATTTTATTCTCAATATTTATTTGAAAATATTAATTTTAATGTTATATTATGAACTCACTTATTTTTGGGAAGAAATTTGGATTTACATCTTGAAGTAGCATCGACTACGTCTAAACCGGAGGATTCAACGTTACGTGCTTACGTTTACATACACCGTTTTGGTGACAGTCCGACATTTCAGAAAATAAATTTATCCGTGAATATTATTTTGAGATTTTAAATTTGTGTTGGTTCACAAACTCACAAATTTACGAGAAGAGATTAGGACTTACGATTTTAATTTAACGTCCTTTACGACTAAACCGGAAACCTTAGGATTACGTATTTACGTTTTCGAACTCCGTTTTTGATGAGACAATTTTTATGAGATTCGTTTTGTGTCGTTGATTCATTATTTATAAAAACATTTTTCGTAAAACGACCCGAGGGCACGTAAATCGAGGAAACTAGAATCGAGGAATACCCGTAAATTAATGGGGATGGAACAAGTACATACTTGTCCCACCCCCACACATGGCTAAACAAAGCTAACAACACCATGTGGTGTCAAGCTTACAAGATAAGCTAAGACACATGTCTTAGTTTACTTGTAAACTAGCAACCAACATCAAAACCACCACCTCAAACCATTTTCTATCATTTCAACACATGCAAACCACTAAACACTCTCCTCCCTCTCTCTAAAATTCGTCCCAAACTCATCCGAAACAACCCCCATTTGATCTTGATTCAACCATAAATCATATATATAATTTACATATGATGAAAACCCATTGAAGTTATGAAGATTGGAGGTGATCTTAACATGTAAAAAGGAGTTTTCAAGGGAGTTTGGGCCTGATTTCTCAAGGAGTTTTCATGAAGAACAAGGGCTGATTTTTGGAGGAATCTACAAATACTTGGTGATCCTATAAGTGGTGTTGATATCTCATAAGATTGGTTACCCAAAACCATGTCTTGTTCATCCAAAAGCTCATCATTTCATCACTTTGGTGGTATAAAGATTGTTCTCCCCATCCTCTTGTTATTTTGATTATGTAATCATGTATTTTCTTTCTTATTAAATATTTATATGATGAATATATGATGATAAAAATGTTGTGTGAGGATCAAGTGTTGATAAATATGACTAAAGAGATGAAAAACCATAGGTAACAAGGTTAAAATCTTGCTAAATATGATGGCTGTATAAAAATAGTAAGTAACCAAATGTTAAACTGATAAAATGGCATGGTGGAATCAATTTACAGTAAGTATTAGATGTCATACACATGTGAGAGTTGGCCATGCAATGGAATCATCAAAATGAGTGAGATATGATCAAAACAAGTTTAGAATACAGATCTGAGTTCACTGTTTTAGACGATTTTTAGAAAATACTTAAAGCTGATTCAACAGTAGCTATAGTAGAGTTAAATGGAGCACATATCATGTAGTTTATGTCATAAAAATTTGAGCTTCTATCTCCATATAGAACTCTAGATATAGCTATTTTGGTGAACATGAAACTAAAAATCAGATTTTTAAAGAATTAATGTTTAATAGTATTATATAAGCACTCAACTAAAAATAGTATAAAATGTGAATTAAAACCCACTAACTTATATAATACATTTATATAAATATGTATAAGGATAAATAAATGAACATTTTATAAAAATGGTAGTTTGATAAGTTTTATAAGTTATAAAACTATAAACATGATTTTTATGACTTTTTCGACTATTACCGTAAAATTAACGTTTTTGTTAAATAAAACTTAGACGGTTGGACCCGTCTAATGTAAACTTTTATAAACTCATGTAATGATATATAAACATATATAACAAGTAAAAACTGATAAAACCCGAACTATAAAACATACGGACATTAACGGGCTAAGTTAACGTTATTGGACTAATAATACAACAAAATGGGCTAAAACACTTATAAACTTATTTATTAGGCTTAACCCATTTGGGCCCAATATGTATAGTATAAATACTGATAATAAAAGTATAATTGGACTAATGAATAGTATTTGGCTTATAATAGGCTTATTAGGCCTAAAACATGTAAATAAGTAAAACTAGTAAACTAGTACAAAAGTTACCAATACATAACACTATAATGAATGAGTAAAAATGTATAAACCCACTTGATCATCATCATATATATAAAATCATGATATATATACGTAATTTTTATTTTTATAAAGTCATTGGACAAGAGTCTAAGACAAGTATTATTTGTTTAGGTTTCGTGATTGAAGCATGCACCGTACATCCGAATTGCCGATAACCCGCTTTCCCACATCCACATGAGTTCATAGCCTCGCACTCTTTTAAATGTTTTTATGAAATGTTTTATAAACCCGCGAGGGAGAAAACATGTTAGTTTTGATAAAATAGGACATCATTTGTCCCGATTGTTTGTTTATTGATTTGGACCCGGATGATTGTATGACCCTATGAATAATTAAATGACCCGATAGATGAAATAAAATGGATTATTAAAGTTAGGTTATGTAACTAAAAGTCCCATTAGCATGAATTGTGAACTATCGGGATTTGTTAGACGCTTATGCATATAATAGTACTATTTGGGGACAATCACCCCAGTTCGTGCCTTCACGGTTGATCCCCGTCGTGCCACATTGATTGGTAAGCGAATTTATGTATGAGAAGATTTACATAGCGTGACCTTTGTGACGACACGCTAATTTAGATGGGCAAATGAGTTTCGGGCTAGCTACCCGTTGTTTGGTTTAGTAAGGTAACAATGTCATGCTGCTTATAATAATCCAAATTAACAAAATACTACTATACGCACCGAATTACGATGTATTGCCTGACTAGCAATACGGGGTCATACTATTGATATTATGTTTGTGTTTTGGTTTTCATGACCATATTCATATAACGGTTTTTATTTAATCTATACAACGTTATAAAACGTATTGTATGATGTTTTTACGACATTGGCTCGTATAATGATTTTTAAGGCAAATGCCTATATTATGATTTTCGATAAGGATTTGTATAAAAATGACTTTGGCTATTTTATGGCATATTACAATGATTTGTATGAAATGATTTTTGGTAATAATTTTATACCAAAGTTATACTGATGGAATTTATTAAACTCTATGAATTCACTCGGCGTTATCGCTGACCTTTTCTTTTAACATGTTTTATCTCAGGTACTTGAAGGTAATTCTCGGGAAGACAACAAGAATTCATGGCCCGCACTTAAATATTAATTTCCATTCAAATGCTTTGTAAAACCTGTATAAAATACAATGACTTGGGACCTATGTAATTTTGATATTTATGAATGGAAATGCTTTTATTAATAAACGACGCGATTTTTAAGCGTTGTCTATGATGTGAGTAATGTGCTATCCCGTAACACCAACTAGTCTTCCGCTGTATTGAGTTGTATAAATTTGGGGGTGTTACACACGAGTCGATTCAGAATTAACCCGTTGGCATCGTTTGGCACAACGGTCATTCCTCCCTTCTTAGGGACACAATGAATAGTACTCACCCAAGGGCTATCGGAAATAGGGTAAATGATTCCCGTGTTAAGGAGTTTAAGGACTTCCTTTTTGATGATGCCATGAATTTTAGGGTTCACCCTCCTTTGACATTGGATTGCGGGTATGTAGTCCTCCTCCATTAAGATTTTATGGGTAAAAAATTTTGGATCGATCCCCTTAATGTTGGATAATTTCAACGCAATTGCCCTTTTGTGGTCCTTTAGAACATCGATAAGTGCGGTTTTTTCATCATTCGAAAGATCCTTCGCAATAATAACCGACAACTTATCGTCTCCTTCCAAGAACACATATTCAAGATGAGGAGGTAAATCTTTCAACTCGAGGATTGGTGGTTCCTCAATTGAAGATTTGGGCTCGATACTCATAACCTCCTCGGGTGGAGGAAATGGGAAATCGTTAAGAAAATCCTTGATAATCAAGAATTCCTCATCGTTGTCAAGGTCTTCGTTACAAGTACATGAAACATCAAACTCTTCCAACGTAAAACCACCACCTTCAAATGGAGTAAAGGATGGTGTCGAATTATCAAGAATGGGATCAACCATAGTGGGATTGCCACTATTTTCATCGTCACCAAAACCTAAAACTTCTTGTGAAAATTCCTCGCAAACGACATCGATCATATCAACGAGGTTTATGGTCGCGACGGAATAAACATGAGAAATTGGAGAGTTTTTTGTTGCATTTATAACAAGTTCCTCGTCGTTGAAACGTAAGGTGATTTTTCTAGCATGCACATCAATCAACGCCATAGACGTATCCAAAAACGAACGACCTAAAATAAGAGGAACTTGAGGATCCGTAGGAATATCGACAACGATAAAGTCTACCGGATAATAGAACTTTCCCACTTTCACAAAAACGTCTTCGGCCAATCCACATGCGGGAATAGTCGAATGATCGACCAATTCGATAGACATTAGTGAAGGAGTTAGATTAGGAAGATTGAGTGTCTTGAAGATTACAAGTGGAATCAAATTAATACTAGCACCAAGATCGGCCAAGGCATAGCATTCTTCCATATCTTCAATTGCACATAGAATCAAGAATTTACCAGGATCACCAACTTTTTGAGGTATGCGGTTAAGATAAACCGATGAACAACTAGACAATTGTTGCAATTTCTCCTTGTTGTTTAACATACTCATAAAGTTAGCGGCAAATCAAGGCATCATGACCAAAGCATTGGCAAAACTTACATTGAAATGCACATCACGAAACATTTTCATAAAAAGCTCAAATTGGTAATTGTCGCGCTCTTGACGTTTGTAACACCCCACTTTGATAAGTGGATCGTTATGCGTAATTATGGCGTGTCATCAAAGCATGCAAGGTAATATGTAGTAAAACATACATGACCATAAGGAAAACCGGAATCAAACATCGGTTCCTAAACATAAGCCCAAAACATAAATAAAGTAAATGAACTAGGAAAGACTAGAAAAGCATAAGTATATGGAAAAAAGGAGAAAAAGTCTATGGCAGCTTCCATCCTATGCACTTCCTCCAAATGCTCGAGTCCGTCCTTGGGTACCTGCCGTTTTGGGATATGGAAAGGAAAGTAACGGCTGAGCATAACGCTCAGTGCACGGATATACGACATAGAATGAATGGTTGAAACATAAATAAGACTAATAGCAGCGGAAATGAATAAGTCCTGGAAAACCTAGTTGTCTTTCATGTTAACTGGTTTTAGTTCTGAATACATAGCTTATGTTACTTATGAAAATCTATATTAGTTAATGTACCAAAAGCCAATATAGGTCATGAGGTCAACAACGTGCATGAATACTTGGAGGGGTGACCTCGTCATGCAAATTAGAGGGGATGCCTCTAATTAAATGATAAGTGGGTAGGAGGGACCAGCTCCTTGTGAAGGATGCAAGGCACACAACACATTCACCATGAATTCATGACTGAAACATGTAACTAGGATGTACCCATACGCCCACATGATAATATAATAATATAATGGCCAAATAACTGAAAAGGGACGCCACAAGCTATCACTCTGTCGTGGTGAAGTCATAACACTAGTGCCTCTAGTGTTATGATTATGGTACCTCCATAACTAGGTGAAACTGGTCATGCATGTATATGGCTTAGGCATTTAATTAAACATAAGAAAATCAAAACATATAAAACATATACTGGGAAAACAGTTGGCTGCATACGAGGAAATCGTAATAAGGAAAGAATGTACATACTGAAAGGACGGAGAATCTGTACCTTATGTCCAGTGAACGAAGAAGACGAACGGAAGGATGTCCTACGTCGATCTCACTTATGCTACATAAATAGTATACGTGTATAAGTATTCTGATAAAGCAACTGATTTTATATTGTGTCTTAGCTTGATTTATATGTTCATGCCTTGTTTTACTGAGTTTAATGTTATGTTGTGTTTATCATGTATTATGTATGTTCTGACTAAGTATTACTTGTATTTCTTGTATTATTATACTTGTTGTGTAATAATAAGTAACTTCCTAAATATAGCAGGTTTTCTAAAATAGAAAGTTTCCAAAAATAGAAAGTTTCCAAAAATAGATTAACTTCTTAAGATAGATAAGTTTCTAAAAATAGAAAGTTTCTGAAAATAGTAAGTTTCCTAAAATAGAAAGTTTCCATATTTAGAAATAAACTGAATTAATAAGCTAATAATATAAGTTTAGTTTTATTGATTAAATATACTAAGTCATGTGATTAATAATATAGTTTATTAATTATAACATGTTAATTAGATAAACTATAGTTTATAAGATTTAATTAAATATAAGCATGATTTAATTAAATTAAAGTGTATAAAATACTTAGGTTAAACATGTATTAATATCTATATTAATATAACCTAATTTATGATTATTAATTAATTATATGTCATGTTTCATAATTAATTAATACTATAGTGTAAAATAAATAATTAAATACTTAGGTTAAAAACATGTATTATTTATAATAATCATTAACCTAGGTTCATAGTTTAATTAAATTAATAATATACCATGCAAAATTAATTTAATTAACTTGTAAAGTTATATACTTTTAAAATTAATTAAACTTGTAAAAATAATCATGAACCGAACTCGTGTATTATAATTTTAAACATAACGTGAACCGGACCCAGAACCCCATGAACCGGACCGAATTAAATTAATGATTCTTGTATAACTAAGGTTTAAATAACATAACCTATTTAAATCAATATTAATTAGACTAAATAAAATTAATATTGCATGATTAATTTAATACCCTAATTAAATTATTTAAAATGACTAGAAAAATGATACTCCAAACATCCCTTTTAAAATCCTAAAACTGCCACCCAAACACCCTGACCAAAACCAACAGCCAAACACCCCCTGTGTTACTGTTGGCTGCGCAGCAACCACTGGCAGTTGCCAGTTCCCCCTGTTGCGTCAAAAGTACCCACTGCTACACCAGCCTGAGCAACACACAACCCCTGCTGCTACCACTGCTACACCAAATGCACCCCCGTGGGCTGCTGGCTTGCGACTGACACCACCAAACAGCCAGCGGCTGTGAAGAAAATCCCACTGAGACCCTATGTGGTCTCGGTTTTCGTGTCCAAGACCAAACCAACCCAATTCACATCGTGTAATTACTAGTTTTAAATGCTTATTTCATATGTGTTCTTGGATCTTATTTAATTTATCAAATCAAAAGAAAGAAATTAAAAGATTTAGTTTTGGAGATACCGTGACGCGTAGTAATTATGAACACGAGCATAGCTAAACCCGAATCAAGATCAACCAATTCCCTTTTCTTGTTTTCTTCTTAAAATCCGGCGGCCAAAGAAACATGGTGGCTAGGGTTTTTGTTGTTTGTAAAAATAAATGTGTTATGTTTTTCCTGTGTTTCTCCTTTTCCCAAATTCATCTAAATACAAAATAAAACATCAGCCGAAAGCTGTAGAAAACTTATAAACGAAAATCAAACTTTCAATTATCTATTAATCGAATCTGAATACAAGGTAAAAAGAACTAGTAGATGCGTTTGGATTAGTGTAAAAATAATCTGGACTCGAAGAATGAAAGAAAGTAGAAAAATGTTCGAACCTAAATGAAAAAAATTTAGAAAAGGAAAAAACGTTAAAGAAAAAATCAAAAGATGGAAAGTTGTATTTGCGTGTATATTCAGCAAAGAGGTATAGTGACCCCCCCCCCCCCCCAAAGATATGGAGTATATGGTCTGTGTTAATCTTTAGCCACCATATTTTATTTATGCCATCCAAAATCTGATATTTCAATCCCTGGGCCTTCGTTTGCTTCTTGGGCATGTGTCCTTACGTCTCTTCTTTAATTTTGGGCTGCAATTCGGGCCTGGTGGTTATAGTAAACAAAGGTTGCACTGTTTGGTCATTATGGGCCAGCAGCTTTGTGAGTAACATGTTAATGGGTCGGTCCGACCTATTTAAATATTGTCGGGTCGGCCCATTTAAAAGACGAAGACACCGTCGGACTCGATTTTCCGTCTTCTTTCCATGTCTCGTATCCGTTTTGGATCTTTGGCTTCGTTTTGCTCTTTTTCCTTAATATCCGTACCTACAATAATAAATAAGACATATAAACGATAAATGCACTAAAAATACACGTTTTGCTATTTATTATGCTATAAATGAAGGGAAATTCTCATTAAATGTATGAATAGTTACGTGTTCAACACACCCCTACACTTAAAACGTTGCTTGCCCCCAAGCAACTACTATCACAAACGTTAAATCCAAAAATAATTTAAAACCACTTTATTCGAAATTGCTAAAATAAAATAGAAATAAAAATCTATCGTGACCCGCCATGCTCGACTTTTTATTCAAGGTATAAGGATCATAGAACGGAAACAAGTAAACTGGGTGTCTCCAGGGAATAAATATAGTCATCCTCTTTTTATTACTCCCAACTAAGCTAAGACTCCTTGTGCAAACGTTTTGGCAAAATGCTAACACTACTTATACTAATAACCTATGTAAATATAGCTTATCACTCCTATAATTATAAAAGACTAGGCGAGTGTGTTCATTTTCAAATTTTTTATCGTTCAAATCGACATTTGTTATGGTTGCTAATCATCTAAGTGGAATATTAGACTCACCGAAAATGACGAGATTTGAGATTCAAAAATGGCCTTTCCCATGTAGCGGCTTTCTTCTCGGAACATCCCAACCTAATCGGTTAAGTGCCCGGGCTTTTAACACCCCACGGAGAATAGTACCGGGATTGGCGGCATTTTGAAATGAAAGATCTTGAAATCACCGCTAAGCTAATAAGAGACACTTAGATGAAAAATAACGACGGTAATTAGAGAATGAAGATTCAAAGGAGAGATCACTCCACGTAGCGACTTTCTTCTCAGCTTGTCCTTTAGCAAAGATTAGGAGGCTACGTTTTTACACCCTCGAGAATAGTATCGGAGCTCACGGGACCTTTGACTTCTACATTCTCTATTACCGTCTAAACTCTTATATAAAATTGATGAATTCTAGTTCAACTTCGGATTTAAATTTAAGAAAAAACAAGTTTCTCACAAATATAACTAAAACAACAAATACACTTATTCATTTATTCGACTCTTCTAACTCTATTGAACACACTTTGTTTTTTTTAATTTTTTTATCCTTTTTTTCTCTTTTTTTTTCCTTATTTTATTTATTTTTCTTTTCAACATATTTTTTCACTCGACATTGTTTCAAATTTAAGAAAGTATGCTTTCACTCAAATTTAAATAAAAAGTTGAACTAGGACTCTATATAAAAAGTGCATAAGAATTTATTTTTGCATAACAACACAATTTTTAACGTTCAAAGGCTTGAAAAAAACACACTTATTTAGTCTAGTTATAATATAGGAGGAAAAGCCACAGGTTACTCATATAAGCTCTAAAGAGAACCAACTACTCCACGTTTAGCATTTTTATTTGCACAATTCCTAGAAGCTCAGTCTAAAAGTTAAGGGAGCAGCTAGATCAACACTCAGGCAGAGTCAGGATCCCCTTTGTTCTAGCCTACGCGACAAGTCAATCACGCACGGTCAAAAATGTTTTATTATTTTTAATAAAATAAAATTAAAACAAACCGACATTTGATGAAAATAGGATGCAAGAGGGCAACCAAGTAGGCATGAATATGATCAATATGATATAAACCCCCCTACACTTAGAACCGAACATTGGCCTCAATGTTCAAAAGTGACAACGTGCTACCCCTACACTTAAGAACACAAAAGGCTAATGCTATAATTCCAAGTGTAAGAAGGAGAACACAATCAAATATGCGTGGATAAATATGAGAACTAAGTACTCCCCTGATATAGACATGAAGATCGATCGGAGACTGAATGAAGAAGATGATGGAAAACAGCAACATCAACCCCTCTGAAAGTCTTCTTGATCCAACGGAACCCTGCAAACAAAAAAAATACCACCAAACACACATGGAGGGAAGCACGCCCCTACACATATGTTAGAAAATAGATATAATAAGGATAGATCCTCGGGTTGCCTCCCGCGAAGCGCTTGTTTTTGTTAACCGAGTCACGAGCCTGACTCGACCCCAAATTAAATGGTCCATGGGGGAGAAAGAGAATCACCATTGGCTCAAAACAAATATGCCAGTGTCAAAAATCTTATCCTCATTACCGGATGAGAATAAAGAAGAAGAATCCATAGTATAAGGGAAGAAAAGCAGAAGGATTCTTATAACATACGAGAAATAGGTATAAAGGCGATCCTTAAGAATACTCGTCTTCGCCAAGGGCGGGAGGGTGGGAGAAAAAGATATCAAAGTGTCACCCGAGGACACTTGATAGAAACTCAAAGCAAGAGTTGATGGGATAACCGGTAAAACATCACAAGTCATAGCAACATAAACGTCTTCTACAGGATCAAAACACTCATCCTCAGTTCCCGGTATGAAATGAGGAGAGAAAAAGCGATACATCACCCACTTGGGTGTGCACGCGGTAGGACGGGGTGGCAACATAATATGAGAAATATCAGAAGAAATATCTACCACCCGCGTCACCTCTCCAGACCGAATAAAAAGGAAGGTAGGGTCAAATCTCTCCACCTCCTCTATGATGGGAGGTGGCATGGCTAACAAATAATGCTTATCAATAGCAAGAGAGTCGGAGCTATCAATGTCCTCAATCCCCTCTTCAAAAAGAGGATTCACCTCACTAGAGATGTAGGCGTCATCAAAATCAAATAAAGGGTTCGAATAAATCTTGAAATTTTCCTTCAAACGTCTTCATCGGATAGTGACTCGTCATCACTAGAAGTAAAATCATCATCGAGATCAAAAAGAGGATTTGAGAAAGCCAAAGAATCATCTCCCAATATGTTCGCGGGAGGTAATGAATCATCACTAGAAAGAGATTCACACTCACTATCACTATCGGAAGCAACTGTAGGCTCACTTTGGATTGGAATAAGAATCTCATCACAAGGAATAGTGATAAGACCCTCATTCCCCATGACGAGAGAGGCATCGGTCTCCTTAGTGGAAGAATCGAGACTAGGAGTGGTAGTCTCACATGATGGATTGAGATCGTAAATATTATCCTCGTCATCATCATAACAATAAGGAATTACACAAGGCATAGAGGTATAAGCACTAAGATTAGATACTTGCTCTTGTCGCTGTCGCTTTTCCTCCTCCAATGTTTCTTTTAGTCGAATTACACTGTCATGAAGTTTCAAAACAAGTGCTCATGTTACGTCATTAGGATTCAAAGAAGGTTGATGATCGAGGGTGTATTGTGGGGGCTCAAAATTTTGAAAACCGGAATTATAGCACGGATCGGGCTCATAATAATTCATCGGTTGACAAGAAAAAGTATCGTGAGGGCCACCACAATTGTTGCAACACGGGTATTGAAAAAACCCGGTGCATTTTGCGGATACGGATCATCATATATTGAAGAGGGTGAGATAGTGTCATTAGAGGTGAAGTGTGAATTGATCGAATTGCAAAATGAACAATGTCCAAATTCATAATTAGGGATATCCATACTGCATCCCTCGCATGAACACCAATGACATGATTGACTACCAGACGATGGTCTCCCACACCCAATACAATACGAATCCATGAAGAATTAAAACTAAGAGGGGTTGAGAAAAAGAATTAAACACGATAGAAAATAAAGAAGAATATTTTTTAAAACTATTTTTTTTTAAAAAATTTTAAATGATATATATAGTAATAAAGAAAATAAAATAAAATAAGAAAATATTTTTGGTTTTTATAAATTTTATATATTTTTATGGATTTTTAAATATTTTATAGATATATACAAATACGAAAATAAACTTTCAAAACGAAAGGATCTTCAAGTCACTAACTAAAAACACAACGCGAACATCGCGACATACATTCCCCGGCAGCGGCGCCATTTGATTGAGTCGTTTTCGTACAACAGAAGGTTATCGTAGTTCCTGGCGAAGTGTGAATGGAAATCCGCGTTTATGTCTAAAGTTTGATGCTTGAATAAAAAGGGGTTATTGAGTTTTATATTTAATACTACTAATTATAACGACTAAAAATTAAAAGATAATGAAAGAGACAATTATACTACGAATATTAAACTAAAGGTATTTAAAATAATACTAAGAACAATAACGATGGCAAACTAAATGAGCATAATCAAAACTACTATAATCGCGACAATAAAACTAAACATCAATAAGGCAACAATAACTATATATTAAAGCTAATGAAATAAAATAAGAAAAGAGATGGAGAATGATACCCGAGCGACAAAACCGGAGACGAAAAAATAACCACCCGATTTATAAACTTAGTCGATATTTAAACCTTAAACTAATTAAGGTCTAAACTTTAATATCAACTAAATTTAATAAACCCGTAAGTTTCTTGCCAAAAGAGATGAACCAGATTGCCATCAAACGAAAACAAATATTAGCGGCAATTAAACTAAAGCATTTTTTTAAAATCTATAGAAACTAAAATTTAAAGTTATAAGACTATTTAAAATGCCCCTTTCTAAAAAACGATTGTAAAATTAATTTACTATATTAAAATCTGATTAAAAACTTATAATAACACAAGTAGATCATTAAACTAAATCTTAAATAACCTAATAAAATAAATAAAAAACTAAATGAAATAATTAACATGAAAGTAAATGTAACACAGTGGTTAACCATTTTAACTACTAAAGCAAAATACATATGCTAGAGTCAAGTGCAAAAAGCTATTAGACCAACAGAATAAAAGCTGAGCAAAATCAAATTCATCCGCAAAATCAAATTCATCTATGTAAATCAAACTGAAACTTCGACCCTTTTCAATCAGTAACCGAAACCCATATTTGATCGTCATACATCATAACCAAATCGCAAAGCTTCAATAATCAACAAACCAGAACCTATGTCAAAGTCGAATCTAAAACGCATCTATTGAAAACAAATCCGCAACATTGAACAACAACCAAACACCATCATTAAGTTGGAATACATCTGAATAATAGAACTGATATGATTCATCTAAATACAAAATAAAACATCATCCGAAACCTGTAGAAAACTTATAAACGAAAATAAAACTTTCAATTATCTATTAATCGAATATGATACAGGGACTCGAAGAATGAAAGGAAGCGGAAAAATATTCGAACCTAAATTAAAAAAATGAAGAGAAGGAAAAAACGTAAAAGAAAAAATCAAAAGATGGAAAGTTGTATTTGCGTGTATATTCAGCAAAGAGATACAGGGACCCACCAAAGATATGGAGTATATGGTCTGAGTTAATCTTTAGCGACCATCTTTTATTTATGCCATCCAAAATCTGATATTTCCATCCATGGGCCTTCGTTTGCTTCTTGGGCCTGTGTCCTTGCGTCTCTTCTTTAATTTTGGGCTGCATTCGGGCCTGGTGGTTATAGTAAACAAAGGTTGCACTGTTTGGTCATTATGGGCCAGCAGCTTTGTGAGTATCATGTTAATGGGTCTGTCCGAACCATTTATATATTGTCGGGTCGACCCATTTAAAAGACGAAGACACCGTCGGACTCGATTTTCCATCTTCTTTCCATGTCTCGTGTCCGTTTTGGATCTTTGAGTTCGTTTTGCTCTTTTTCCTTAATATTCGTACCAACAATAATAAATAACACATATAAACGATAAATGCACTAAAAATACACGTTTTGCTATTTATTATGCTATAAATGAAGGGAAATTCTCATTTAATGTATGAATAATTACGTGTTCAACAAGGCCCAACATATGAGTATAGGCCTGGTATAAAATGGGCTAATAAAATGTATTAGGCTTATAATGGGCTTATTGGGCCTCAATGTGTAAAAAAGTTAAAACTAGTGTAACTAGTCCAAAATTTACCAACACATAACACTATATTGTTGAATAAAGATATAAAATCCCACTTGATCATCATCATACTTATAATACCATCATATATATACATAGCCGTTATTTTTATAAAGTCATTGGACAAAAGTCTTAGATCGAGTATTATTTATATAGGTTTCCGTGATTGAAGCACGCCCGTCGCCGATAACGCGCCTTTCTTAATCAACGTGAGTTCATAGCCTCGCACTCTTTTAAATGATCTATAAAATGTTTTGTAAACCCTCGAAGGAGATAACATGCTAGTTTTTGATAAAAATAGAACACAAGTAGTCCCGATGGTATGCTTATTGATATGGACCAGAATGATGCTATGACCCAATAAATGAGATGTACAGGATTATTATAGTTAGGTTATGTCACTTAAAGTCCCATTAGCATAAATTGTGAACTACCGGGATTTGGTAGACGCTTATGCATATAATAGTACTATTTGGGGAAGATCACCCCAGTTCGCGCCTTGACGGTTGATCCCAGTCGTGCCATATTGATTGGTAAGCGAATTTATGTATGAGAAGATTTACATAGCGTGATTTTTGTGACGACACGCTAACTTAGATGGGCAAATTGTTTGTCAGGTTCGCGGCCCGTTGTTTGTTATAGTAAGGTAACAATGTCATGCGGCTAGTTATAATCCAAAGTAATCCAAATATCCAATATGATACGATGCAAATAACGATAATATTGAGACTACAGTTTCATGGATGGTATAAGATGTATGACTTGATTTATATATCTTGCCTGACTAGCAATACGAGGACTTACTTCTGATATTATACTTGTGTTCTGATTTCTATGACTGTTTTATGTAACGGTTTTATTAAACTCTATGAATTCACTCGGCATTCGTTGATATAATTTTCGCATGTTTTATCTCAAGTGCTTGAAGGTAACTTGGATGGAGATCGACTCTGATGGCCCACATAATAAAAATTATTCATTCGATCTATCTTTTGTAAACTTTATGACTGTGTAATTTGGGGACCTGCTGTAAACTTAAAACTTTTATTTGAATGAATGTATGTTAAACCTTGTACAACCATTTTTATGTGTTGTCTATGATTTGAGTTATTGTGCTATCCCGTAACACTCTATTAACCCTTCCGCTGATCGATACGAAATTCGAGAGTGTTACAGTTTGGTACCAAAATATTTTGACTATAACGGTGCCAAAGATCTCCGACGTTACCAACAAGCCTTATTGAGAAGATATATATTTTGATATATATAATTTAATTAATATATATGTATATATCGTGAATTTCGTATGTAACTGTTTAATAATTATTTTTATGCTAATACGAGATATATTATAAATGTAGATTGTCATGGCAGACCCTAATATTCCTGTAGAGAACCATGTTATTCCCGAACCTAATGTAAATGACAACCCTTACTTAGACTTAGTGGATTATAATGTAGATGAGGATATGGATGATGAAGATGAGGAACCATTTGTGGTTCCCGAGCCTGAGATAGGACTACGAGATCAGATTCCTCTCAGGTTGATGTTGTAGAGAATGATAATGATAATGTTGGTATTGAGAATGATGATGAGATTGGTATAGATGATGTAGGTAATGAGGATGACGACGAGGATGTCGAGGAGGAGATAGGTATAGATGATGAGGTTGATGATGATGACGAGACTGAGCTTATTTTCCCTTATGATGTAGCGGAGGGTGAGCCCTTACCCCCTCCAGTTGATTTGTCCGATTCTGAGTTTGAGTTACTTAGAGATGAATTGTCTGAATCGTCTGAATCTGATTCTGAATCAGAGGATGATGAGGATGAGGATGCACCTGATGGTACTGATGGGATTGCTACTCGTAGGCATGTGATAGGAGAGTCGTCTAGGGTTTGAGAGGCTACTCATATTGATGGACTTGCACCTTGGGCGTTGAAACGTGATTTAGATGCTTTTCGTGTTCGAGTCAGTATGACAGAGGTTGGTTTAGGTTTTGTTCAGAGTCAGGTTGCTTATTTAGAGTCGAAGACTAAGATTGGTGAGAAAGAGCGAGAGTTGCTTAATTTGGATTTGACTGATGTGGAGCGTGGTTTGAATGAGGTGTTTAGGATGATATATGTGTTGGAAAGTGGTGAGTATGCTGAAATGAAGAAAAAGGTGAATACTATGGAGATTCAGTTGAGTGTAGCTCGTGTGATACGTGAGAAGGCTGAGAAAGAGTTGAATATATCGGTTGGTTGGAACAGTAGGTTTTATACTGAGATGGTTGAGAAAGGAGTGATTCGTAAGCGCCCAGCTGAAGATGTGTCTTGTGATCGTCCGAAGAAGATACCGAAGACGATGGATGATGGACCATCTAGAAGTTCTCAGTAGACTAGTCTATCTTTAGTAGTTATCTTTGTATCATTTGTATCTTTTGTAACTTTGACTAAACTAGCTTATTAGTTAGTAGATGTGGCACGAATTTTGGGCCTGTATTGTGCTAAAAACTTTGATGTGGAATGTAAATTAAGACAATGTGGTTGTTTCTAATCCAATGAAATATGTATCTTTGTCTTGAATTCCATATCGTGCCTTATTTGTATCTTGATTATGAATTCAATCCATCTTATATGAATACCTCGTTGGGTGAATGCTTAATATACTTTGAAATTGTGAAATTATAGAACCATGCCGCCCAAGAAAGTTGTGACTGAGGAGGATGTACGTAGGATCATTTCGGAGCAAGTTGCCGCATCTATGACTGAAATTATGGCAAATGCTAGAAATGGAACTGGAAGTAGTGTTGCTAGCGGTAGTGGAGCTGGCGGTAGTGGAGCTGGCGGTAGTGGAATTGGTGGTACTAATGTGAATGTGAATGCTAATAATGTGAATGATAATGCTGGAGGAAATATAGGAGGACTTGGACCTAATGCGCCTGTTGTCGGTGGTTGTACTTACGTGACGTTCATGAAGTGTGAACCTCTACCTTTTAATGGAACTGAAGGTGTTGTAGGATTAAGCCAGTGGATTGAGAAGATTGAGTCGGTGTTTCGGATTAGTAAGTGTAAGGAGGAGGATAAAGTGACTTTTGCTATGGCTACTCTTAAAGGTCGTGCGTTGACTTGGTGGAATGGGAGAATTGCTTTCATGGGTATTGATGTTGCTAATGCTACTCCTTGAGCTGAAATTAAAAAGTGGATGACTTTGGAGTTCTGTCCCCGTAGTATGATTATACGGTTGGAACAAGAGTTGATTCACTTGAGAATGAAAGTTGTGGACATCGATAGCTACAGAAACCGATTCCATGAGTTGGCCTTGCTGTGTCCTCGATTGGTGGAACCCGAAGAGATCTGAATTGAACAATACATTAAAGGGTTGACCAATAATATTCGAGGAGATGTGACATCATCAAAACCATTGACCATTGATGATGCTGTTCGAATGGCTTACCAACTCATTGGGTAAATAATTCAGGATAGGGAGGATGAAGCACATGCTGGTGAGAAAAGAAAGGGTGATGGCGATCGTGGAGGTCGAGGTGATAATAGGCAGAATTTCAATCGCCGTCAAAACCAAAGAAGGGGGAATGCAAATGCTCTTACCAACAACACACACCGCAATGATGAAAAGTGTCCCAAGTGTGGTAATAAGAGGCATGCTTGCGACTGCTGGAAGTGCCGAAATTGCGGAAAACTTGGACACAAAGTGGAAAAGTGTAAGAGGGGAGTTATTTGCTTCAATTGTAATGAAGAGGGTCCTAAGAAATCGGATTGCCCTAAGTTGAAAGTGATTGGACCTGGAAGAAACCCCCAGGGTGGTGCTTATCAACTTGAAACGGTTGAGGTTAAGAAAGAGGATCCGAAAGTCGTTACTGGTACGTTTTTACTCAACAATCATTATGCTGTTGCTTTATTTGATTCGGGTGCTGATAGGAGCTTTGTATCCACTAAATTTAGTGCCCTTATTGACATTGAACCTGTTGAGATAAATACCAGTTACGAAGTGGAATTGGCTGATGGTGAATTAGTAAAAACTAATAAGCTGTTAAAAGAATGCTCTCTAAATCTCTTGAACTATTCCTTTCCGATTGATTTAATCTTGATAGAACTAGGTAGTTTTGATATTATTTGTGGAGAAAAGAAGTTTAAGATTCCTCTTAGGAATAGGACGATAGTAATTGATGGTAATCGACGTGAATCCCGTTTGAAAATCGTTTCATGTATTAAAGTCCAAAAGTACATCAGGAACGGTTGCGAACTATTCTTAGCTCAAGTGACCGGGAATGAGTCTAAGGAGAAACGATTGGAAGATGTACCTATTATCTATGAATTTCTTGAGGTATTTCCCAATGATTTACCCGGACTTCCGCCGATAAGGCAAGTCGAGTTTCGAATGGATCTAATTCCTGGTGCTGCACCGATGGCACGTGCGCCTTACCGATTAGCACCTTCTGAATTAAAGGAATTATCCGAACAACTCAAGGAATTTTCTGATAAAGGTTTTATTCGACCGAGCTCGTTGCCTTGGGGAGCTCCAGTCTTGTTTGTTAAGAAAAAGGATGGATCTTTCCATATGTGCATTGATTATCGGGAACTGAATAAGTTGACGATTAAAAATCGATATCCTTTACCACGGATTGATGATTTATTTGATCAACTACAAGGATCTAGTGTGTATTCTAAGATAGATTTACGGTCTAGATATCACCAACTTCGCGCCTGTGAAGAAGATATTCCTATAACTGCATTTAGAACTCATTATGGACACTATGAATTTCAAGTAATGCCATTTGGGTTAACTAACGCACATGCGGTCTTCATGGATCTAATGAACCGAGTGTGCAAACCCTATTTGGACAAATTTATGATCGTGTTTATTGACGACCTTCTAATCTATTCTAACATATGAGTATAGGCCTGATATTAAAAGTATGCTAATAAAATGTATTGGGCTTATAATGGGCTTATTGAGCCTCAATGCGTAAACAAGTTAAGAGTAGCGTAACTAGTCCAAAATTTACCAACACATAACACTATAATGTTGAATAAAGATATAAAATCCTACTTGATCATCATCATACTTATAATATCATCATATATATACTTAGCCGTTATTTGTATAAAGTCATTGGACGAAAGTCTAAGACCGAGTATTATTTATATAGGTTTCCGTGATTGAAGCACGCCCGTCGCCGATAACCCGCCTTTCTTAATCAACGTGAGTTCATAGCCTCGCACTCTTTTAAATGTTTTATAAAATGTTTTATAAACCCACGAAGGAGATAACATGCTAGTTTTTGATAAAAATAGAACACAAGTAGTCCCGATGGTATGCTTATTGATATGGACCCGAATGATGCTATGACCCAATAAATGAGATTTAAAGGATTATTATAGTTAGGTTATGTCACTTAAAGTCCCATTAGCATGAATTGTGAACTACCGGGATTTGGTAGACGCTTATGCATATAATAGTACTATTTAGGGAAGATCACCCCAGTTCGCGCCTTGACGGTTGATCCTCATCGTGCCACATTGATTGATAAGCGAATTTATGTATGAGAAGATTTACATAGTGTGATTTTTATGACGACACGCTAACTTAGATGGGCAAATTGTTTGTCGGGTTCGTGGCCCGTTGTTTGTTATAGTAAGGTAACAATGTCATGCGGCTAGTAATAATCCAATGTAATCCAAATATCCAATATGATACGATGTAAATAATGATAATATTGAGACTATGGTTTCATGGACGGTATAAGATGTATGACTTGATTTATATATATTGCCTGACTAGCAATACGAGGACTTACTTCTGATATTATACTTGTGTTCTGATTTCTATGACTGTTTTATGTAACAGTTTTATTAAACTCTATGAAATCACTCGGCATTCACTGATATAATTTTCACATGTTTTAACTCAGGTGCTTGAAGGTAACTTGGATGGAGATCGACTCTGATGGCCCACATAATAAAAATTATTCATTCGATCTATGTTTTGTAAATTTATGACTGTTTAATTCGAGGACCTGCTGTAAACTTAAAACTTTTATTCGAATGAATGTATGTTAAACCTTGTACAACCATTTTTATGCGTTGTCTATGATTTGACTTATTGTGCTATCCGTAACACACTATTTACCCTTCCGCTGATCGATACGAAATTTGAGAGTGTTACATTATAGTTTGAAAAGCCTTATGTTTATCTTATAAAAACTGTTTAACATGTTAACCATTAAGCCAATATAGGTCATGAAATATCAACGTGCATGAATACTTGGAGGGGTGACCTCATCAAGAAATTAGAGGGGTTGCCTCTTATTGATATTAGTTTGGGTAGGAGGGATAAGCTCCTTGTGAATGATGCAAGGCACACACCACATTCAGCTGAAAAATCTGTTAAAAAACATGTAACCTAGGATGCACCCATACGCCCCACATGATAACATAATAATATGGCCAAAAGCTGAAAGGGACGCCACGAGCTATCACTCCGCCGTTGTGAAGTCATAACACTGGTGCCTCCAGTGTTATGGTTATGGTACCTCCATAACTAGGTGAAACTGGTCATGCATGTAAATGGCTTAGGCATTTAAATTAAACATAAGAAAATCAAAACATATAAAACATATACTGGGAAAACAGTTGGCTGCATATGGGGAATCCTAATAAGGAAAGAATGTCCATACTGAAAGGACGGAGAATCCGTACCTTATGTCAAGTGAACGAAGAAGACGAACGAAAGAGAGTCATACTTTGATCTCACTAATGCTACATAAATAGTAGACGTGTATAAGTATTCTGATTCCTGCGTACGTAACTGGTTTTATATCGTGGCTTAGCTTGTTTTATTTGTTCATGTCATGTTTTACTGATTTTAACGTTATGCTGGTGTTGGAAATTCACTTTATGTGACGACATTTAAGTATTCCCATTAGTTATCATAGTCACACACGCATAGACTAGACTAGGAACAATGTATAGTTTAAGTGTGTTGTGTGGCTATATATACCCCTCCTAGGCTTCCAAGGAGGGGTGTTGATTGTGTTTTCATTTTTGCTTAATACATTTTCTTAATCTTTCATACACAACCTCTCTTTCTCTCAACTCAACAATGGCTTCCACCTTCCACCACCCACATAGACCACCGGATTAGCAAAAAGCAAATCCACAATTGGTATCAGAGCCTCGGTTTAATCGTTGGATCGTGTTTATTGTTTTCGATTTGGTGGTCTAAAATTTTTTTTTTGCTCTCGTTCTATCATTTTTTTGGTCCGACTTGTTACTTTTTTTGTCACGTTGGTCATCATTTTTTGTCACAATCTGTCTAAAAAGTTCCTTTTTTGACACAGTCCATCATGTTTATCATATCTGGTCATTAGTCCATCAAAACAGTCATATCTGGGTTCACAACTGGTTACAAATCATGGTCATATCTGTTGGTATTCATATTTTGTAACTGGTCAAAAGTCAAACCTGCCATTTTTTTAAATCTGCTATTGATTTTGAGACTGGATTTTCTATTATTCTCATTTTCTAGGAAGTTTTTCTAGAAATTTTCATGCTTGTGAAGATGAAGATGAGCCCAGATTTGCCCAGAAAAACAGATTCAGAAAATGCATGTTCCTAGAAAAATGGATAAAGTTCATTCGGATAAGGTTTCTGCTTAACAGTAAAATTACATTGAGTGCGATGGGTAGACTGCGATGGTACCACTGCGATGGAACCATTGCGATGGAACCATTGCGATGGTATCTGATAAGTGTGAAAACACTCATCAATAATGATCCAAATACCACTCAAAACACAGTCAAATACATTATTTTACCTTTAAAATATCAGAATTATGCGTGTATTTGTGTTTTATGTGTTTTCAGGTAACAAGATACAATTTTGGAACAAAGACGCGTTTTCAAGGATTTATATCACAAAAGACGAAGAAAAGGACGATAAAGCTTTTCAAGGACCTTACTTGTCACTACTTCAAAGATCAAGGGCTGAACATGCAATTTTCATTAAGATGAAGGATGAAAAAGAGTTTACTTAAAAGTTTTATACACTTTTGGGAAAGAAATTGAAAAAGAAAGGACTAAAATGCAAAATTATGAAAAGTAAAGTTTATTTAATTGGTCAATTTGACCAAACTGGTCAAAACACATAAACACCCAAATACGTGTCTTCTCCAAACGAGAAGAGAGAGAGAAAGGAGATAACCAGTTTTCTCCATTCCACCATCGCACCTGCAAGTTCCAATCACGGATGATCCATGAAGAATCAAGTGAAGACATAAACTACAAAGATGATCAGCTTTTTCTCCTCTACATGGTGGTACCAATGAATTAGATCAAGACTCAAGGATAAAGAAACCCCCAATTCTGGAATGAAGATGGAAGAACTTTATCCTCGTATTTACACGTGTCCACTCCTTATTGGATAAAACACGTCACACCTTTCCCTCGCTGGCTATAAAAAGAAGACGAGGCCCTCACTTTCAGACGGTTTGATAGGTGTAGATTTCACACACTTAGTTAGTTAGGATTAGTTAGTAGTTGTCACTATACGTATACGTAGACTAGTTAATATTTTTACCTTTTTACTTGCTATTTGCCAATTAGACATAAATTCCAAACAAGTTTTTACCACCAAAAACAATTAAGTCTTTGCTAGCAAACGTTATATCAATGCGAATCGATACCAAGAAAAACGAACTAAAAAGACAAATATTAAATGGCGCCGTTGCCGGTTCTTTTCGTGAAGATTAACGATTTCGAGTGAGACGATTGGATTTTGGGATCTGTTCCGTTGTGAACGTTATTTTTACGTATTAAAAATCAAAAACATAAAAAAAATCAAAACATAAAAATACAAAAAAATAAAAAACCACAAATCAATTCTTTTCCTAAAGAATTGAACCAAAAAAATAAAAAAAAAACCCAAAAAGTAATCTTTTTCCTAAAAGATTACAACAAAAATATATATTATATCGTTTTCATCGGTTTTTACGTACATATAGTATTTTTCTTAAAAAAATCAAATAAATACAAAAATATTGTTGATATATTATTATATGTAAATAAGTATACGTATAAGAACAACCAAGTTACCTATTTCCATAAGTATTGCCGAGGCAATACACCGTGTTGAGGGGCGTTCCGGTCCTTGACACGCGTATCGATCCAATTTAATTAAGCAAGAATAGATAAATACTTCCAATTGGCAATAATTCGAAGAATACAAACTACTAAAGTGAATAGATAGGCGACGTGCTATAAAATGCCGTCTAAGGGTTAATAGGTACTTAAGTGCTTCGCGCCACCTAACCCCCCGTTCACTAGTGCGTATTCTGAGAAGGAAGGCTTTATTGGAGGTCTTGCACCCAAGTAGTAATTATATATATACTTTCTTGTGGATATTTCATATCGAACCTCGAGGGAGATAATCTCTTCTCCTTTAAAAGTCGACCGAGGGCTACTCCCTCATTCCTCGTGTTTACTTACACGTGTACTCGCACACGTGTAAACATACCACCTTTGGTGTATTACTTCCTTCCCTGAGGAAGCTTTTAAACGTCATTTTACTTGTATATACATTCGGCCACCTTGCTAAACATGGATACTCGTTCCATGTTGGAGATTTTGCAACAACGATCCGCCAACGCTAATTATTCGCCTTGTTCGAATTGTGGTGGTCCACACGATACGTATTTATGTGATCAAAATAATGGTTATTATGGGGAGGGATATGCTTACAATGGAACCGAGAACCCTAATTTTCAACCTAACACTCAAATGGACTACACTTGTAATGACTATATGGGATATTCCGGTTTTTCATCACAACCTCCACCATCATTTCATGATCAAACCTTTAATGTGCCATACCAAAACCAAGGATTTTCCAATTATGAAGGTTTTCAAAATAATGATACTTTTCAAGGCTATAATCGAGAAACCTTTCATAATCAAGGATTTTCAAACAATGAAGGTTTTCAAAATGATGAAAATTTTCCATGCCATAATCAAGATACTTTTCAAAATCAAGGATTTTCACATTATGAGGGTTTTCAAAATGAAGGAAATTTTCAAGGTTACAATCATGAGAACTTTCATAATCATGACTCTTTTCAAAACTATAATCCACCTAATTATGGAAATCCACCTCCACCATATTCTTCGACTTATTCATGTGAGTTTTGTGGGAACGCACCCCATTATGGTTATGATTGTAGACCGAGGGATCCGCCATCCTATGTCCTTGATAATGTCAAGAAGTTTCATTCTTTACTTGAGAAAATGAACAAGTCGAACGATGACGTTTATAAGATGCTTGATGGTATGAAAAACATGAGCTACAAGGAAATGAAAGACACGCATCGATGGTTAAAGGAATTAATTAACTCTACTGAGGAAGAGGAAATTGAGTCTTGGCAATATGATGACAAGGAATTCGGTGATTTGTATCGTGAATCGTTGAACAAATTTTCTTGTCGCCTCAGGAAATATTCAAATGATTTCTTCCTTAAGACTCTTATAATCGAGGAAGACGAACAATACATGACTACTTTTACTCGTAGGACTGATCCATTATTAGATGAAGATGCTGAGGAACCTTCGAGTTGTATGACACTTGATGATGACACACCTTCATCACCTTTACCTCACGTGGAACCCACCGACTCTTTAACCATGGGGGACGAGCCTCTTAGCACTAATACAAACACCGATTTGGATGAATTAACCGTTTTTAGTGTTGAGAACCTTATCCCAATCCAAAGAGAGCTTGAGAGGGTTTCCAATGAACCATGTGATGAGCTTTGTGTTGATACCTCTTCTCCTCATGATCACATTGAGATTTTATCACATATTGACCTTCATGCTACTACTAGTGATTTTGGTAATTTTGATCTTGATGAATTGTTTAAAGAAAGGGATAATGAGATTGAGGAAGAGTTTGTGAAAGACTTTCCACAAATAGAGGATGAAAATTGTGATTCTAGTGACGCGTCTTATGCTATATCATCTGATGATTTGTCTTGTCAAGATAACATTCCTAATTTGGATGAAGAGTTTGCTCCTATAGGAAAAGTGGATCCTTCTCCTCTACCATCTTATGATTCTTGTGATGAAACCTTTGATGATCCTTATGATAGTGATGAGTCTTTTACTTCTGATGATGATGACTCCATTTCTTCTATGACTCCTTCACCTATTCCTCTAAGTGATTTTGTGATACATTCAAATCCTCTTTTTGAGACATGTTTTGATAACCTACTTTTTGAGGAGTGTGAAGAACCTAATAATGAGTCTATAGAAGAAGAACCCTTGATTGATATTCCTTCACTGGTTTTTGAGGATACACCTACTGATTTTCATGATCATATCATCCCTTTGAGTGATTCTCTCATTAATACACCTCCTTTTGAGCCTTATGTTCCCACCCTCCCACCCTTGTAGTTGGTTATTGATGAAGATCCTTTCCTCTTAGAGATTGATACTTTTTCATCTAAGGCACCTTTAGAACTCAAAACCTTTGATATGGACTCTCTTATGGAGATTGATACCACCATAGAGGATACTCTTGCACAATTTGATATTGAGGTCAACGATAGTGTTTCTAATTTTGAAGAGGAGGTTCGTCTTATTACTACATTGCTTTTTGGGAACCTAGAGCCTACACCTCATCCACAAGACACTATTAATTTTGATCCTCCTTTCGCTATGCCTTCTATGGAAGATTACCCACCTTTTGATGATGATGATGAGCCTAATATGGACATAATAGTTATGAATGTTTTGATACCTACACCTTCATATTCTCATGATGCTTTGATATCTAAGGGGGAATCTTATATGGTTGATATGAGCTCATCTTCTTATTTTCCCATGAAGGGAAAGGTTTTTGATCCTGGGATACATATGTTTGGAAAAAATTGGTTTTCATCTACTCCACTTAAGAGTGTGCCTTCGATTGATATGCGCTTCTTGTATGAGCTTACTTTGGTGATGCTACCTACTTTGGAGTTGTTCACTTGTCGAGATGGAAACTATGTATTTGATCCTGGGGTACTTCCTATTTGAGAGATTTTGTATGTTGGACAAACTTGAGACACGTTAGACCGTTCCATTTATCGAGGCGAATATTGTAAATCTTATAGTAAATGGCAACGTGCTAAGTTTGAGTGTATCATGTGAGATGTGCTTCAAAGTGTATATCCTTTATTCTCCATGATGGTTTCCCCAAGGACAACTTAATTCGGGGCCGAGTCGAGCTAGCGACTTAGGGTTAAAAAAAACTCAAGCAATGAATAACTAGGTTAGAAAATGTAGAGTAGATTTTCAATAGGTTAGGTTTAATTAAAAGGATGTTATAGTAGAGTTGAAGTGGAGGGGTGCCTTTCTTCGTCTTTTCGTGTTTGTTTCAAGGGTTGCTCTCTCACATTTCATGCTTGGAGCTTATGGAGGAGGCCCGTGTATCTGGTTCATTTCGATTAGTTTTTGCTATCGTGATATTAAACACTTGTGCTTAAAATGAATACCCTTTAGTTGTCTTTTCCTTAACTTGGGTTAAGCAAAGTTATCAATGTAATAAGTGTAGGGGAGTTTACTCCAATACTCTTAAACATTGAGGACAATGTTTATCTTAAGTGTAGGGGAGACTTCTATCGAAGTGACCTTACCTAAACCATTGCCTTAACTTCATGATAATTGGAAAACTAATTTTTCAAACATTTTTCAAATTTTTGATCTACTTTGGCCACCAAAAATATGCATACATAATTTTTGCATCAATCATTTTTCATTTGCATAATACATTTGCATTGTATATATTTCTTCTTTATTTTTTCATCAAAAATATATAAAAAGAAAAAAAAATATAAAAAAACATGGTTTTAACAAATTTAGATTTCTTTGACATATTAGGCCCGCCATGGATATTTTGACTCAACCCGAGTTTGCTTATCTTAGCATTCTCTAGCTAGTATCCTTAACCATGTAGTCCTTCATTGGTCTATTAGGCTAAGCATCCACCTATCTCATTCTTTGAGACCTTAAATTTGTGGAGAATGGGAAATGATAGAGTTGAAGCAAGTGTAAAAGGGCTAGATAGACTTCATGGCAATTACTTGTGGCTAAACCCTTCTCTTCTCTACCTCCAATTTCTTCGCATGTATATAATTGTTAATAAATAATCAAGAACGGTTTTAATCGGTTTGTAATCTCTTATGCATTTTTGGCTAATCATTCATGGTTGATATAAGTACGTCTTAAGATTCTAAGTTAGAACGTTTTATGTGTACTAGACTTATGTCATGCTCAATATTTAGCGGGTGTTTTTCTTTTATTCTTTTGAACTTTCTTTGTGAGGAATAAAAGAAAAATAAGAGCGGCTTATGAAAAAAAATGAGTGGCTAGAAAAAAAAAAGAAAGAAAAAGAAAAAAAAATAATGCAAGACTCCCAAGAGGGGCAGTGTGGTGTTAATTATAGTGACTATTGAGTTCCAATATTACCTTGACGGGTTGCGTGGATTCAATAGATTGCTCCAATCCAATATTACCTTGATGGGTTGCGGGGTTGAAGATCCAAAGTCTCAAAAAGATGGCGGATGTAAATTATTGCGTGAGTTTTATTTTTCTTTCCTTAGCGAGTGTGTAGCTACTTATGAAAGCATGACATGAGGATTTTACACATAAGGCGAATGACTTATTACTCCTAAAACGGACTTATATTATATGTGAGCGGTTTTTCAAGTAATGGATGAGAGGATTACTTAGGATTAAAACCGTGCTTCCTTATTTTTGGATTTTACATTTCTTATACTTCTCACTTGAATAATGACAAATTTGCCCACAAGCAATTTGCTCAAATAATAACTGGTTCCACATTTAATTGTCATGAATAAGTTGATGCACTTTTTACTTGTGAATGCAATGATTCCATTTTTAAGCTTGGTATGGGGAAAGTGAAACTTGAGGGTGATAAGTATCCATGGTACCAAAGCCCTAATCTAAGTCACTGATTTCTTTATGAGTTATTTCCATCAAAACCATTTCAATAAAAATCAAAAATATATAAATAGAATTGTTTTCTTTGCATTGCATTGTAAATATTCAAAACCATTCATCATATAGCATTGTATAGTTATTAAATCATAAAATGGCCAAGGTTGGTTAATTATGAGAAAAGTGTAACTTGGTGCTTTAAAATACTGCATTGCATGAGGACATGGCAATGGTCAAGTGGAGGGGAGTTGATAAGTGTGAAAACACTCATCAATAATGATCCAAATACCACTCAAAACACAGTCAAATACATTATTTTACCTTTAAAATATCAGAATTATGCGTGTATTTGTGTTTTATGTGTTTTCAGGTAACAAGATACAATTTTGGAACAAAGACGCGTTTTCAAGGATTTATATCACAAAAGACGAAGAAAAGGACGATAAAGCTTTTCAAGGACCTTACTTGTCACTACTTCAAAGATCAAGGGATGAACATGCAATTTTCATTAAGATGAAGGATGAAAAAGAGTTTACTTAAAAGTTTTATACACTTTTGGGAAAGAAATTGAAAAAGAAAGGACTAAAATGCAAAATTATGAAAAGTAAAGTTTATTTACTTGGTCAATTTGACCAAACTGGTCAAAACACATAAACACCCAAATACGTGTCTTCTCCAAACGAGAAGAGAGAGAGAAAGGAGATAACCAGTTTTCTCCATTCCACCATCGCACCTGCAAGTTCCAATCACGGATGATCCATGAAGAATCAAGTGAAGACATAAACTACAAAGATGATCAGCTTTTTCTCCTCTACATGGTGGTACCAATGAATTAGATCAAGACTCAAGGATAAAGAAACCCCCAATTCTGGAATGAAGATGGAAGAACTTTATCCTCGTATTTACACGTGTCCACTCCTTATTGGATAAAACACGTCACACCTTTCCCTCGCTGGCTATAAAAAGAAGACGAGGCCCTCACTTTTAGACGGTTAGATAGGTGTAGATTTCACACACTTAGTTAGTTAGGATTAGTTAGTAGTTTTATTTTCTCTCAAACTTTATGATTTTCGGTTAATAATTCAGTTAGTTTGATAATAACCTTGTTGAGTTTGTTGTAACCGTATCCTTTCTTGTTCACCATTAATGGAAGTTCAGTTCTTTCTTCATCTATAATTTTGATTTCAATATGCATTTTTCTTGTTCAATTCAGTTAAATCTGTTAGAATGATTAAGTTTAGGAGTAATCATCTATTCTGTTAATGAAAAAAATAAGTTTCAGATGCCAGATAATGATATTTTGTTGTTACAGTTTATTTTTGTTAGAAAATTCTTTTTGTGATCGTACAATTTAAAAATACTGTTACTGTTCAAGCTGTTATTTCCTTACTGTTTTGATATTCAGATGAATTAAAGTGCTAAGAATCAATTCGATTAGTTAAAGCTTTAGTGATCAGTACTTCGTGTTGATTAGTCATGTTTCTAAATTTTTGTCTTAATAGCTGATTTTCAGGTTTATTAGCGAAAAGCTAATGAAAAGCTTTTAATGATTCGAGTGTTTTAGTCAGTTAATGAAAAATTGTCAGTCGGTTCGATATAGATCAGTATTTGTAATTTTGAATTCGGAAGACCTGTTTGTTTTGCTTTCGTTCGTTTTCAGTTTGATTTTGCAGGATAATCATGTTGAGCAGATCAGTTGGAGCTCTTACTCTTGTTTGACTCTCGGATTAGCAGAGCCGTAGCTGATATGTTCGAGTGTAGATGTAATTTCAGTTTGAGCATTTTACTTGATCGATCTAGACCAGTAGAGATCAAAGCCGGCTCAGCGCCGCGCTTCGTCATCAAAGGCCTGGCCTGGAAGAAGTTGGTTAAGCTCATCTATTTTCTGTCGATTAGAGTAATCTGTTAGTTAAAGTTGTAGTGTTCATTTACTTGCAATATGTTTGATTTTCATATATTTTCCATAAATATTAATTGTTCTTGTTTTGAAGTTTGATTAGAGTATGATTTTTTTTAGTTTTGCATTCTGCAAGTTTAGATGGTTTGAAGATCAGATCTTGATAAGCAGTGATATGAAAGAATAGAGTCCACTAGTTTCTTGTCCAATTCTGTAACTTAGTGTTTTGAGTAAAATTGGTTAAGGAATTTAAGTGCTTTAAACATGCCAAGAGATTTATTCACATTCCATTAAAGTCAAACTGAAAGTCAAAAAGGATAGGCGTTTAGATTTTTGTTAAAAGTTAGTCTCCTTACAAATTTTTGCACTTTGTTAAAAAATAGTAATAGTAGAAAAGGAGTTTTCAACAAATGAATTTTTAACTGATTTCTCAAGTTATTTGTTCAACTTGTTGGGCTAAGTTTGGTACTGGTTACATATTAGTTGTCAGTTACTGTTAGCTTTAGTTATCATTTTTTTTCCATTAGTCATAGATATTAATTCATTAGGTCCATTAATACTTTGACTAGTTATTAGACTAATCTGTGTTAGTAATTCGTTTACATTTAGAAATTAGTTTGACCCGTTTGTATTTTCTAAATTTGATATTAATTGGTTGCCTTGTTTTGCGTACATTCTTATTTTTGCATTTTAAATTTGTGTTTTAAATTTGTTTTTTTTTTTTTTTTTTATATATTTTGTGCAAAGTAATTGTCGTATGTGCTAGATGTTTTTAGTGTAGTACGTATACGTAGACTAGTTAATATTTTTACCTTTTTACTTGCTATTTGCCAATTAGACATAAATTCCAAACAAGTTTTTACCACCAAAAACAATTAAGTCTTTGCTAGAAAACGTTATATCAATTCGAATCGATACCGAGAAAAACGAACTAAAAAGACAAATATTAGTATCCGTTGCGATGGTATCCATTGCGATGGTGTCCATCTAGACTGCGATGGACATTTTATTTTTGACATTGCGATGGACTCTATTTTTTCATTGCGATGGGTTATAAAGAAAAACATTGCGATGGACTCAAAGTTAGACTGCGATGGCCTTGGGTATCTTGTTACAACTGCGATGGACCCAAAACCATGTTTAAAAAACATTTACCGAGACCAAGTTTCGACCAGGACCAACAAATCTCCAACCTTTCCTCTCCACAACAAATCCACCAAATCTATCCTACTCCCATCGTCACCTAAACCCTCTCTAACTCAGACCATGACTCAACATTTAAAACATAATTAATTTGATCTCAGATTTATAATTTTATTTCGTGTTTTGCACATGCAACTCGAGATCTTTTAAGATCTATTCACGAAATCAATATCATCATTGATCTGTACAATGGTTCATTCCATCATTTGATATACGAAGATTAAGATCGAATGTTAACAACTTTGTCAAATTCGATCTTGGATTCGTGTTAATTAATAACAACAACATGTAATCACGAAATACCTACCCGAGATCAATTAAAGATCTTGAAATCGTCACTTTGGAGATGAGTTTAGATGTGATAAGATCACGGGTTGGTTTCATTTAGTGTTTTATTTTGGTGACTGAGTTTTTGGTGTAACCTATGTTTATTATTAGTGTGTGTATGGAGTGACAAGGGTAAATGATAGGATTTGATTGGATGCGTTTATATGATTTTGGGGTGGGGGATATAAGATGTTTTGGTGGCTGTGTAGAGTTGAGATGGGAGAAAGTTGTGTAGCGGCGGATGTATGTGAGATTAGGGTTGTAATGTTAACCTAATGATATGAAGTTACTGTTATATACCCCTAATTTCTCTTTGACCGGGTATAGTCATCTCAACATGGACCGAGTTGTGTTTTTGTGTTATGTTTGTGGAACGACTATTGCCTAGGAAGATGAGCCAATTTTTCGAGTTACTGTTTTGGCCAGTATTAGCCATGGACCAAGTATTCCTTTTATGTTTTCATATGGGCCGAAATTTGTTTCAAATTTGTTATCATGGACAAATTTGTTACAAATGTTTTGATCATGTTTTTTTATTCGGATTAATGTTGACAAAGTAACGAGCCGAAGTGACAATGACGAGACAAAATGACGTGACAAAGTGAAGAAATTTATTTGACGAGACCAAGAAAATTGTCTATATTTTTAGTGACTACGAATTTTCGTCTGATCGGGTATTAATTACGTGAAGTTGAAGACGGATTTTTCGAAGGCGTGTATTTATTTTATCTTTGAAGATAACTTGCTCGCGCTTAATCTTAGAATGAAGACTTGTTTATCTGGTTTTCGGGTTCGGGGTGGTTGGTTGATGACTTAGATAACTATCACTTAAAGGGGTTACATTGTTGTACTCAGTGTCACGCGCTTAGTCGACGTGGATAATTTCAAGAAGTGGTGTGCTTATAGACTTCTTCAGTGATGCATTGGGTACCTAGATATTTCTCCACCATTCTTCATTCAACAATTGTGCAAGCTTAAGTCACAAGATCGAAGGATTCTTATTCAGTTTCACGTTTGATGTATCTGGTTCATTCTATCAGTGGTAACTTCAAATTGCTTTCACGTGGGTTGGTAAAGATGGCCATGGAGAGTTTATGAGTAGAGATTTTCGATCAACAGTTGATTCTCACAAAATATATAATACAGCTTATTTATTATTCTCACGAGATTTCAGGTACATGTGCGAACGATTTATTGATGGTTCCGAGTTTCGAAACCATCAAGGGGGAAGAAGAAGACACACTGAACGCACAACGAGTACACGTGATGAACTTCATACCTTCTTTTGATTTGAAGACATTCCGGGATGACATTTGTCATAGCCGTAGAGAAAATCAGTGTTTTATCTCGTGGCGTTATCAATCTCTAAACGGTACACTACTGATTCGATGTTTAATTTTTTGATGTTGCAATTATTCATCATCATTATCCTATATGGAGAGATATTGTAGAAGTGTAAATCTTGCTTATGTTTTAGAGAGAGAAAGAGATAGAGAGATGGTGGATTACACACACTTCTAGAGAGAGAAACTTATGTTTACTATGTGAAAAATGAATAACCACACACCCTCTCCATCTAAGGAGAGGGTTTATATACCCAAGCCTTGTAATGGGCTTGAGCTTACATGTTTGGGCCGGCCTACAAATGTTGTAGGCTAGGCATGGGCTTGTTTATTAAATAACAATGTCTAGACTACGAGCTACTACTTAGTATATTGTCGGAGTGAATGAATCTTCCTAAATACGTAAAAACGTATTTCCAACAATATCCCCCTAAGGGAGGTCACTCCAAACAAGGGCGTTACCCGAGTTACAATAATGAAATAAACCTAGCATACTATGCTTGTCTTGAGCTCGTAGTCATTGTCTTTCTTTTCTTTTTCTTTTCTGGTGAACATGCTGATGTGATCTTTGATATCAATCTTGAGCATTAATCTCTTGCCTTGATCTCGTGCATCCATCACTTGTGATCTTCGCCTCTTCGTGACACCATGTCCCACATACTTATACCTTTTTTAATTCTTGAAAGCTTCAGAGTTCAACACAGCGGAAGACTTAACTTTTAGGCTTTCTTGAATTAGATGAGATATTAAGTGTATAAAGTATAAGCATGCGGGGACGACTTCTTCTCGGATTCCGCAACGCCACTGTCTTCAAATGCGGCAACATAAGTAGACACGGACTAAATGGCTTTGAACATTTCATTCTAATTCGGTAGCATTTTACCTCCGGTCGGTGAAGACCGTTGAACGATATAAAATATCGTACTTGTGGCAGGTAGATTTAATTAAAAACTCCTTGACAAGATTTCGCGGGTAAACCCATTCTCTTTACTCGACCGTCCAAAGCTGACTGTGAACATAAAGAGTGAATCATTTGGATGAAATTATCCGCATGATTGAAGCCGTCAATTCTGATTCCTGGAACAAGTTTGATTCATTAAAGAATCGCACCATCGTTGCTTTCCAGTTGTCACGAGCTTGATTCATATTGAATCTTTCAAGTTACCTACCAAGTGCTATTTAAGGTTAACACTAGAAGGATTTCCACTCATCACTGTGAACACTAAGGTATCACTCTGAGTGTTCTAGCAAGCTCACTAAGATATTGCGTAGAGGCCTGGAATGTGTTTAAGCTCAGCTAAGAATTAAACCATTGTTTCTTTCCAGTTATCCCAAGTTTTATTCATAAAGAATTGCACAAGTCACCTACCATAAGCTTTTTGATATTCGCTCAAGAAGGATTTCCATCTTCATTGTAAATACTTTCGTATTACTCGGATGTTCAGGCAAGATCATGACGATTTTGCGTAGGACTCTTAAGATCTTTCTTACTTTTCACAGTGTGTGAAGAAGCAAGGAATTATGAAAGTGTGTCCAAATGAGATATTTCTTACTTTACACCTTTTATCTTTACAATTCTTTTTCATTCTTCAACCTCTTCAATGCTTACCAATACGTCATAACTAGCACCTTGTTGTGATTGTTCCAGTGCTAACTTAAGTACTTGGTCGGCATCCAGCTACGTTTACAATCTTTCTCCATCTTTCCTAAGGACTACCATTTCTAGCTATGGAATGTCCTTGGGAAGATTCCTCCGGTTCTAGAAGAATCATTGGAATTAACCTATCCTACCATCCTTATGTCACCACAATCTTCATCGTCGTAAAATAAATGGGTTTTGGGTAAGTATAAATCACCATGAAATCCATTTTTTATATGCAAATCCGTTTTGCTCCCCCTTAACATATGCCACGATATTCTAAAACATTTCGCATATGTCGGGATGAGCCAGCACATTAAGTCAAACCATTTGTGATAATATCCCATATTAAATCACATTTTCTCCCCTATATTAAAATATTAACCCAATCGATGTTTTTAATATCAATTAATTTAATGAAGCTTTAACAAAGGTTTTGGGAAGAAAAATGCAAGTCCATTTTATCTTCATGATATCAAACGTATGAGATATGATACCGATTTGTAACATGATCACATATTCACCATATTAGAAAAAATTGACAAGGTTGGACCTGATTGATGAGAACATCATATTATAAGATCAAATGGTTCTTGTCAGCATATGTTGGTCGCCTCGTCACATCTGAAGTCATCTCTTGACACCACGTGTACGATTGGTATTCTTGTCTTGACACTAGTTTGTGAGCTTGGCACGTTCGGCATCGAAGATTCTAAATGCTTGACAATTGCTCCCCCTCAAATGTTGACCCGTGTTCTATTGAAAGAGCTGTAGTCGTCAGTTGAGTAGTCGCATCGTCGAGTATGTAGATACCAATTGTAGATAGCTATGGTTGTAGAGATGATAAATTCATAAAAACAAGACTTCTCTTGTTTAAACAAATAAATGCACTGAAACGTACATAGATTTGTGTTAGACCAAGTTATAAAGTAAACTTGATCCCTTACAAGGTTTTAAAGTAAACCTTGCCCGAGAAAATGAATTCCCGTTGTTAGCCAAAGCTTTCATAAGAAATACTTGACTTTAATGTGAAAACCGGGTTGCAGTCTGAAATAACTACAAGCCATTTAGGCATGTTTTATGAAATATTTACAACTTTTGTACGAACTCTATTTATGGCGCCGTGTCGATATTAATCAACATTTCTAAGGCCGAAAATATTATCATACCAAAAGACATGCCTTTGAAAAATAAAGTAAAAATATTATTGGATTTTTCTAGATTTTTCAATTTTTATGGTTTTTATATGGTTTTATATTTTTGTATTTTGCTTTTTTGGATAAAAATATGAACAATATATATAGATGATCACCAAGGATACAGAGAATAGTTTTACCACCACTATTCTTTCGCTTCATCTGCGAGTTCCTTTAGAGTCTCAGGCGAGAAAGTTCTCATTCCTAGCTTGTCGGCCAAAAATTCAATTCGAGCGTGATCTAAAGCCTTCGTGAAAATATCCGCCAATTGATACTCAGATCGGACAAAGTAAAGCTCGATCACTCCATTTTCCACTTTCTCCTTGATAAAGTGGTAGCGAATGTCAATATGCTTCGACCGGGAGAATTGAACATTGTTGCAGCATAAGGCAATTGCACTCTTGTTGTCACAGTACATCAGAATTTAGTTGAAACCTAGACCATGGTCGGTTAATTTTGATCTCATCCAAAGAATTTGAGCACAGCAACCGGACATAGCTATGTATTCTGCTTCCTTACTTGAAATTGCAGCACTTTTCTGCCTTTTTGATGCCCAACTGATTAGTCGATCTCCTAGTAGTTGCAAAGTTCCACTCGTGCTACGCCTTGTATCTTGACAACCCGCGTGATCCGCATCTGCATATGCCATAAGTGCAATCGAAGAGTCCTTCGAATACCAAAGTCCCCGATTAATGGTTCCTTTAAGATATCGAAAGATCCGTTTCATAGTAGACAAGTGTAACTCAGTAGGTCGAGTTTGATACCGAGCACACATACATATAGCAAACTGAAGATTAGGTCGACTAGCTGTGATATACAAAAGAGTACCGATCATTCCACGATACAGTTTCGGATCAACGGCAACTCCATGTGGATCAGCATCAAGCTTAGTTCGTTCTACCATTGGAGTATCCACGGGGTCGCAAGATTCCATCTTGTACTTATTTAGCGATTCAAGGGCATACTTGGATTGATTGATAACGATGCCTCTGGGACTCTGAGATATCTGAAGACCTAAGAAGAATGATACCTTTCCCATCATTGACATCTTAAACTTGGAAGACATGAGTGTCCCAAACTCGTCGGATAGGGTTTGGGTCGAAGCTGCAAATATTATATCATCAACATATATTTGTACCATAATCATATCTTTACCTCGTTTCTGAATGAACAGCGTGGGATCCACCTTTCCTTTAGCGAAGCCTTGCGTAATGAGGAATTGTGACAATAGATCATACCATTCGCGAGGATCTTGCTTCAACCCATAGAGAGCCTTCTTAAGCTTGTACACATGATTAGGATATTTAGGATTCACAAAACCATCCGGCTGTTGAACATAGACCTCTTCCTTGATTTCACCATTAAGAAATGCCGACTTCACATCCATCTGATAGACGATCATATTCATGTGGGCTGCATAAGCGAGGAATATTCTAATAGCTTCCAAACGGGAAACACGTGCAAAGGATTCCATAAAGTCAATGCCCAATAATTGCTTGTATCCACGAGCTACTAGCCGAGCTTTGTTCTTCAATATTCTGCCTAACTCATCGAGTTTCACCTTGTAAACCCATTTCAAAGTGAGTAACTGCACTTGATCCGGGCATGGGACAAGTTCCCAAACTTCAAGACGTATGAAATCGTTAAGTTCTTCTTGCATAGCTTATATCCAACATGATTGAGTAAAAGCTTGTTACCATGTCTTAGGTTCAAGTTCAGTGAGAAAAGCATCAAAATGACAAAACATTGCATTTTCTTGTAGCTGACTTCGTGTGGATACCAGACGATTAGGTTCACCAATAATAGAATCTATAGGATGATCCTTTGTCCACTTGCTGTAATGTTCACGAATCCGTGGATTGGAGTAAACTGTAGTTGGAGCTTCCTCTGAGGTGGGCGACCCGGCTTGATTAGGGTCGGGAATTGGTACACCAAAGAATGGAAGTTCACGCATTTGAGCGAATTCCAAATCGTGATCATCATCATCCTCTTCATCATCAATAGGCATGTCATGGGTAGTTGATTCGGGTGTTGGTTGAGAATTACTTGTTGATGGTATGTCTTGACCAATTGTAGGTGCAGATGTGTCTGATTGTGCTTCGGTTGCTGGAGCGACAACTTCGGTTACCGGAGCTATTACCTCAGGTTCTGGAGCAACAATACTTGGAGGAGTAAAGAATTCATCAAAGAACGGTTGAAACAACGTATCCCATTCAGTCCTATAAGGTGGTGTAAATGATGATGAAGTAGGGTTGTTTGGGACAAGACCAGAACTAATGTTACTGGGTCCCTGATAGTTGTAAGATTACGTCTTTTAGGAAAAAGAGCGTAAAAATATAGGGTAATGATAAAAGGCTTTTTCGTGTGGTGAAAAAGTTCGTTATTCTCGGAATCCTTTCGAATTGATCTCAGTTTAAAGTGGAGTGATTTGTTCTTGGTGACAAAAAGTGGATTTGGTTTTCTACTCTAAATAAATGAAGTAAATAAAGATTAAAGACAGAAACAGTAAATCAAAAACAATTAAATGATAAAGCTGAAAAATACCCTTACTGAAAATGACCTATGCGGAATGTAAGTCTAAACGGAATAAAGTGCTATTCGGAAAGTTCCTCTATTCGGAATGTAAAGCTCTTAAACGGAAAATTTGCTTATGCGGAAAATAAAGCCTATTCGGAATATAAATGCCTATGCGGAAAGAAAAACCCTATTCGGAAAAATTACCTTTATGCGGAAAACATGGCTTATGCGGAATGTAATACTCTATTCGAAAAAACTTGCTTATTTGGAAAATATAGCCTATGCGGAAAAACACACCTATGCGGAAAAGAAGTCCTATTCGGAAAGTTATGGCTATTCGGAATAACTAATATTCCGAATAGGAGGTAAAGTGAACAGGCTTACTCGGAATAAAAGGCTCTAATCGGAATATTTAAAATATTCCGAGTAAGGGAACCGGGAATTGGTCTATACGGAATGACAGATCAGGAAGAACAGTAACAGTAGCAGTAACACGTTTTTTATCAGAATCAAACCAAATAATCAAAAAGGTTTTACCAAATCAAACACAAACCATTTAAATACCATAAGTGACAAATCCCACCAATAAAAACACTAAATCAACAACTTTTTAAGATCAAACTTGAATCAAATAAAAACTTAAGAACTTGAAATAGAAGATGATGACGATCAAGATGAATGAAAAGATGGAATTGATTGATTAATGGAAAAAGTAACAAGAGTAATGATTAACACTTACAAGATTGAAAGAAAAAGATCAAAATCACCAAACACCCTAATGGTGTTGGTGATGGAACGAACCTAAGATACTGGGGAAAGAACAAAAAATGAACTAACTCCCTAAAATGTGTGAAGGGAAAAACTATTTATACTCCTAGTGGTTGGTTGGTGAGTGGGCTTTCTCCCTTTCTTCTTGTCTTCTCAGAAAAGTTGACGTTTTCGATTCTGATTCGGGATTTATCGTCGATTAAATCCAACTCGTCTTTTAATTTCTTCGTTAAATAGACTTGAGTTTCTTCGACTTATGAAAATCTTCCGTTTTTGGTCCTTTTCTTCGATAAATCTTCGAACAGGCCCAGTGACTTCAAATCTTTTGCATCTCTTGGACAATAGACTTTACCCTGAGTCTTTTTCCTTGATAAAACCCGTGCAATCCCATGTTTTCTTTAATATTCATCCGGTTAGCTCTGAAAACACAATAAACACAAAAACCACGCATAATTCCAAACAAATGATATTAAATACGTGTTTTGGTCTCGTTTTAGCCCGAATTAAGTGGTAAAAGGATGGGTGTTTACACACCTATCAAATCCCCTACACTTAACCATTGCCATGCCCTCATGCAATGCTTAGTGACAAAGCAAATTTTACATTTTTCTCATAATTTATCAACTTTGGCCTTATTTAAATCCTACTAAACAAAAATTAAAATGCTAAGAGAAATTAAAACTTTAAAATAAACAAAAGGATGGAAATAACTTGTAAAGAAATCAAGGACTTACATTAGGGCTTTGGTGTTGCGAAGATTTATCACCCTCAAGTTTCACGTTCCCCAAACTAAGCTTAAAAACGAGATCATTGTTATTATAAGTTAGTAAATCAAACACTTACACACATGGCTTAATTAAATGCTTAAACTCCCTTATTCCTAGGTGTATCTCTTATATTTTATTTTTGTCTTAGAATGATCATGAAGATGCATTTCTGGACTTATTTCGATAGTTTATTTAGGCTGAAAGCAAAGTGGGACGATTTGATCAATAGTTAGCTAAAGGACAAAATCTCATAAAACTGCTTCTCGGGATATCAAAAAGTTCATATCTTGGCATAACTCGGTTCACGATTTGAGACCTTTCTCGGGCCGATATTTGGCATGTACTTCATACTTCATAACTTCGAGAGACGTTCTTGAGATAATGGTCTTCTCATCATAATAGAGTTTCTTCACTTGGAGACTTTTGAGGGGTACTCCAATCTTTGTTGACCACGACTTCATGATTATTTCTTCAATCTCTAATTGGGATTTTGAGATACAACGATCCGCCTCCTTTTCGGACTTGGATCTATTTATCCTCATACCTTGTTAGGGTCTTTTCGGATAGACTTCTCCATGATCTTTATGGGAGTTGATTGCTTTTCGTCGTGAGTCTTGATCCTTCATATTGACTTTAGGAATAATGCTTTTCACATCACTTTGGATCTTCAGCAATAAAATGGAATCCTCATGCCTTGTTAGGGCCTTTTCGGACTCGCCAATCTTCGCGCCCCGCTTCATAAGTTATGCCTTGGCTATGAACTCTTATCATTACCGAGCAACTTTTAAACGATCTTGGGCTAGAAGCTAAGTAACTTTTCAAATCGTACGACCTTACTTATTGCAGATAAATCATTAGCAAGTGATGGGAGAATAGGCAAATAATTACACCAAGTGAGCTTGCGCAGGAATTCCGACTTATAATTGACTCTATCATTTCTCGTCCTCCACAATTTAAAATCTCAAGTAATGAGACTCGTGGACACTTAGCCTAATAAACCGATTAAGGTCTAAATGGTTAAGGATACTAGCTAGAATAAACTTGGATAAGTCTATTCGGGTTGAGTCAAAATAAACGCAACGGGCCTAATAGATCTAAGATTTCAAAACTAGCTACACCACTTTATTAATATTTTTGACATTATTGCGGGATATATACATATGAAAGCAACGGTAAAAATTTAAAAATTACCACTAAATGGCCAAAGTTAATAAAAAATTTGAAAAATGTTGAAAAATAGGATTTTCCGGTTAAATGAAGGCATTTTCATGGAAAAGTCCACTTAAAACTTCGATAGAAGTCCCCCCTACACTTAAGATAAACATTGTCCTCAATGTTTAAGCATATGGGAAAAGTCTCCCCTACACTTATGACATTGTGCACGTTGGTTAACTCGAGTTAAGGAAGAGACGACTAAAGTGATCAATTTCAAATGTGAGTATGAAGAAAATTGAATCACGATAGTTGAAAGATAGAACCAGATTTCAGATAACATGGGAGCACGGTTCTTCAAAGATTCCAAGATTGCAGTTATCCCTGTAATCACATCACCACACAAACACAAACGACCAAAATAGGTCCTCCCCTACACTTAGGGGGTTAAAGGGATAGATATTCGGGCTGCCTCCCGAGGAGCGCTTGTTTTTGATAACCGAGTCACGAGCCTGACTCGACCCAAAATTAGTTCATGGGGAACGTGGTGAGGGATGGAATCACCTCCTGAGAGGTGTCCTCACCAAAGTACAACTTCACTCGTTGGCCATTCACCTTAAAATTAGGTCCATTAGGTTGAGCGAGCTCGAGAGTACCATATGGAAAAATTTGGGCAATGGTGAATGGGCCGGACCAACGAGATTTCAGCTTGCCCGAAAAGATTTTCAACCGAGAGTTAAAAAGTAAGACTTTGTCTCCAACATGGAACTCTCGGTTTTTGATCTTGGAGTCGTGAATGAGCTTAGTCATTTCCTTATAGATTAAAGAGTTTTCATAAGCCTAATTCCGAAGTTCATTCAGCTCATTGAGTTGGATCTTGCGTAGGTCACTGGCTTTGTTGATATCAAAATTAGCCCACTTCAAGGCCCAATAAGCCTTGTGCTCCAAGTCAATGGGGAGGTGGCATGCTTTCCCGTACACAAGACGATAAGGCGTACAGCCGATCGGGGTCTTGTAAGCAGTACGGAAAGCCCGCAAAGCATCATCAAGTTTATCAGCCCATGCGGCACGATGCTCTCCCACAGTTCTTTCAAGAATTCGCTTAAGTCCTCGGTTGGATATTTCAGCCTGGCCATTAGTTTGTGGGTGGTAGGCTGTGGAAAGACGATGGTGTACACCGTACTTAGCCATGACTCTAGCAAATTGGTCATTGCAGAAATGAGTCCCACGATCACTAATAATGGCACGAGGTACACCGAATCTAGCGAATAAAGCTTTCAAAAAGTTACAAACCACCCTTGCGTCATTAGTAGGCAAAGCTTTGGCTTCAACCCACTTAGAAACGTAGTCAACGGCTACAAGGATGTATTTGTTTCCTTTAGATGAAGGGAATGGCCCCATAACGTCGATACCCCAAACATCAAAAATTTCACACTCTTGAATAAAATTCTGAGGCATCTCGTCTTTATGTGTGATCTTGCCTTGTTTTTGGCAAACATCACATTTTTTAACCATATTGTGAGCATCACGATATATGGAGGGCCAATAAAATCCCGAATCAAACACTTTCTTTGCGGTGTAGTTAGGACCAAAGTGACCACCGGTGGGTCCTTTGTGGCAAGCATCAAGGATTTCAGACGCTGCCGGTCCGTCAACACATCGGCGGATAATCAGGTCGGCACATTGTTTGAATAGGTAAGGGTGGTCCCAAAAGTAAGTCTTAATGTCGGTGAAAAACTTCTTCTTTTGTTGAGACGTCAACCCTTCCTTGAGAATTCCACCCGCCAAGTAATTTGCAAAGTTCGCAAACCACGGGGTTTCATTCGACTTCGAGTTTATAGACATTAAGGTCTCCAAGGGAAAAGAATCATTGATTTCTTTGGTCGGATGGTCCCCTTGGTATGGATCCTCAAGTCTGCTAAGATGATCCGCGGCTAGGTTTTCAGCTCCTTTTTTATCGCGAATTTCGATTTTAAATTCCTGGAGCAGCAAAACCCAGCGAAGAAGTCTTGGTTTGGAATCTTGCTTTGTCAACAAGTACTTCAGCGCGGAATGATCGGTATACACGATGGTGGTGGAAAGGATAAGATAGGGGCGAAACTTTTCAAAAGCATAGACAACAGCTAAAAGCTCTTTTTCGGTTGTCGTATAATGCAATTGTGCCCCCGTCATTGTCTTGCTATCGTAATGGATTGGTTGGAAGTGTTTGTTCACTCGTTGTCCAAGAACCGCTCCAATAGCAAAATCACTAGCATCGCACATCAACTCGAAGGGAAGCTCCCAATTAGGGGTAACCAAGACGGGTGCCTTAGTTAGCTTATCCTTAAGTGAGTTGAAGGCTTCAAGACACTCTTTGGAGAAGATAAAAGGAGTATCTTTTTCCAAGAGGTGGGTCATCGGGCGAGCGATTTGCGAAAAGTCTTTGATGAATCGACGGTAGAAGCCCGCATGACCCAGGAAACTTTTCACACCCTTCACGGTTGAAGGTGGAGGCAACTTGGCGATAACATCGACTTTAGCACGGTGTACTTCAAGACCGGCTTTCGAGATCTTATGTCCAAGCACGACGCCTTCTTTTACCATAAAATGGCATTTTTCCCAATTCATAACAAGGCGAGTGTCTTCGCACCGCTTGAGCATACGTTCCAAATTGGCAAGGCAAGAAGAGAAAGAATCCCCGAAGACCGAGAAATCATCCATGAAGACTTCCATGGTTTGTTCAACCATGTCATGGAAGATAGCTAACATGCACCTTTGGAAAGTCCCGGGCGCATTACATAGGCCAAAAGGCATTCTTTTGTAAGCAAATGTGCCATAGGGACAAGTGAATGTTGTCTTCTCTTGATCTTGGGGATCGATGGGTATTTGGAAATAACCCGAGAAACCATCAAGAAAGCAGTAATATTCATTACCTGCTAATCGTTCAAGCATTTGGTCCATAAAAGGTAGAGGGAAATGATCCTTTCTCGCGGCATCATTGAGTTTGCGGTAGTCTATACAAACTCTCCACCCAGTAACGAGACGAGTGGGAATCAACTCGTTGTGTTCATTGGGAACAACGGTTATTCCGCCCTTCTTGGGCACACAATGGATTGGACTAACCCATGGTGAATCCAAAATAGGGTAAATCATACCCGCATCAAGAAGTTTGATAACCTCTGTTTTGATGACTTCATGGATTTTTGGATTCACCCTTCGTTGGCTTTGAATTGTGGGCTTAAAGTCGTCCTCCATGAGAATTTTGTGCGTGCAGAAGTGAGGATCAATTCCACGAATATCCGAAATCTTCCAAGCGATAGCCTTCTTATGATCTTTCAACACGGCGACAAGTCGGGCTTTCTCTTCATCCTTCAAATCCTTAGCAATGATGACTGGCGACTTCTTCTCTTCTTCGAGGAATACATACTCAAGATGGGGTGGCAACTCCTTAAGTTCCAAATCCGGAGGATTTTCGACGGGAGGCGTATTCGAAGTCGGAGTATCGATAGCAATAACAGTGGGAGATGGAGGGGAAGGATTGTCTTCTTTGAGGAGGTTAGCAATGAAACTGAGATCTTCATCCCAAGTGGCAGTAGAATCGGCATTGTCTAAATTCACATCTCCCAAGGTGGCTTCCAAATCTTTCCAAAGGAAATCACTTTCTCCAAATAGAGATAGTGATGAGTCGATAGAGGAAACGGTCTCAACATTGGGAAGAGAGGTAGGAATATTTTTACAAGCATCCTTGAAGTGTTCTTCACAAGCCTCATCAAGAACGTCAATACAATTAACACTCTCGTAAGAATAAGGCTGTTTAGAAAGCTTTCCCATGTTGAAGACTACTTTATCGTGACCCACTCTCATGATAAGCTCACCGGCTTCAACATCAATGAGAGTGCGACCGGTCCTCAAGAATGGACGACCAACAATGAGTGGCACACGGGGGTCCATCTCGTAGTCGACGACAACAAAATCGGCAGGGAAGGTGAATTTTTCGACTCCTACAATGACGTCTTCGGCTATCCCCACTGGATAAGCAACCGTACGGTTGGCTAATTCCAAAGTCATTTTGGTGGGGACTAGCTCTGGGAGAGATAATTGCTTCCAAACACTTAGAGGCATGAGATTAATACTGGCACCTAAATCGGCTAGGGCCATGCAATTCTCTACTCCCGGGAAATTGCAAGGGATAAGGAAACGACCCGGATCACCAAGCTTAGTTGGCAATTTCCTTAAGAGCACTGCAGAGCAATTCTCATTAAGTTGGGTGTTGGCAATATCGAGGAGCTTTTCCTTGTCGCTCAGAAGATCTTTAAACAATTTTGCATACTTGGGCATGTGAGCGAGAGCCTCAGCGAAGGAGATATTGAAATTCAGTTGTTTGAACATTTTAAGGAAATTCGAAACCTGAATATCATCCTTGCTCTTTTGCTTCTCTTTCCTCAACCTAGATGGATAAGGTATATTGGAAGAAGAGGAAGGCTTTAGGGGAATAGGATCACTCACAACCACGGGTGGAGGAGGGGTAAAAGGAAGAGGTGGAGAAATTGGGGAAGGAGAAGGAAGAGGAATAGGAGCAGGTGACTCGTTCTCCTTAGTCACAATCACCGGTGGGGGTATAGGAAGCTCGGGTTCCTTGGTACCTTTACCACTTCGAGTGGTGATTGCTTTCATCTCCCCTCTTGGGTTCGCAACGGTGTTACTCGGAAGAGTACCCGAAGAAGAGGGTTGACTACTTTGGAAGAAACTAGCCATCATGTTCCTCAGATCATTAGTTTGGCTATCCAACGTATTTCTCATGTCGGCTCTCAAATCATTTCCTTGCTTTACCAAGTCTGCCTTCAAATTTCGCACTTCCTGTTGTAGATTTTTCACGATCACATCATTGGTCCTCATGTAGGTGGCAACCTCTTGGTGTAATGCAGTGGTGGTTTGGTTGGCAGGAGCATTGTATGCAGGTGGTTGGTAAGCAGGTTGTTGGTAGACTTGGTTGTTACGTTGAGGCGGTTGTTGCTGCTTGTGAGGAGGTATGTATGGTTGTCGAGGTTGTTGTTGTTGTTGAGGAGGGCGATTAAGGTTTTGTTGTTGGTTTGAGTTGGTTGGAGGAAAACCAGGTGGTGAAAGATAGTTGTTGCTGCGGTAGCTAAGCAAATTACGGTCACCTTGAGGTCTAGCTTGATAAGCAGGTTGTTGATAGGTGCCATATGCCGCATTTACATTCTCAGCAGGGTATTCTTGGGTGGCAGTACAAGTAGTATAAGAGTGAGGACCACTGATATGAGCTTAAACTCATATCCTTTTATCAACAAATAACCCTAAAACATGAAGCAAAATACCCTTTTATATTGTAAAAAGCAGTGTTATGTGGTATGTTTGTGTTTGTGTGATCTTATGTAGGTAAAAGGATACAATTTCAAGCAAACAAGGAAAAACCAAGCTCAAATGGATGAAAAAGACAAAAGAGGATCAAAAGTGACAAGGCTTTGAAGTTCAAGGACCTATCTTGACAATTTGTGAAAGTTGGAGGACTTAAAGTGCAAATTATGGAAAGTCAAGATTAAAGTCAAATTTGGTCAACTACAAAGTCAACTCAAGTCAAAGGGCCATTTTGTTGAAGGATCAAAGTTGAAGGGCCAAAAATGTCAAAGGAATGAAGATTCTGGCCTTAAATAGCAATCTGCCAAGTTAAAGGGCTTGTTTTGCCAAGTTTGGAAAGTTTTGTAATGTTTAATCCAAGTGAAAAGCTATAGACCAATCAGAAGCAAGAAAACAAGTCACACGGATCAAGTCATTAATACCCACTACAGCCGTCATAATTAATGCAAGATCACAACAGTGCAATCCGCAACACACTTTTTCAACCAATAAGAAGATGACACGTGTCCTTCTCCTTCAACAAAATATTTACCAGGAACGGGATTTTGATAGAAGGCATTTCAAGTAAAGATCAAAACACCAAAATTGCTAAATTTTAGAAGACGAATCCAACGGTGCAATCCATTTAACATATTATCCATTGAATCAAAAACCCCCAATTCAAGTTCATCTCCTTCAAAGAGGATTTGCAGAATTCCTCCACGTGTCAAGTGATGATTGGCCCAAACACGTCACAACTCCAACAGAATCTCCCTTTCTTGCCTATAAATACCCAGCTTGTACTTCATTTGTGATGGTAGCTTAAATTTTGTAAACACCTAGTTCTTAAAATTCCTTTTCACTTTTTCCCTCCTTTTCACCTAACTACTCAAGAGTCTGACAAACTCTTGAGTTAGTTAGTTAGTTAGAAGCTTGTAACTACAATTTGTAACTGAATTCTTCAATAAAATTTCAAATTCAAGTTTTCCCGCCAAATTCTGTTCTTCAATTCCTGCTACTTACCTGCTGTTGTGTGATTCCATTGTTGCTTATTGATGTTTGTTATGATCATACATTGATCATAATTGACATTGGTGAAGAATTGTTGCTGTTTGATCAGAATTCAAGCCTTTCCATTGATCTTGGAGAATTCATGGAAGTTTGATAGATTGTAGCTGTTTTGATTGTTGATTTGAGTTGATAGCTAGTGATAGGTGGTGGTATCACTAGGGCAAGAGAGCTCAGCGCTCCTCTTCTTCCCAAAGGACCTCTACAATAGGTTTCATAGCTTCTGTTTTAAGTTCCTCTAAACAAGTCCTTGCCTGCTCATTTTCCTAGATAGTTTTGATGGCTGCCTGTTTTGCTTGATAAATAGTTGTTGATTGATTGATTTGAGTTCATTTGTAGCTTATTCTTGCCTACTTGTTCATTGTTTTAAGCTCCATTTGTAGTTTCTGCTCATTTTCAGTCACATTCTAGCATAACACCTTAATTGAGTTCTAGTTGATATAATTGCTTGATTTCAGTTTCTTTAGCTTTCATTTTGTTCACCTAAACTAGTTTGCTAAAGTTTTTGAATCAGTTCAAATCATTTTACAATAAGTCTTTGTTAAAACTTGTAGAAATCAGATAAAGGTGTGTTTGGGAGTAGTTATCAATCAGCTTTTAAGTGTTAGAAATTGTTGTTTAGAAGTTCATTTCTACTCATTAGGAGTTAACAAGTAGTCTTGAGTCATTTGCAAGTCAATAAAATAGTCAAACAGGCAATTGGTAATCAAATAGTTTGGGTTATACTTGTTTTCAGCTTTGGTTCAGAAACTTGTCCATTTCATTTGCCTAGTTCTCTTTAGTTCCTTGATGAAATTTGTTCAAATTTGTTTCCAGTCTTAGTTTACATCATAAAGATTCAATCTCTAAAAGGAAAATCTACAGTTTTCAGAAATAAGCTAGAAAACAGCTTTTTAGCTCAAGCTTGAGCATTTTCCATTCTCTGATGTGAAAGGCTTACTGTTTTGCTAGTTCTCATTATCCACTTCATAAAACTTGTAATTTTCTTTCACATTTCCATTTAGAAAGTATTGAATATGAGTTTTTGAGATTTTGAGCTTTTTCCAAAATTTGGTCAACGTTTGGTCAACATAAGCTCATTTGAGCTTATTTTCAGATATCTAGCTTATTACTGGATGAAAATTGTTCTAATTTGATTTCCCCTTCCTTAAATCAAGTGCTTAATCAGATTTGATAATAAAATCAAGTTGTGGATGTTTGGATTAGGCTATAGCTTATTTTGAGCTTATTAATAAGCACTCTTTTGCTTATTTTGGACTTTTAGCTAAAATCCTAAGACACACGTTTCTTGAATTGGATTTGAAGTTGTTTGCAAGTTGTCTCAGCTTATTTGGTTGAGAAATAAGCTAAAACGAGCTTAATCTTTCTTTGTGCCCGTTTTTACTTGAAAAGTTTGGTTTATTGCACTTTAGTCCCTAGAATTCTATTCAGTTTCTAAACCTAGCTAATCTTCCTAAATTTGTGGTATTTGCATAATTCAGTCCTTGCATTTGTTAGTTTGTTAAAATTCAGTTTATAAGTTTGTTAGTTTGTTAGTTTTTGGTTAGTTTGTTAAAGTTTTTACAAGTCTAGTCCTTATAGCTAACTGTTTTACATTTTTAGTCCTTATAACTTTTAGGATTTACATTTCAAGCATTTTCATTTCATAGAAATTACATTTTCAGTCCTTATAGTTTTGAATTTTGCATTTTTATATTTTTCTTGAATAAATTTTGGAATTTGCAATTTGTTTTACGTATAAGTAGGTTTATATTTTTCATTTTTACTTAAATTTGATTTCCCCTTCCTTAAATCAAGTGCTTAATCAGATTTGATAATAAAATCAAGTTGTGGATGTTTGGATTAGGCTATAGCTTATTTTGAGCTTATTAATAAGCACTCTTTTGCTTATTTTGGAGTTTTAGCTAAAATCCTAAGACACACGTTTCTTGAATTGGATTTGAAGTTGTTTGCAAGTTGTCTCAGCTTATTTGGTTGAGAAATAAGCTAAAACGAGCTTAATCTTTCTTTGTGCCCGTTTTTACTTGAAAAGTTTGGTTTATTGCACTTTAGTCCCTAGAATTCTATTCAGTTTCTAAACCTAGCTAATCTTCCTAAATTTGTGGTATTTGCATAATTCAGTCCTTGCATTTGTTAGTTTGTTAAAATTCAGTTTATAAGTTTGTTAGTTTGTTAGTTTTTGGTTAGTTTGTTAAAGTTTTTACAAGTCTAGTCCTTATAGCTAACTGTTTTACATTTTTAGTCCTTATAACTTTTAGGATTTACATTTCAAGCATTTTCATTTCATAGAAATTACATTTTCAGTCCTTATAGTTTTGAATTTTGCATTTTTATATTTTTCTTGAATAAATTTTGGAATTTGCAATTTGTTTTACGTATAAGTAGGTTTATATTTTTCATTTTTACTTAGTGTTGTTTGAATTAGCAATAGATTACCAAGCAAGCTTGAACAACCAAAAACAATTATAAATTTGATATTGATTGGACTTTCTATTAGTTAAGAACTGAGAAAACGAACTTGCATTATACACATTTCAAATGGCGCCGCTGCCGGTTCTTTGACTACACGAGAGACTATCGATTGACGGTTTTCATTGGCTTTTGGGATCCGTTCACTTTGTGAACGTTATTTTTACGTATTATAAATCAAAAACAAATAAAAAATCAAAAATATAAAAATATATAAAAACTAAAAAATTAACAAAACAATTCTTTTCCTAAAGAATTGACCAAAAAAATTAAAAAATCCAAAAAGCAATCTTTTTCCTAAGAGATTGCACCCAAAAATATATATTATTGGATTCTCTCGGTTTTTATGTACATATAGTATTTTTCTATAAAAACTCATAAATACAAAAATATTTTCCATATATTATTATAAGTAAAATACGTATACGTATAAGAACAATCAATCTACATATCTTCCATAAGTTTTGCCAAGGCAATACACCGTGTTGAGGGGCGTTCCGGTCCTTGACACGCGTATCGATCAAACAAAATAAAGCAAGAATAGATAAATACTCTCAATAAGCAATAATTCGAAGAATACGAACATTTAAGTGAATAGAAAGGCGATGTGCTATAAAATGCCATCTAAGGGTCAATAGGTACTTAAGTGCTTCGCGCCACCTAACCCCCCGTTCACTTGGGAGTATTCTAAGAAGGAAAGCTTCATTGAGGGTCTTGCACCCAAAGTAGTATTACATATATTGTTACTTTCTTGTGGATATTTAATATCGAAACTCGAAGAGGATAATCTTATTCTTTTCAAAGTCACACGAGAGCTTCTCTCTCATTCCTCGTATTGAGTTGCATGCTCACTCGCGGGCGTGCACAAATACCGATTGGTGTACAACCTCTTCCTCCGAAAAGGAAGAAAAAGAGAAAGAGTAAGACTACCACCGTCCACCAAGCCGATCACGAGAATCGTGCTTTGTCACCACCACAAGGAGCCATGGCAAATGATAACCGTACTTTGTATGAACGTATGCAATCCAACATTCATGGATATGCTAGTGCCATTAAGATTCCCGACTATCCCGCTAACACATTTGAGCTACATACATCTATGATCAATATGGTTGCTGCATCACCTTTCTTTGGAAAACAAAATGAGGATCCCCATGCTCACCTTAAGAGATTCCTTTCACTTTGCAACACCATTAAGCATAATAGGGTTCCACATGAGGTCATTAGATTGATGTTAGTGTCATTTTCCTTAGATGGGAGTGCTAAGCATTGGTTAGACACCCAACCACCCGATAGTATCACCACATGGGATGATTTTACCACTAAGTTTTTGAACAAATTCTTTCCTCCACAAAAGACTATGGCTTTGAGGAATTTGATTATGGGCTTTACACAAAAACCTAGTCAATCCTTTGGTGATGCTTGGGAAGAGTATAGTGAGTTGTTGAGGCGATGCCCTAACCATGGAATGGATGATCTAGGCCAAATCAATACCTTCTATAATGGCCTTAAACCTCACCACCAAGATTCACTAAATGCTTCCGCGGGAGGGAGTATTCATTTCAAGACATACCAAGAGGCTTTGACCATTATTGAGACTAAGGCAATGGTTCAAACAAACGATCCATTTGAAGAAAGAGTTCATGTTATCCAAAACACTTCTCAAATCCCTTTTGATAACCAACTCCTCAAGTTTCAAGAAGCTATTTTTCAAAGGATGGATAGAGAAAGTGAGAGGCATTTGCAAGCACAACAAGACATGCTTCAAACTTTTAAGAGCATGACATTGAACAATTCCTCAAACAATGTGAATGCCATCACCATTTCTTGTGTTACTTGTGGAGGTCCCCACTCTTATGAACAATGTGACAAGGTGCAAGGGTATCAAGGGGAATGCTATGCTTACCAAGAGGAACACCGTGAACACTTCAAGCCTAACATCAATCCAAATAACCTTTCTTACAAATCCCAAAATTACCTTACTCCACCCGGCTTTCCACCCCAACCACCCACCCAAATTCCACAAAATCCTCCTCAAATTTTAGCAAGGAATCAAGGGCAAAGACAACCATACCAAGGAAATAACTACAAGGCACCAAATCAATTTCAACCTCAAGCAAGTACCTTTTATCCACCAAATCAAGGATTTAACTCCCAACCTTTACCTTTCCAACCTCAAGGTTTTCAAGGTTATGTGCCACAAGAGTTAAACACAATGGATCTTTTGCAAAAGATGAATCAAGAGACTGAAAAGAAACTCCAAGCTATGGACAAGAAAATGAATGACCAATTTAATAAGCTTTTCATGGCATTAAATCAAAGACCACAAGGAGCTTTACCTTCCAACACACAAACAAATCCTAGGGCTAATGTCAATGCTATTACAACAAGGAGTGGTACAACAACAAAGGATCCTTCACCTCCTAAACCTACTATTGTTCAACCCACTTGTGCTCCTACTTGTGATAAGCCTTCTACTTCTACTCCACCTCCTCAAAGTGCTCCTATTCACTCAAACACACCTTCTCAACCACCTCATACTTCTCCTTTACCTTCCACACTTCCCAATGAAGAGGCTAACAAAGACAAATCTTCCACTACAACACCTATTCCACCTACACCCAAACCTACTCTTCCATACCCTTCAAGGTTGAAAAAGGACAAGTTAAAGAACAAAGATGACATACAAGTCTCCAATTTCTTAAGGATGTTCAAGCAACTCAATATCAACATATCCTTTGCGGAAGCTCTTGCTTATATGCCAAAGTTTGCTAAGATGTTCAAGGATTTGCTCTCAAACAAAGAAAAATTGGTTGATTTGCCCAACACATCACTTAATGAAAATTGTTCCGCGGTGTTACTTAAAACCTTACCAACAAAACTTGGAGATCCGGGGCGCTTCTTGATACCTTGTAATTTTCCCGGTGTTGAAAATTGCATGGCTTTGGCGGATTTAGGGGCAAGCATAAATCTCATGCCTTTATCGGTTTGGAAACAACTCTCTCTTCCCGAGCTCACCCCCACTAGGATGACTCTTGAACTAGCCAACCGAACCATAGCTCACCCCGTAGGTATCGCGGAAGATGTGTTTGTAGGTGTGGATAAGTTTACCTTTCCGGCCGACTTTGTAGTGGTCGATTATGACATGGATCCTAGAGTGCCTTTGATTGTTGGTAGACCGTTTTTGAGAACGGGTCGTACCTTGATAGATGTGGCGGAAGGAGAATTAATTATGAGAGTAGAGGATGAGAAAGTGGTGTTTAAGTTAGGGAAAGTTTGTGATAGAAAAGAGGTTAAGGAGTCTAGACCTTGTGAGACGATTAACATTGTGGATGTGTTAGATGAAGTGTGTAATGAACACTTTCATGATGCTTGTAAGAATGCTAGTGATGAGATTCCACATGTTGAAACCGTGGCTTCAATTGCTCCCTCTTTAACACCTTTTGGAGAGAGTGATTTCCTCTTGGAGGAATTTGAGTCCAACTTTCTTGGTGATGATGATTCTCCCATTAATTGGGAAGAAGATATTCTTACAATCCAAAAGTTGCTCAATGAGAACCCTATTCCTTCCCCTATTCCACAAGAGATTACCATTGAGGAACCTTCCATAGTAAAACCTTCCATAGAAAATCCACCTCCCATTGAACTTAAGGAACTTCCATCCCACTTAGAATATGCTTTCTTAGAAGGAAAAGACCAATTACCGGTGATTATTGCTAAGGAATTGAAAGAGGATGAGAAGGAGCAACTTATTGAAGTCCTTAAGAAACATAAGAAAGCCTTAGCATGGAAAATATCCGACATAAGGGGAATTGATCCACATTTTTGTACTCACAAAATCCTTATGGAGGATGATTATACACCTGCCATTCAAAACCAAAGGAGAGTTAACCCAAAAATTCATGAGGTTATTAAGAAGGAAGTGATTAAACTCTTAGATGCGGGTATGATTTACCCCATTTCCGACTCTCCATGGGTTAGCCCGGTTCATTGTGTTCCAAAGAAGGGTGGAATCACCGTGGTGCCTAATGAGAACAATGAGCTTATTCCCACGAGACTTGTAACCGGTTGGAGAGTTTGCATTGATTATAGAAAACTCAATGAGGCAACTAGGAAAGACCATTTTCCGCTTCCTTTTATGGATCAAATGCTTGAACGCTTAGCGGGAAATGAGTACTATTGTTTTCTTGATGGCTTTTCGGGTTACTTCCAAATCCCTATTGACCCTAAGGATCAAGAAAAGACCACATTCACTTGTCCATACGGTACATTTGCTTACAAGAGGATGCCTTTTGGCCTATGTAATGCACCGGGGACATTTCAAAGGTGCATGATGGCAATTTTCCATGACATGATAGAGCAAACCATGGAGGTTTTTATGGATGACTTTTCCGTATTTGGGAACTCCTTTAGCTCTTGTCTCACCAATCTTGAGAGAATGCTTAAGCGTTGTGAGGAAACACGTTTGGTGCTTAATTGGGAGAAATGTCACTTTATGGTGAAAGAGGGGATTGTTTTAGGACACAAGATATCCAATAAGGGATTAGAAGTTGATCGAGCCAAAATTGATGTGATTGCTAAGCTTCCCCCACCCACCTCGGTTAAAGGTGTGAGGAGTTTCTTAGGTCATGCGGGTTTTTATAGGCGCTTTATCCAAGATTTTTCTAAGATAGCTAGACCGATGACTCATCTCTTGGAGAAAGAGGCTCCTTTCATTTTTGACCAAGCTTGTTTAGAATCTTTTGAGACACTTAAGGAAAAATTGACAAAGGCTCCTGTTTTGGTTTCTCCAAATTGGGAATTACCTTTTGAGCTTATGTGTGACGCTAGTGATTATGCGGTGGGGGCCGTCTTAGGACAAAGAGTTAATAAGCATTTCCAACCTATACACTATGCGAGTAAAACCATGACCGGTGCACAACTTCATTACACTACCACGGAAAAAGAGTTGCTTGCTATAGTATATGCTTTTGAGAAGTTTAGACCATACCTTGTGCTTTCCAAGACCATAGTGTATACGGATCATTCCGCTCTCAAGTATCTTATGACAAAACAAGATGCTAAGCCTAGGCTTTTGAGATGGGTTTTGTTGCTTCAAGAGTTTAAGATCGAGATTCGTGATAAAAAAGGGGCCGAGAATTTAGCGGCGGATCATTTGAGTAGACTTGAGCATCCTTTTCAAGGAGATTTCCCACATCAAGAAATCAATGAATCCTTTCCATTAGAGGAGCTCATGTCTATCTCTTCCCAAGAGGATGCCACACCTTGGTTTGCGGATATTGCAAACTATCTTGTGGGCAATGTGCTTATTGAGGGTCTTACTTACCAACAAAAGAAAAAGTTTCTTAAGGAAGTTAAGTATTACTTTTGGGATGATCCATATCTTTTTAGGCAATGTGCGGACCAAATCATTAGACGGTGTGTAGATGGGCCCGAGGCATTTAAAATCTTAGAGGCATGTCATAAAGGACCTACGGGTGGACATTTTGGGCCTAACTACACCGCCAAGAAAGTCTTTGATTCGGGTTACTATTGGCCTTCCATTTACAAGGATGCTCAAGACATGGTGAAATTTTGTGATGTTTGTCAAAGACAAGGAAAAATTACACAACGTGATGAGATGCCACAAAATTTTATCCAAGAGTGTGAGATATTTGATGTATGGGGAATAGATTTCATGGGACCTTTTCCATCCTCTAAGGGAAACAAGTATATACTTGTGGCGGTGGATTATGTGTCCAAGTGGGTGGAGGCTAAAGCCTTACCTACTAATGATGCTAGAGTGGTTGTAAAGTTTTTGAAACAATTGTTTGCTAGATTTGGTGTACCTCGGGCCATCATAAGTGATCGTGGTACGCACTTTTGTAATGACCAATTCACGAGAGTTATGAAGAAATATGGAGTGAATCATAGACTTTCTACCGCGTATCACCCTCAAACAAATGGTCAAACCGAGGTCACAAATCGTGGTTTAAAGAGAATTTTAGAGAGAACGGTGGGAGAGCATAGAGCTTCTTGGTCGGATAAGCTTGATGATGCTTTGTGGGCGTTTAGGACGGCTTTTAAGACACCAATTGGTTGTACTCCTTATAGGCTTGTCTATGGAAAAGCGTGCCACCTCCCATTTGAGTTAGAACATAAGGCATCTTGGGCTCTCAAGTGGGCTAACTTTGATTTAAACCAAGCCGGTTCACATAGGAAAGATCAAATCAATGAGATGGATGAGTTGAGAGCCAATGCCTATGAGAATTCTTTGCTATACAAGGAAAAGACTAAGAAATTGCATGATGCTAAGATCAAGAATCGTGAGTTCAAAGTTGGAGAGCCGGTTCTCCTCTTTAACTCAAGATTGAAGCTTTTTGCGGGCAAGCTTAAGTCGAGATGGTCCGGTCCATTCACTATTGCTCAAGTGTTTCCATATGGAACTCTTGAGTTGTCCCAACCCGATGGTCCAAATTTTAAAGTGAATGGTCACCGTGTTAAGCACTACTTTGGGGAGGACATTTCCGTTGAAATGATCCAAGAGGTCCCCATTTTCCCCATGAATTAATTCATTGAGGGACGAGTCGAGCTAGAGACTCATTAACTCAAGCATCGTATAACTAGGTTAGAGTGTTGTAGGTTAGAAATAAAGGCATAGATTTGGAGATAAGTGTAGGGGAGACCTTCTTTTGTCTTCATGCTTGTTTGTAGGGTTGCTCACTCATCTCATGCTTTGGAGCTTATGGAGGAGGCTCTTGTATCCGGTTCACTTCGTTACTTTAGTGATTTTTCATTGACACCTTGTGCTTAAATTTGATTTCACTAATAGTAGTCCTTTCCTTAACTTGGGTTAAGCAAAGTCTATTCATTGTCATAAGTGTAGGGGAAGTTTTTATACTTCCATGCTCTTAAACATTGAGGACAATGTTTAGCTTAAGTGTAGGGGGGTCTTCTATCGAAGTGACCTTACCTAGAACTTGTCATTGTCTTTCATGATAATTGGGAAAATTGAATTTTCAACATTTTTCAAATTTTTGATTTACTTTGGCCAACAAAAATATGCATTCATAATTTTTGCATCAATCATTTTCATTTGCATAACACATTTGCATTGTATATATTTCTTCTCTTATTTTGCATCAAAAATATATAAAAAGGAAAAAATATAATAAAACATGGTTTTAACAAGTTTAGACTTCCTTGACATATTAGGCCCGCTATGGATATTTTGACTCAACCCGAGTTTGCTTATTTTAGCACTCTCTAGCTAGTATCCTTAACCATGTAGTCCTTCATTGGTCTATTAGGCTAAGCTTCCACCAATTTCATTCTTTGAAATTTTAAATTTGTGGAGAATGGGAAATGATTGAGTTGAAGCAAGAGTAAAAGGGCTAGATAGACTTCATGGCAATTACTTGTGGCTAAACCCTTCTCTTCTTGACCTCTATTTTCTTTGCTTGTATATAATTGTTAATAAATAATCAAGTACGGTTTTAATTGGTTTGTAATCTCTTATGCATTTTTGGCTAATCATTTATGGTTGATATGAGTACGTCTTAAGATTCTAAGTTAGCACGTTTTATGTGTACTAGACTTGTGTCATGCTCCATATTTAGCGGGTGTTTTTCCTTTTCTTCTTTGCAAATTTCTTGGTGAGGAATAAAGAAAAATAAGAGCGGCTTATGAAAAAAAAAGAGTGGCTAGAAAAAAAAAGAAAAAGAAAAAAAAAATAATGCAAGACTCCCAAGAGGGGCAGTGTGGTGTTAATTATAGTGACTATTGAGTTCCAATATTACCTTGACGGGTTGCGGGGATTCAATAGATTGCTCCAATCCAATATTACCTTGACGGGTTGCGGGGTTGAAGATCCAAAATCTCAAAAAGATGCGGATGTAAATTATTGCGTGAGTTTTATTTTTCTTTCCTTAGCGAGTGTGTAGTTACTTATGAAAGCATGGCATGAGGATTTTACACATAAGGCGAATGACTTATTATTCTTAATACGGACTTGTATTAATTGTGAGCGGTTTTTCAAGTAATGGATGAGAGGATTACTTAGGATTAAAACCGTGCTTCCTTATTTTTGGATTTTACACTTCTTATATTTCACGCTTGAATAATGACAAATTTGCCCACAAGCAATTTGCTCAAATAATAACCGGTTCCACATTTAATTGTCATGAATAAGTTGATGCACTTTTTACTTGTGAATGCAATGATCCCATTTACTAGCTTGGTATGGGGAAAGTGAAACTTGAGGGTGATAAGTGTCCATGGTACCCAAGCCCTAATCCAAGTCATTGAATTCTTTATGAGTTATTTCCATCAAAACCATTTCAAGAAAAATCAAAAAGATATAAATAGAATTGTATTTTGATTCATTGCATTATTAAAAGTCAAAATCATGCATCATTTAGTTTAGAGTAGTGTAGATGCATCTCATATGGCCAAGGTGGATTAATTATGAGGGAAATGTAAATTTTTAAACCTTGAAATATAATATTGCATGAGGACATGACAATGCTCAAGTGTAGGGGAATTTGATATGAGCTTAAACTCATATCCTTTTATCAACAAATAACCCTAAAACATGAAGCAAAATACCCTTTTATATTGTAAAAAGCAGTGTTATGTGGTATGTTTGTGTTTGTGTGATCTTATGTAGGTAAAAGGATACAATTTCAAGCAAACAAGGAAAAACCAAGCTCAAATGGATGAAAAAGACAAAAGAGGATCAAAAGTGACAAGGCTTTGAAGTTCAAGGACCTATCTTGACAATTTGTGAAAGTTGGAGGACTTAAAGTGCAAATTATGGAAAGTCAAGATTAAAGTCAAATTTGGTCAACTACAAAGTCAACTCAAGTCAAAGGGCCATTTTGTTGAAGGATCAAAGTTGAAGGGCCAAAAATGTCAAAGGAATGAAGATTCTGGCCTTAAATAGCAATCTGCCAAGTTAAAGGGCTTGTTTTGCCAAGTTTGGAAAGTTTTGTAATGTTTAATCCAAGTGAAAAGCTATAGACCAATCAGAAGCAAGAAAACAAGTCACACGGATCAAGTCATTAATACCCACTACAGCCGTCATAATTAATGCAAGATCACAACAGTGCAATCCGCAACACACTTTTTCAACCAATAAGAAGATGACACGTGTCCTTCTCCTTCAACAAAATATTTACCAGGAACGGGATTTTGATAGAAGGCATTTCAAGTAAAGATCAAAACACCAAAATTGCTAAATTTTAGAAGACGAATCCAACGGTGCAATCCATTTAACATATTATCCATTGAATCAAAAACCCCCAATTCAAGTTCATCTCCTTCAAAGAGGATTTGCAGAATTCCTCCACGTGTCAAGTGATGATTGGCCCAAACACGTCACAACTCCAACAGAATCTCCCTTTCTTGCCTATAAATACCCAGCTTGTACTTCATTTGTGATGGTAGCTTAAATTTTGTAAACACCTAGTTCTTAAAATTCCTTTTCACTTTTTCCCTCCTTTTCACCTAACTACTCAAGAGTCTGACAAACTCTTGAGTTAGTTAGTTAGTTAGAAGCTTGTAACTACAATTTGTAACTGAATTCTTCAATAAAATTTCAAATTCAAGTTTTCCCGCCAAATTCTGTTCTTCAATTCCTGCTACTTACCTGCTGTTGTGTGATTCCATTGTTGCTTATTGATGTTTGTTATGATCATACATTGATCATAATTGACATTGGTGAAGAATTGTTGCTGTTTGATCAGAATTCAAGCCTTTCCATTGATCTTGGAGAATTCATGGAAGTTTGATAGATTGTAGCTGTTTTGATTGTTGATTTGAGTTGATAGCTAGTGATAGGTGGTGGTATCACTAGGGCAAGAGAGCTCAGCGCTCCTCTTCTTCCCAAATGACCTCTACAATAGGTTTCATAGCTTCTGTTTTAAGTTCCTCTAAACAAGTCCTTGCCTGCTCATTTTCCTAGATAGTTTTGATGGCTGCCTGTTTTGCTTGATAAATAGTTGTTGATTGATTGATTTGAGTTCATTTGTAGCTTATTCTTGCCTACTTGTTCATTGTTTTAAGCTCCATTTGTAGTTTCTGCTCATTTTCAGTCACATTCTAGCATAACACCTTAATTGAGTTCTAGTTGATATAATTGCTTGATTTCAGTTTCTTTAGCTTTCATTTTGTTCACCTAAACTAGTTTGCTAAAGTTTTTGAATCAGTTCAAATCATTTTACAATAAGTCTTTGTTAAAACTTGTAGAAATCAGATAAAGGTGTGTTTGGGAGTAGTTATCAATCAGCTTTTAAGTGTTAGAAATTGTTGTTTAGAAGTTCATTTCTACTCATTAGGAGTTAACAAGTAGTCTTGAGTCATTTGCAAGTCAATAAAATAGTCAAACAGGCAATTGGTAATCAAATAGTTTGGGTTATACTTGTTTTCAGCTTTGGTTCAGAAACTTGTCCATTTCATTTGCCTAGTTCTCTTTAGTTCCTTGATGAAATTTGTTCAAATTTGTTTCCAGTCTTAGTTTACATCATAAAGATTCAATCTCTAAAAGGAAAATCTACAGTTTTCAGAAATAAGCTAGAAAACAGCTTTTTAGCTCAAGCTTGAGCATTTTCCATTCTCTGATGTGAAAGGCTTACTGTTTTGCTAGTTCTCATTATCCACTTCATAAAACTTGTAATTTTCTTTCACATTTCCATTTAGAAAGTATTGAATATGAGTTTTTGAGATTTTGAGCTTTTTCCAAAATTTGGTCAACGTTTGGTCAACATAAGCTCATTTGAGCTTATTTTCAGATATCTAGCTTATTACTGGATGAAAATTGTTCTAATTTGATTTCCCCTTCCTTAAATCAAGTGCTTAATCAGATTTGATAATAAAATCAAGTTGTGGATGTTTGGATTAGGCTATAGCTTATTTTGAGCTTATTAATAAGCACTCTTTTGCTTATTTTGGACTTTTAGCTAAAATCCTAAGACACACGTTTCTTGAATTGGATTTGAAGTTGTTTGCAAGTTGTCTCAGCTTATTTGGTTGAGAAATAAGCTAAAACGAGCTTAATCTTTCTTTGTGCCCGTTTTTACTTGAAAAGTTTGGTTTATTGCACTTTAGTCCCTAGAATTCTATTCAGTTTCTAAACCTAGCTAATCTTCCTAAATTTGTGGTATTTGCATAATTCAGTCCTTGCATTTGTTAGTTTGTTAAAATTCAGTTTATAAGTTTGTTAGTTTGTTAGTTTTTGGTTAGTTTGTTAAAGTTTTTACAAGTCTAGTCCTTATAGCTAACTGTTTTACATTTTTAGTCCTTATAACTTTTAGGATTTACATTTCAAGCATTTTCATTTCATAGAAATTACATTTTCAGTCCTTATAGTTTTGAATTTTGCATTTTTATATTTTTCTTGAATAAATTTTGGAATTTGCAATTTGTTTTACGTATAAGTAGGTTTATATTTTTCATTTTTACTTAGTGTTGTTTGAATTAGCAATAGATTACCAAGCAAGCTTGAACAACCAAAAACAATTATAAATTTGATATTGATTGGACTTTCTATTAGTTAAGAACTGAGAAAACGAACTTGCATTATACACATTTCAACCACCGCATATCTCACAAGGTTGGCTGACAGCGTTCACTTGAGCGTGTTTGGCGTTGTTGTTGTTGTTGTTGCTGACGGTGTGGGTGACAAGCGATTCAAGAAGCACAGTGATTTTGTCTAATCGCTTGTCGCTGTCACTAGTGCTAGCACTAGCGACATTGGTCCGAACACTCTTGGTTTGCACACGAGATTTATTCTCAATGATGTCCCAAGCAGCATTGGAAGTCTTAGCCAATAGATTACCCCCTGAGGCACTGTTCAGTGAATCTTGGTCACTCATGCTTAGACCATTGTAAAAAGTATTAATTTGATGTACTTTGGTAAAACCATGTTGTGGGCATTTTCTTAAAAGATCTTTAAAACGATCCCAAGATTCACTGAATGACTCATCGTACTTTTGTTCAAAATTTATAATCTCATTCCGCAAAGCGGTAGTACGAGAGGGTGGAAAAAAGTAGTTGATAAACTTTGTTTCCAAATCCGTCCACGAGAGAATACTCTGTGGCGGTTCCTTAGCAAGCCAATGCCGGGCTTGTCCCTCTAAAGAAAAGGGAAAAAGTTGTAACCTTATAACCTCTTGTGGAACACCATTGAACTTGACCGTGTTGGTGAGTTGTAGAAATCTCTTGATGTGGTCGTGTGGATCATCAATGGTGCGTCCCAAGAATGGTTGAGCGGAGACCATCTGGATAAAGCCTGACTTGAGCTCGAAATTGTTGGCGGCAATTGGTGGTATGACAATTGGATCCGTGTTGCCATCTACATGAGCTTGCAGCAGTTCAATCATCGGGCGATTATCCGGAAGGGGCTCATTGTTGTTGTTATTGTTCATGTTGTTGAAAGGCGGGTTGTTGTTGTTATTATTGTTGTTCGGAGGTGGTATGTTATTGTTGTTTTGTACACCAGCCATGTCTAAGTTATCGAGAGGCTCGGGCTCTTGATAAGACGTGGATCGAGTGCGCATACACCTGCAAAAGAACGAACAAAGAAAAACAAAGCAAAAATATTTTTGGTTTTTATGTTTTTTACTTTTTAGGATTTTTGAAAATTTTATATTTTTTAGTATTTTTGAAAATTTTTTATGAAAAAGTAACGTTCACGGGGAACGGATCCCAAAATCCAAGTTCTCACAAAAAACTTCTGATCTTAACGAGAAGAGCCGGCAGCGGCGCCATTTGATAAAAGGCTTTTTCGTGTGGTGAAAAAGTTCGTTATTCTCGGAATCCTCTCGAATTGATCTCAGTTTAAAGTGGAGTGATTTGTTCTTGGTGACAAAAAGTGGATTTGGTTTTCTACTCTAAATAAATTGAAGTAAATAGAGATTAAAGACAGAAACAGTAAATCAAAAACAATTAAATGATAAAGCTGAAAAATACCCTTACTGAAAATGACCTATGCGGAATGTAAGTCTAAACGGAATAAAGTGCTATTCGGAAAGTTCCTCTATTCGGAATGTAAAGCTCTTAAACGGAAAATTTGCTTATGCGGAAAATAAAGCCTATTCGGAATATAAATGCCTATGCGGAAAGAAAAACCCTATTCGGAAAAATTACCTTTATGCGGAAAACATGGCTTATGCGGAATGTAATACTCTATTCGGAAAAACTTGCTTATTCGGAAAATATAGCCTATGCGGAAAAACACACCTATGCGGAAAAGAAGTCCTATTCGGAAAGTTATGGCTATTCGGAATAACTAATATTCCGAATAGGAGGTAAAGTGAACAGGCTTACTCGGAATAAAAGGCTCTAATCGGAATATTTAAAATATTCCGAGTAAGGGAACCGGGAATTGGTCTATACGGAATGACAGATCAGGAAGAACAGTAACAGTAGCAGTAACACGTTTTTTATCAGAATCAAACCAAATAATCAAAAAGGTTTTACCAAATCAAACACAAACCATTTAAATACCATAAGTGACAAATCCCACCAATAAAAACACTAAATCAACAACTTTTTAAGATCAAACTTGAATCAAATAAAAACTTAAGAACTTGAAATAGAAGATGATGACGATCAAGATGAATGAAAAGATGGAATTGATTGATTAATGGAAAAAGTAACAAGAGTAATGATTAACACTTACAAGATTGAAAGAAAAAGATCAAAATCACCAAACACCCTAATGGTGTTGGTGATGGAACGAACCTAAGATACTGGGGAAAGAACAAAAAATGAACTAACTCCCTAAAATGTGTGAAGGGAAAAACTATTTATACTCCTAGTGGTTGGTTGGTGAGTGGGCTTTCTCCCTTTCTTCTTGTCTTCTCAGAAAAGTTGACGTTTTCGATTCTGATTCGGGATTTATCGTCGATTAAATCCAACTCGTCTTTTAATTTCTTCGTTAAATAGACTTGAGTTTCTTCGACTTATGAAAATCTTCCGTCTTTGGTCCTTTTCTTCGATAAATCTTCGAACAGGCCCAGTGACTTCAAATCTTTTGCATCTCTTGGACAATAGACTTTACCCTGAGTCTTTTTCCTTGATAAAACCCGTGCAATCCCATGTTTTCTTTAATATTCATCCGGTTAGCTCTGAAAACACAATAAACACAAAAACCACGCATAATTCCAAACAAATGATATTAAATACGTGTTTTGGTCTCGTTTTAGCCCGAATTAAGTGGTAAAAGGATGGGTGTTTACACACCTATCAGGTAAGCACGACGATTTAGGAAATCCGTGTGTAAATGACCCTAAAGTGAGTTCGTTCTCGAGGAGGCTAGTGCGTTGTATAATGAGATGATTAATTTGTGATTATATTGTTATGAGAAAAGAAAAATAGAAAGGGAATTAGAAGAGAATGACGGTTACGACGACGGATGATAGTTGTAAAATCACCCTTGTTTAGGAAAACAAGGCAATAATATAGGACAAGCACGACGATTTAGGAAAACCGTGTGTAAATGACCCTAAGTGAGTTCGTTCTCGAGGAGGATAGTGTGTTGTGTAATGAAATGATTTTGTTTGTGATTTTATTGTTATAAGAAAGAAATGAGATAAGAAAGAAAAAGACGGTTACGAAGACGGATCGAGCTAAGACGAAAACGCGTTCACGTAAAACCGTAAATAGTGCAAAAATTAAAATTTTAACCTAAAATTCCAAAAAATTACTAAAAATCCACAATAAAATTCTAAGAGTTTACAAAAAATCCAAACTTGCTAAAACCTTTTAATTAATTAGATAATGACTTTTTAATTCTAATTAAAGCCCTAAAAATCACAATTAATTATTAAAAAGCCCTAAACAAGATCTTATAGTTTGTAAACCTCAAAGATATCCTAATTAAGCTAAAAACTATTTTTAAAAATTTTAAAACCAAATTAAACAATTTTTAAACACTTAAAAACTATTAAAATCTATTAAAACGTAAATTAAATCTAAAAAATAAATGAAAAGCCCTAAAAATATTTGGAAAGTGACAAAACTCCTAATTTAGTGTCTAAAATCTAGGAAAAATGAAAAAAGTAGAAAAATCTAATTTTCAATTTTTAATAATAAAATAATAATAAAATAATAATAAAATAATAAAAAAAAATCAAAGTTTATAAAAAAAATCTAAAAAATTACCCAAAATCCTAAATAATGTAACTAAGACAGAAATGCAATAAAAGTTTCTAAAACCTATTTAATAATTTTATATTGAATTTTAAAGTTGGTAAAAAACCCTAAAATCCTATAAAATCAAAAATAAGACTTTTTGAAAACTTTTATAGCTGTAAACCTCAAAAATATAAATCAAAACCTAAAAACTATTTTTTGGATTTTTAAAATGCTTTTTCCTATTTTTAATTCACTTTTCAAAATTTAAACTAAAAATAATCCTAAAAAATTAATTAATAAAGGGAAAAATAAACTTTTTGAACTGAAAAGTCAAAAACCCTAATAAAAACCTAAGAAAAATGCTAAACAGTCAAATCCTTAAAGAAATAAGCTAGAAATAGCTTTTTAATAAGCTGATGGTTAAATAAGCTACAAATTAAATACACCTTAAGTAATATTTGAAATGAAACCTAGCAGTCAAAGACCCTAGGGCGCAATGGTATGTGTGATGTGTTGTGAGGAGGATGGCGCAGGTTCGAGTCCTGGCCAGTCCTTTTTACTCTTTTTATTTTTTTTTCTTTTTTCTTTTTTAAACTTTAAAAACACAAATAGTAACTTACTTAAGTCTCAAAAACATAAACCAAATCCAAATTAACTAAGATTAACACAATCTGAAACCAAAAACGTACCCAGTTGGGTTTTTATGAACTCAAAGGAAGAAAGTTATCTTCACAAGTGAAATTAGGATCAAGAGGTGCTTGATCAATGAGATTTGTGGTGTTTTTGTTGGACAATGAGGCACCCCTATACTCAGTTGAGTATAGGGAGTCAGGATACACACAAAAACGAACAAATAGCACACAAGATCTCACACAATTGCTCAATGAAGGTTGCTGTTATACTTATGTTTAACTAATGAACAATTTGACCAAATTTCTGGCACAAATGTGAATTTTGAAGTCCAATAACTTGCACACAAATCAACAAGCTAACACAAAAGCAATTCACAACCCTTCAATAACCTATAATCTAACAACTTATCAAGATTTGATAGCCAAATCCTCACAAAATCAGTCACTGGATTTTAAGCTATATGGCCAATTTTTTACATGCAACCTTGTTCAATAGCCTACCAAACTGACATACAAGCCAACAAACATCCTAACAACAACCTAATAAGTGCATTAAAACAGATTTCAAGCCAAGAATCTTGTTATAAACCTGCCTAAAACACAAATCCAAACACCCCCTAAAGTTCAGAAATCAAGATTTTACAAACCAATCCACATCAAATCAATTCCAAACTGATTCCTAAGACTACTAACATGCATAACAATCACATATATGCATCATCCAACCAAATAAACAGTAATTTAACAACTATCATGCAAATCATAATAAGCACCTAATTTTCAGAAAACTTAAAACTGAAATGGGAAGGAAGGAACTACCTTAAGGGACCTACATCCAGGTCCCTTAGTGGCTGCTTAGCCACCTCCAAATAGGCTGGGGCCTATGCAGAACCTTGGACAAATCAAGCCTTCAAACCTGCTAAGAAAAAATTAAAAAAAAAGCAAAATAATCCAACTTCTGATTTTTTGAAAACCTTTTTAAAAACTTTCAATACTTTCCCAAATGTTTTCCCTTTGAAAACACTTACACAAATTAACTTTCAAACCTGAAAAACAAAACCTTGCAACAAGGTTTTCACCACAAATTTCCAAAATTCAGAAACCTTATTCTGAAAATTTCAAAACATAAAATGTTTTGTAAAATGATAATGGAACTCAATCTTAGCTTTCAATCATATACCAACTTTTAAAAACAAATAAAAGGAATTATATTTTCTCAAAAATCACCAACTTTATAAATTTTGTAAAAAGGGATTACAATGAGAGAGCTAAAAACTAGAACAACGAAATATGGACACAATCCGTCCATATTTATACTACTACTAGGAAAATACTAGAAGCTAAACCCTAATCTATGAAATGCCAAAGTTGCCCTTTGAAAAGTCTTGGAGTCTTGGTCAAATTCGGATTCATGTGAGCTTTGTACTTGGCCAGCTGTTGTAAAGTGATCAGGAACGTCTAATTTGAACTTGGGGACCAAGGACTACCATCCAGTCGTTGGTTTGGTCGGGTATTGGGTTTGGGGACGAAAGTGATGGGCAGGGGAGGGTCCCACAAGACACATGGGTGTGTCTTGTGGTGTTTTGGGAGGTGGGTTCTGGTGAGAGTGTGGTTAATTAGTAATCTGGACAAAAAGGGGAAAAACCCCTTTGATTTTGGCTTAATCGCACCTGGCAATTTTAGGGTTTAAGGGGTTGACTAGGGGTGGTTTAATCTTAAAAAGGATTAATGATTTTTAAAATATGTGTTTGGTGGGAAAGTTGGGAAAGATTTGACCATCGTTTGACCAGGTTTATTAAATAAACCTGGTGGGTGGGTTTGGTCGGAAAGGGTATGGGTAAATGGGTATTTGGGTGGGTTATGCTGAGGTGTCAAAGTCTGGTTGGGTGAGGGAGTTTAGTTGTTTGGCAGAATTGACCCCCAAGCTTTCTTCTTTCTTCCATGTTGTATAAACAGCAACAAACTTGTAATTCCCTTTTATAACAAGTTTGGTTATTTGGCAATTTTGGCACAAAAGTTTTATAAGCTTGAAACAAGGACTATTAATGCAATAAATACAATCTTCAAGGGCTATTCTTGTACAATCTTCATTCCTCAAGGACCATTCTGGCATAACTTGATTTCTTCAAGGACTTAACTTGCCAAGTCTTCAAAAATGAGGGACTAAAGTTGCCAATCTTCAAAACTTCAAGGGCATTTTTGTAAATTCAAAACTTGGGCCCGGTTCATTGTGCGGCTTCGTTTCCCGTGTTCGTTTTTGAATGATTCTTGTGATCTTTTGCCATTTCCTCAATATCCGTACCTAAAATACACAAGTAACAAACACGAGCATATATTTGGCAGTTTTAATGATATTTTATGCATTTTAAGCCCGATTTGGACGATGAGACTATGTATAAAAGCAGTCTCATCACTCCCCCATACTAAACCATTGCCGTGCCCTCACGCAATGCTAGAATAAAGTATCATAGCATCTCCAAAATTCAATTTTTATTCACTTTATTGGAATGATAAACTAACTACACTACTACTATTACTAATACTTGCGTTTTAGACATAATGTATGATTTTCATCGCAAAATGGGACGTTTAGGTTCATAGAATAAGAACACGTGAATGCTTCGTTAGAAATAATTTCGTCGTCCTCGATTTTCACCCTAATTCCATGCCAAGCGTGCAACGAGATCATTGTCATTATAAGTTAGTAATGCTAACACTACTCATATGCCCTAATCACGTACTTATCCTCCCATTATTCCTAAGTTGTATCTCTTATATTTTATTATGTCTTGAATGTCTCACGAGGATACATCTTTGACTTATGCGATAATAGAGATTTAGGTCTAAAAATAGAGTCCTAACGGTGTAACTAAGACCATCAAATCAATAACCCCTCCTAATAGACAACGATGTCAAAAAATTAAGTTGACAAGAAGAATCGATAAACACGGTTTTATAACGGTTTTGAACATGAGACTTATTACCAAGACTTTTATACGCCCCCTAACGGAAGGGCCTTATTATCTTTGGTTTACCTCCATCTTTTATTCAACTTCGCCATGAAGCTTTTATTATGACTTCGGTCTTGCCTTGCCTTTTATTATCTGCCTCATCGGTGGTTTTATTAGCCAAAGACGTATATCCTCACGCTAAAGCGAATTTTGGATCTTTAAAGCTTCGAAGATTAAGGCTTGATTCACTTTCAATTTTGCATAGATTTTAGGCCTTGTGGGGCTTCAAATTGTTTGCTAGATTTAGGTGAGCACTTGAAATCTTATTATTAGGTGAAGCTTTCGATTATTCGGGTGCCAATACTTCAAAACCGTGACGCTGGTGATACCTTAATGTCTTCCCAATTTAATTACACGGAAGCTACTAAAAAGACTAGAAACCCAACAATCCTAACTAAACCGCTAAGTCAATATTTATTAAGCAAAAAATATTTACATGTGAAGGGAGAATAAGCAAACAACGAGAACACATGAGTTTTTGAAAGAATACGAGTACTCTACGTTTAGCATAGTAACTTATAATTAACTCTATCATTTCTCGTCCTCATTTAAGAGACTTAGCCTAATGTGTAGTTAAGGAATCAAAGCTAAGTGCTCAACACGCACGGTCGAGTCAAAAATTACTCTTATTCTCGCCATCGGAAAACCTACATTCGTGTCTTCAAACACTTATACAACATGAGAAAAATTTTAAAATTTGGCCATTTTTAGCCTTATTTTGCATAAAACGATAAACAAAAAGATAAACTTTGGAAAGCATGAAGGTTTGGCAAGGCAAGTATCTATTCACCCCCCATACTAAAGTTAAACATTGTCCTCAATGTTTCGAGTCTAGGGGTGCAAACACCCCCATACTAGAGACGTAGTCGAATGCCTAATCTAGTATGGAAAGGGTGTAACCAATAAATTAATAGCCGTTTATGAAGTGTGCTAAAAACCTAAGGTTAGAACATCAAAGGATATATCATTTGGATATTGAGAAATGTCTCCAAAGCAAACGATCGAGTGCTCCCATAAAACGAACACGAGAGGCTCCAATCGTGAAGATCATGATCTAAAAACAACAATTCACAAACAACCACGGAACAAAGGTTAGAAGGGCACAAGTCCCCTCACATTAACTAATTAGAAAGCAATAATATGTACATGGATAAGCATGGGACTCCCCCACGAGGCACCTTGTTTTTGATAACCGAGTCAAAAGCTCGACTCGAATCCCCATAAATGTGATCATTTAGGGATAATCATGGTATGGTCAATTTTTGGTGGGGCTTACATGATAAACAAGGCCCAAAAACAACCGGTATAAAAGACTAAGTCCTTAGATGGTGCAAAATACCGGGATCGAAGATGGCGTTCTCGTTTTCATTGGAAAAACAAATCAACGCCACTTCATCATGAGTCAACAAAAACTCAAAGAGTTTCAAGAAAATAGGAGAGAAGAAATAGAAGGGTGGGACAATGGGTAAGTCACTAAAAACATGAGCTACTCGAGGTAGACTCGCACCAATCAAATGAAAAGATTTTCCATTTATTGCATCGGTGGAAGACTGAGATTTTCCTATATAAGCAATTCCAGGATCAAATATCTCGTCCTCGGTGGAGAAAGGCGAGGGAACATAAGGGGCTTCCCCCACACTAAGTCCACACAAAGCATCGTCAAAAGGAGAAGACGAGCTTGTAGCACTCAATACACGTGGTGATGACGGAGTTAGAATTGTAGAAAAATCTTTTAAATTCAAGTTAAAATCTTTTCCTTTTTCATCTTTTAAACTCTCCTTGTGAAAACCCGATTTAATTATGTCAAAAATATTTGGTGTATCTAAAGCAATGTTAGTCACACTAAAAATTCTCACATTTTGAAACCGTTTTGTCAAAGGTGGTGGTAAGTTTTCAAATCTTTTGTCAACAAAGAAAACTTCCCCATCGGGATCAACGTATTCATCATCCGAAGAATCACTCGAGATTGGAATCGTAGGCTTAACACTCTTAACCTCCACCGGCGGAGGGGACGGAACTTCATTTTTCTCAACAACTCCTAAAACTCTATTTGAAATTCTTTTGCAAATGTTTTTGGTGGGATTGACATTGTACAAAGACGTGATAGAATACACATAAGATAGAGTGGAGTTTTGGGTTGCATTAATGACGAGTTCTTCCTCATTGAAACGAAGAGTGATTTTCCTTGCATGCACATCGATAAGTGCTCTCGAAGTATCTAAAAAAGATCGACCTAAAATTAGCGGAACTTTAGGATCGATGGGAATATCAACAACATTAAAGTCTACAGGATAGTAGAACTTTCCAACTTTCACAAAGACGTCCTCGGCAACTCCACAAGCTAGAATCGTAGAATGATCGGCCATTTCGATTGACATTCTTGAAGGAGTGAGATTTGGAAGATTGAGCGATTTAAAAATCTCAAGAGGCATCAAATAAATACTAGCACCAAGATCGGCCAAGGCGTAGCATTCTTCCATGTCTTGTATAGCACATGGGATTAAAAACTTGCCGGGATCACCGACTTTTTGAGGTATGCGGCTTAGAAAAACCGATGAACAACTAGACGATTTTTGCAATTTCTCTTTGTTGTTTAGCATACTTTTGAAGTTCGCGGCAACTTGAGGCATCATGACTAAGGCGTCGGCAAAACTTATATTAAAATGCAAGTCACGAAACATTTTCATAAAGAGTTCAAATTGATAATTATTTCGTTCTTGTGCCTTTTCCTTGTCTCGTCTTGAAGGGTAGGGTAAAGGTGGTGTGGGTTGGGGCATAGTAGGCATAGGCAATGGCCTTGGAATCTCGGGTTCCATGATTGGTATTGGTTCAACCGTAGGTGTGGTTTGAGCGGTACTTCGTGGGCTTGTAATGTGCTCCTTTTCTACCAACACCTCGGGTTCTTTCTCTTTTTCCTTCTCCATAGAAGTACTTGGACGAGAAATGGGTTCTTTGAAAGTTTTACCACTACGAGTAGTAATAACCTTCAACTCACCTTTCGGGTTCACGATGGTATCACTAGGAAGACCACCCGAAGAAGAGGGCTTACACATGATAGCTTCAAACATTTTAGCCATTCGGTCTTCAAATTTAGATTGCCTAGCATCCGCTTTTAACAATTCTTGCTTAATCTCATGTTGACCTTGCTCCATTTTTTGTTGATTTTGTTGGAGACGTGTGACATTTCCTTCCATTTTATTAGCATGAGTTTTAAGTTCATTAGCAAGTTCGTTTTTAAGCTCGTTTTTCAACTCGGATCTTAAGCTAACCATTTCACGTTGCATATTGTCAAACTTAGCATCATTAGCCTTTGCATAATTCAAAAACTCTCCTTGAAGATTTTTGGTTTGATCATTTTGAAAACCTTGAGTAGAAGTTTGAAAATCACGGTTTTGGTTTTGGTTTGAAATTTGCCCATTTCCACTTTGATAATTACCCTTGTTATAATTCCTTTGATTTCCTTGATAATTACCACCTTGGTTGTTGTTTCGATAATTATTAGAATTTTGATTTTGTGGAGCTTGATTTTGGCGGGAACCTTGACCGATTTGGTTATAAGTTCCCGTGGCTACATAAGCACTCGAAGTGTTACCATCCGCGGTAATGCACTCGGAAAGATCATGAGCTCCACCACACGACAAACAACTCTTAGAAACCGCTTTAACCGAAGAGGAATTTGAAGCTTCTTGAGCTTTCCAATGGGACATAAGAGTCGAAAACCTATCGAAAAACCGATTTTCCTCATTAGCTTCATCATGTAAGGCATTGATACTACGAGACGATGATGAGCCTAATTTGGCAACACTCGGTGTGTTACGAGGGCTATAAACCTTAGACCTATTCTCAATTATGACCAAAGCTTCTTCAACCGTTTTACACAAAAAATTACCACCCGCGGCGGCATTCAAATAATCTCTTTCATGATCATTAAGTCCATTGTAAAACGTGTCGATTTGATGTAAGTCGGAAAAACCGTGATGAGGACATTCATGTAACATCTCCTTAAACCTATTCCAAGCCGTTGAAAAACTTTCATTTGATTCTTGTGAAAATTTAGAAATCTCATTTTTCAAATGCGTAGTCTTAGAGGGCGGAAAAAATTGGTTCACGAACTTTGAAACGAGATCCTTCCACGTCAATATAGAATTGGGTGGCTCTTTCTCTAACCAAATTTTAGCGGGCCCCGCTAAAGAATACGGAAAAAGCATCATCTTAATCGAGTCATTCGAGACATCCTTAAACTTGCAAGTAGGGGTAAGACGATTGAATTGGCGGATATGGTTGTGTGGATTGTCCTTCTCATCACCACGGAATTTGTTGTTTTGGATCATCGACAACAAACCCGTTTTCACCTCAAAATTCTCCGCAAGGATAGCGGGAATCACAATAGCCTCTCCATAACCCTCGGTGGGTGCTTGAAGTAACTCCATCATAGTTCGATTCGCCATGGTTGGTGCTTCTCTTACAATGGGTTCGTCAATAGGAGACTCCTCACTAGAATTGTTTGGAGTGGGAGTTTTGTTCTTTCGTTTACGTGCACGTCTTGCTTGATTTCGAGTTAGCATAAACGTCACGTACAACGAGGGGACGAGCAAAGAAGATTCTTTTTGGTGTTTTGTATTTTTCAAATTTTTTTTTTGTGGTTTTTGATGGTATTAACCTTTTTTTTGGAAATTGGTGAATGTATTAAGTAGACACAAATCTACAAATCTCCTCCTTAATCAAATCTCTCGATTAAAGAAGCCTCAAGGAATGAAAACGATCACGTGGAGTGAACGCCTTCGATGACTTTAGAACGACGGTGGAACACCAAATCGTTCAAGAGGGTTTAATCAATAGAAACCAAGAAAATATATATGATATGTAATAATACTTTGGGCTGCAAAACCCTCGATTCACTCTCAAAATCAAATACGCACAAGCAAGCGGAGGAAACGAGGCGGCGCGAAGCACTTAAGAGCCTTTTTCTTTTAGGTTGTGAAATACAACCGCCTTATACCCACCTTATAGTTTGTATTATCAAGATTACGCTTCACGAAAGTATTTATCTATTTTTGCCTTTTTCTTTGGTTTGAGATTCGAATACAATGATTGGGTAATGACCTCCCAAGTCAAGGTTGTGATTTCTCACGTATTTGGAGTACTTGTGAATTTATTGTTCTACGTATACAATATAGTAATAATATTCACACAAAAACCGAAAACCGATAATACGTATTAGTAGAGTGCTACTAATACGAATACTAATTATGGTTAGTATAAAAACAACAATGCCAAATCAAAACACAACACGCCTCCCCGGCAGCGGCGCCAAAATGATAGTTGTAAAATCACACTTGTTTAGGAAAACAAGGCAATAATATAGGGCAAGCACGACGATTTAGGAAAACCGTGTGTAAATGACCCTAAGTGAGTTCGTTCTCGAGGAGGCTAGTGTGTTGTGTAATGAAATGATTTTGTTTGTGATTTTATTGTTATAAGAAAGAAATGAGATAAGAAAGAAAAAGACGGTTACGAAGACGGATCGAGCTAAGACGAAAACGCGTTCACGTAAAACCGTAAATAGTGAAAAAATTAAAATTTTAACCTAAAAATTACTAAAAATCCACAATAAAATTCTAAGAGTTTACAAAAAATCCAAACTTGCTAAAACCTTTTAATTAATTAGATAATGACTTTTTAATGCTAATTAAAGCCCTAAAAATCACAATTAATTATTAAAAAGCCCTAAACAAGATCTTATAGTTTGTAAACCTCAAAGATATCCTAATTAAGCTAAAAACTATTTTTAAAAATTTTAAAACCAAATTAAACAATTTTTAAACACTTAAAAACTATTAAAATCTATTAAAACTTAAATTAAATCTAAAAAATAAATGAAAAGCCCTAAAAATATTTGGAAAGTGACAAAACTCCTAATTTAGTGTCTAAAATCTAGGAAAAATGAAAAAAGTAGAAAAAACTAATTTTCAATTTTTAATAATAAAATAATAATAAAATAATAAAAAAAATCAAAGTTTATAAAAAACATCTAAAAAATTACCAAAAATCCTAAATAATGTAACTAAGACAGAAATGCAATTAAAAGTTTCTAAAACCTATTTAGTAATTTTATATTGAATTTTAAAGTTGGTAAAAAACCCTAAAATCCTATAAAATCAAAAATAAGACTTTTTGAAAACTTTTATAGCTGTAAACCTCAAAAATATAAATCAAAACCTAAAAACTATTTTTTTGGATTTTTAAAATGCTTTTTCCTATTTTTAATTCACTTTTCAAAATTTAAACTAAAAATAATCCTAAAAAATTAATTAATAAAGGGAAAAATAAACTTTTTGAACTGAAAAGTCAAAAACCCTAATAAAAACCTAAGAAAAATGCTAAACAGTCAAATCCTTAAAGAAATAAGCTATAAATAGCTTTTTAATAAGCTGATGGTTAAATAATCTACAAATTAAATACACCTTAAGTAATATTTGAAATGAAACCTAGCAGTCAAAGACCCTAGGGCGCAATGGTATGTGTGATGTGTTGTGAGGAGGATGGCGCAGGTTTGAGTCCTGGCCAGTCCTTTTTACTCTTTTTATTTTTTTTCTTTTTTCTTTTTTAAACTTTAAAAACACAAACAGTAACTTACTTAAGTCTCAAAAACATAAACCAAATCCAAATTAACTAAGATTAACACAATCTGAAACCAAAAACGTACCTAGTTGGGTTTTTATGAACTCAAAGGAAGAAAGTTATCTTCACAAGTGAAATTAGGATCAAGAGGGGCTTGATCAATGAGATTGGTGGTGTTTTTGTTGGACAATGAGGCACCCCTATACTCAGTTGAGTATAGGGAGTCAGGATACACACAAAAACGAACAAATAGCACACAAGATCTCACACAATTGCTCAATGAAGGTTGCTGTTATACTTATGTTTAACTGATGAACAATTTGACCAAATTTCTAGCACAAATGTGAATTTTGAAGTCGAATAACTTGCACACAAATCAACCAGCTAACACAAAAGCAATTCACAACCCTTCAATAACCTATAATCTAACAACTTATCAAGATTTGATAGCCAAATCCTCACAAAATCAGTCACTGGATTTTAAGCTATATGGCCAATTTTTTACATGCAACCTTGTTCAATAGCCTACCAAACTGACATACAAGCCAACAAACATCCTAACAACAACCTAATAAGTGCATTAAAACAGATTTCAAGCCAAGAATCTTGTTATAAACCTGCCTAAAACACAAATCCAAACACCCCTTAAAGTTCAGAAATCAAGATTTTACAAACCAATCCACATCAAATCAATTCCAAACTGATTCCTAAGACTACTAACATGCATAACAATCACATATATGCATCATCCAACCAAATAAACAGTAATTTAACAACTATCATTGATGAGACTGCTTTTATACATGGTCTCATCGTCCAAAACGGCCTTTAATTGCATAAAATATCATAAAATAGACCAAATATATGCTCGTGTTTGTTACTTGAGTATTTTTAGGTACGGATATTGAGGAATTGGCAAAAGAACACAAGAATCAATCAAAAACGAACACGGGAAATGAAGTCGCACAATGAACCGGGCCCAAGTTTAGATTTTGCAAAAATACCCTTGAAGAATTGAAGATTGGCAAAAATGGCCCCTCATCTTTGAAGAACTTGTCACATTTGACCCTCAAAATATCAAATGTACAAGTATAATCCTTATTATTTGAAGATATTACAAGAATGGTCCATCAAGTTTGAAGATTATACATATAAAACCCTTTGGAAAAGTTTTGGAAGACATTGTGCCACTTTTGACAAGTTGTCAAAAGTTGACAAGGCTTATTTTGGCGCTGACAAGGTTTTAATACAAAGTGAAAGAAATGAGATACCCTGGGGACCTAATCTGTCAAAACCACAAACCTTATCTCCCAACCAGGGTGTGACACGTCAACCCTACCCACCCATTAACCCAAATACCCAAACTACACCCGACCCTACCCGTCCACCCACCCTTTTATTACCAGATTAATTTATTAATCTTGGTCAAACAGTCAACAAATCCCACTAAACCTTTTTCCCTCCCATAACACTTATTTAAAAATTGTTTAAACACAAAACAGATTAAAAGTGTTCTTAATCCACTTTGAACCCTAATCACCCCCAGGTCTAATCAACCCAAAACCAAAGGGTTATTCCCTCAAATGGTGCAGATTGCTAATTGAACTTTCCCTCACCAAAACCCCACCCTTTATTTGGTCCCCCCATCACCTCACAGCCTCCACGTGTCCTCCCCTACACCCATCACTTTCCCCCAAACCCTATGTCCCGACAAGATCAATGGTTTGATGCAACTCCTTTGTCCCCAAGGTTAATCCTACGTTCCAAATGCATTCAAACATCACCAACACCAGCTGGATCATCACATGGCACATTTTGACCCATTTTTCAGTCAAATCTTCAAGGGCCTTTTAGGCATTTCAGTTTGCTAGGGTTTAGTGACCTAGAATGTTCTACTTAGTCTATTTAAGGAGGATGAAACCTGTTCATACCCCTTGTTCAAGTTTTTCTTAGCAATTTTCACTTGTAATTCCTTTTTAAGAAATTAAAAGTTTGGTGTTTTGATAATCTCAAGTGTAATTCCTTTTTAGTGTTTTTAAAAGTTGTGTATTGTGAAAAGGCTAAGGAATCTGAGTTCCATTTTTATATTGGTTAACTGATTTTGAGTTCCAAAATTAGTTAAGGTTTTTCAAAATTTTGTTCAACTCTTAATCTAACACCTTTGAAGTGAAAGTGGAAAAGGTGGGAGATTTGTGAGTTGAATTGTTTTTGAAACGTGTTTGAGAAGTTTTTAAGAGTTTTTGGAAAGTTTTTAAGGAAGAAAAAGTTAAAACATAACATATCATATGCTTGGTTCTTGTTTTTCTTTTTTGAATTTGCAGGAGTGTTGATTGTTGATTAAGTTCTGCACCAACCCGTGTTGGTAGGGAGGTGGATATTCATCCACAAGGACCCTTGGATGTAAGGGTTCTAAGGTAAAATCTTTTACTTTTTGTTAAAATTTCAGAAAAATTGGTGGTTATGTGATTTGCATGATTGTTATGAAATTTGTGTTAAAACTGGTTTGGGTTATGTTTACATGTTATGATATGCATGATAAAAGCTTAGTAACTCAGTTTGGTTGTGTTTAGAAAGGATTTGATTTAAAAAAATTGGCAAACAAAATATAAAGGACTGTTTGGAAACAGGTTTTAGCAGGGTATTTGATTTAATCTTGTGTTTAAAAACGTGTTAGAATACTTGTTATAGGTTAAGCTAGGTTTGTAGTTAGTTGGTAATCAGTTTAGAACAGATTTGGAAGCAAGTATTTGAGTTTTAAAAGAAAAGTAAGGTAGAAATCTGCATGGTCACTTTGTGCTTGATTTTTATGAGAATTTGGTGCTAGATCTTTTAATTTGTTAAGTGCTAGGGTGTTACAGATTTGCAAGTTGTTTGTGCATATATTGGTGATTGTATGTGCAAAAGATTGGAGTCTAAAGTTCATTAGTGTGCATTTGATAGCTCAATCAGTCCACCAGGCCTTCATTTTCACATCAGAAACTTGTTATGTGCCTTTTGTGCATTTGATTTGTGATATTGGTGTGCTAAGAGTGCTTATATTTGTTTGTTTATTGACTCCTTGTGCTTCAATAAGCACAAGGGTGCCCTTTGTTCCAACAAAACACCAACAAACAAGCAAACAACCAAGTCCTCTTGGTTGTGCCTTTGTTCATCAGAAAGTCCACCAGACTTGCCCACGTTTTTGCCATTAATCTGCTTAATCTTGGATATAATTGGATTTGGATTTGTGTTTGAGAGCTTATAAGTTGCACTGTTTGAGTTTTTAAAATTAAAAAAAAAAAATATAAATTGCCAAAAAGGACGTGGCCAGGACTCGAACCTGCGCCACTCCTCTCACAACACATACAAGTTACCATTGCGCCCTGGGGACTTTGACTGAGAGATTTGGTTTTGAATTATATTTAAGGGTGTTTTCATTTGGGCTTGTTTAAATAAGCCGTGGCTTATTTGGCTTATTATAGCTTATTGGTTAAGCTTTTTAGCTTCTTTCCATTTTTCCTAGGTTTTAAATAGAGTTTAGGATTTTTCTGACTAAAAGTTTTATTTTTCCTTTTATTTAATTATTTAATAGGATTATTTTTAGTTTTAAATTTAAAAAGTCATTTAAAAATATTAAACAGTAGTTAAAAAATACAAAAAAATAGTTTTTAGGTTTTAATTCTTATTTTTGAGGTTTACAAACTATTAAATCTTGTTTAGGGCTTTTTAATATTTAAAAGTGATTTTTAGGGCTTTAATTAGCATTAAAAAGTCATTATTAAATTAATTAAAAGGTTTTGGCAAGTTTGGATTTTTTTTGTAAACTCTTAGAATATTATTTGGGATTTTTAGTAATTTTTAGGAATTTTTAGAATAAAATTTTAAATTTTGCACTTTTTACGTTTTACGTCGTAACGTTCTAGTAGTGTTTTTGCCTTATTTTTCTAATTTTTTTCGTCTTCGTCATTTTCTCTTCTTCTCTTCTCATTAATAATCAAAAACATAATCAATCATTCATTACACAACACACGTGCCTCCTCGAGAGAACGAACTCACCTTCTTTAGGGTCATTTACACACGGTTTTCCTAAATCGTCGTGCTTACCCTATATTTTAGTTGCTTGTTTTTCCTAAAGCAAGTTGACTAAATTTACAACTATCATTTTTGGCGCCGCTGCCGGGGAGGCGTGTTGTGTTTTGATTGAACCATTGTTGTTTTTCTATATTAGCCATAATATAATTGTATTAATAGCAATCTATTAATACGTATTATCGTTTTTTGGTTTTTGTGTGAATACTATTACTATATTGTATACGTAGAACAATAAATACACAATACTCCAAATACGTGAGCAATCACAACCTTGATTCGGGATTTCATCACTCGATCATTGTATTCGAATCTCAAACCAAAGAAAAAGGCAAAAATAGATAAATACTTTCGTGAAGCTTAAGCTTAATCTTGATAATACAAACTATAAGGTGGGTATAAGGCGGTTGTATTTCACAACCTAAAGGAAAAAGGCTCTTAAGTGCTTCGCGCCGCCTCGTTTCCTCCGCTTGCTTGTGCGTATTTGATTTTGAGAGTGAATCGAGGGTTTTGCCGCCCAAAGTATTACTACATATCATATATATTTTCTTGGTTTTCATTTGATTAAACCCTCTTGAACGATTTGGTGTTCCACCATCGTTCTAAAGTCATCGAAGGCGTTCACTCCACGTGATCGTTTTCATTCCTTGAGGCCTTTTTAATCAAGAGATTTGATTAAGTGAGGAGATTTGTGGACTCATTGTCTACTTAATACATTCACCAATTTCCAAAAGGTTAATACAATCAAAAACCACAAAAAAATTGAAAAAACACAAAATACCAAAAAGAATCTTCTTTGCTCGCCTTCTCGTTGTACGTGACGTTTATGCAAACTCGCTCTAAAGCTAGACGTGCTCGTAAACGAAGAAACAAATCACTCACTCAATCTAGTGAGGAGTCTCCAAGTGAGGAACCTATTATAGAACAAGAAGCTATCATGGCTAATCGTACTATGATGGAGTTGCTTCAAGCACCCACCGAGGGTTTTGGAGAGGCCATTGTGATTCCCGCCATCCTTGCGGAGAACTTTGAAATCAAAACGGGTTTAATGTCTATGCTTCAAGCAAACAAGTTTCGAGGTCATGAAAAAGACAACCCACATTATCACATTAGGCAATTTAATCGTCTCATCGCGACAAGCAAGTTTAAGGATGTACCACACGATGCCATTAAGATGATGTTGTTTCCTTACTCGTTAGATGGACCCGCCAAGATTTGGCTTGAGAAAGAACCGCCGAATTCGATTTTGACATGGGCCGATCTCGTGTCTAAATTTGTGAATCAATTTTTTCCACCATCTAAGACAACACATTTGAAAAACGAGATTTCACGTTTTACACAAAGACCAAATGAAAGTTTTTCAATGGCTTGGGAGAGGTTTAAAGAAATGTTACATGAATGTCCACACCATGATTTTTCCGAATTGCATCAAATTGACACTTTTTATAATGGGCTTAATGAACATGAAAGAGATTATTTAAATGCCGCCGCGGGTGGTAATTTTTTGTGCAAAACGACCAATGAGGCTTTGAAAATCATAGAAAATAGGTCTAAGGTCTATAGCCCTCGTAACACACCGAGTGTTGCCAATTTGGGCTCGTCATCATCTCGTTCCATTAATGCCTTGCAAGATGAAGCAAATGAGGAGAATCGGTTTTTCGATAGGTTTTCGACTCTTATGTCTCATTGGAAAGCTCAAGAAGCTTCAAGCACCGCTTCGGTTAAAGCGGTTGCTAAGAGTTGTATTTCGTGTGGTGGAGCTCATGATTTTTCCGAGTGCATTACCGCGGATGGTAACACTTCGAATGCTTTTGTAGCCACGGGAACTTATAACCAAATCGGTCAAGGTTCCCGCCAAAATCAAGCTCCACAAAATCAAAATGCTAACAACTATCGAAACAACAATCAAGGTGGAAATTACCAAGGAAATCAAAGGAATTATAACAAGGGTAATTACCAAAGTGGAAATGGGCAAGTTTCAAACCAAAACCAAAACCGTGATTTTCAAACTCCCACTCAAGGTTTTCAAAATGCTCACACTAAAAATTTGCAAGGAGAATTTTTAGATTATGCTAAGGCTAATGATGCTAAGTTTGATAACATGCAACGTGAGATGATTAGCTTAAGATCTGAATTGAAAAACGAGCTTAAAACCGAACTTGCTAATGAACTTAAAACTCATGCTAATAAAATGGAAGGAAATGTCACACGACTCCAACAAAATCAACAAAAAATGGAGCAAGGACAACATGAGATTAAGCAAGAATTGTTAAAAGCGGATGCTAGGCAATCTAAGTTTGAAGATCGTATGGCTAAAATGTTTGAAGCTATCATGTGTAAGCCCTCTTCTTCGGGTGGTCTTCCTAGTGATACCATCGTGAACCCGAAGGGAGAGTTGAAGGTTATTACCACTCGTAGTGGTAAAACTTTCAAAGAACCCATTTCTCGTCCAAGTACTTCTATGGAGAAGGAAAAAGAGAAAGAACCCGAGGTCGTGGTTGAAAAGGAGCACATTACAAGCCCACGAAGTACCGCTCAAACCACACCTACGGTTGAACCAATACCCATCATGGAACCCGAGATTCCAAGGCTGATGCCTATGCCTAATTTGCCCCAACCCACACCACCTTTACCCTACCCATCAAGACGAAACAAGGAAAAGGCACAAGAACGAAATAATTATCAATTTGAACTCTTTATGAAAATGTTTCGTGACTTGCATTTCAATATAAGTTTTGCCGACGCCTTAGTCATGATGCCTCGATTTGCCGCGAACTTCAAAAGTATGTTGAATAACAAAGAAAAATTGCAAAAATCGTCTAGTTGTTCTTCAGTTTTTCTAAGCCGCATACCTCAAAAAGTCGGTGATCCTGGAAAATTTTTAATCCCATGTGCTATCCAAGACATGGAAGAATGCTACGCCTTGGCCGATCTTGGTGCTAGTATTAATTTGATGCCTCTCGAGATTTTTAAATCGCTCAATCTTCCAAATCTCACTCCTTCAAGAATGTCAATCGAAATGGCCGATCATTCTACGATTCTAGCTTGTGGAGTTGCCGAGGACGTCTTTGTGAAAGTTGGGAAATTCTATTATCCCGTGGACTTCATAGTTGTTGATATTCCTATCGATCCTAAAGTTCCGTTAATTTTAGGTCGATCTTTTTTGGATACCTCGAGAGCACTTATCGATGTGCATGCAAGAAAAATCACTCTTCGTTTCAATGAGGAAGAACTCGTCATTAATGCAACCCAAAACTCCACTCTTTCTTATGTTTATTCGATCACATCTTTGTACAATGTCAATCCCATCAAAAACATGTGTCAAAAGATTACCAATAGAGTTTTAGGAGGTGATAAAAATGAAGTTCCGTCCCCTCCGCCGATGGAGGTTAAGAGTGTTAAGCCTATGATTCCAATCTCGAGTGATTCTTCGGATGATGAATACGTTGATCCCGATGGGGAGGTTTTCTTTGTTGACAAAAGATTTGAAAACTTGCCACCACCTAAACCAAAAAGATTTCAAAATGTGAGAATTTTTAGTGTGACTAACATTGTTTTAGATACACCAAATATTTTTGACATAATTAAATCGGGTTTTCACGAGGAGAGTGTTAAAGATGAAAAAGGAAAAGATTTTGAATCTAATTTAAAAGATTTTTCTACAATCCTAACTCCGTCATCACCGCGTGTCTTGAGTACTACAAGCTCGTCTTCTCCTTTTGACGATGCTTTGTGTGGACCTAGTGTGGGGGAAGCCCCTTATGTTCCCTCCCCTTTCTCCACCGAGGACGAGATATTTGATCCTGGAATTGCTTATATAGGGAAATCTCGGTCTTCCACCGATGCAATAAATGGAAAATCTTTTCATTTGATTGGTGCGAGTCTACCTCGAGTAGCTCAATGTTTTGACTTACCCATTGTCCCACCCTTCTATTTCTTCTCTCCTATTTTCTTCTATCCCATTGGGATTTGTGTTGGAGTTGTGTTGTCTCGTCTTTCATCCGAAAACGAGGACGCTATCTTTGACCCCGGTATACGTTTATCGGATTTTTAAAGTACTCCACGTGCTTTTGGGCCTTGTTTATCATGTAAGCCCCACCAAAAAATGACCAAACCATGATTATCCCTAAATAATCACATTTATGGGGATTCGAGTCGAGCTTTTGACTCGGTTATCAAAAACAAGGTGCCTCGTGGGGGAGACCCATGCTTATCCATGTACATATTATTGCTTTCTAATTAGTTTAATGTGAGGGGATTTGTGCCCTTCCAACCTTTGTTCCGTGGTTGTTTGTGAATTGTGTCTTTTAGATCATCATCTTCACGATTGGAGCCTCTCGTGTTCGTTTCATGGGAGCACTCGATCGTTTGCTATGGAGGCCTTTCCCAATATCCACATATGATATCCTTTTATGTTCTAACCTTAGGTTTTTAGCACACTTCATAAACGGCTATTACTTATTGGTTACACCCTTTCCATGCTAGATTAGGCATTCGACTACGTCTCTAGTATGGGGGTGTTTGCACCCCTAGACTCGAAACATTGAGGACAATGTTTAACTTTAGTATGGGGGGGTGAATAAATACTTGCCTTGCCAAACCTTCACGCTTTCCAAAGTTTATCGTTTTGATATCATTTTGTTGCAAAATAAGGCTAAAAATGGCCAAATTTTAAAATTTTTCTCATATTTCATAAGTGTTTGAAGACACGAATGTAGATTTTCCGATGGCGAGAATAAGAGTAATTTTTGACTCGACCGTGCGTGTTGAGCACTTAGCTTTGATTCCTTAACTACACATTAGGCTAAGTCTCTTAAATGAGGACGAGAAATGATAGAGTTAATTATAAGTTACTATGCTAAACGTAGAGTACTCGTATTCTTTCAAAAACTCATGTGTTCTCGTTGTTTGCTTAGTCTCCCTTTGCTTGTAAATATTTTTTGCTTAATAAATATTGACTTAGCGGTTTAGTTAGGATTGTTGGGTTTCTAGTCTTTTCTAGTAGCTTCCGTGTAATTAAATTGGGAAGACATTAAGGTATCGCCAGCGTCACGGTTTTGAAGTATTGGCACCCGAATAATCAAAAGCTTCACCCAATAATAAGATTTCAAGTGCTCACCAAAATCTAGCAAACAATTTGAAGCCCCACAAGGCCCAAAATCTATGCAAAATTGAAAGTGAATCAAGCCTTAATCTTCGAAGCTTTAAAGATCCAAAATTCGCTTTAGCGTGAGGATATACGTCTTTGGCTAATAAAACCATCGATGATGGCGGATAATAAAAGGCAAGGCAAGACCGAAGTCATAATAAAAGCTTCATGGCGAAGTTGAATAAAAGATGGAGGTAAACCAAAGATAATAAGGTCCTTCCGTTAGGGGGCGTATAAAAGTCTTGGTAATAAGTCTCATGTTCAAAACCGTTATAAAACCGTGTTTATCGATTCTTCTTGTCAACTTAATTTTTTAACATCGTTGTCTATTAGGAGGGGTTATTGATTTGATGGTCTTAGTTACACCGTTGGGACTCTATTTTTAGACCTAAATCTCTATTATCGCTTAAGTCAAACAATGTATCCTCGTGAAACATTCAAGACATCATAAAATATAAGAGATACAACTTAGGAATAATGGGAGAATAAGTACGTGATTAGGGCATATGAGTAGTGTTAGCATTACTAACTTATAATGACATAGATCTCGTTGCACGCTTGGCATGGAATTAAATTGAAAATCGAGGACGACGAAATTATTTCTAACAAAGCATTCACGTGTTCTTATTCTATGAACCTAAACATCCCATTTTGTGATGAAAATCATACATTATGTCCAAAACACAAGTAGTAGCAATAGTGTAGTGTAGCTAGTTTATCATTTGAATAAAAGTGAATAAAATTGAATTTTGGAGATGCTTTGATACTTTATTCTTAGCATTGCGTGAGGGCACGGCAATGGTTTAGTATGGGGGAGTGATGAGACTGCTTTTATACATGGTCTCATCGTCCAAAACGGCCTTTAATTGCATAAAATATCATAAAATAGACCAAATATATGCTCGTGTTTGTTACTTGAGTATTTTTAGGTACGGATATTGAGGAATTGGCAAAAGAACACAAGAATCAATCAAAAACGAACACGGGAAATGAAGTCGCACAATGAACCGGGCCCAAGTTTAGATTTTGCAAAAATACCCTTGAAGAATTAAAGATTGGCAAAAATGGCCCCTCATCTTTGAAGAACTTGTCACATTTGACCCTCAAAATATCAAATGTACAAGTATAATCCTTATTATTTGAAGATATTACAAGAATGGTCCATCAAGTTTTAAGATTATACATATAAAACCCTTTGGAAAAGTTTTGGAAGACATTGTGCCACTTTTGACAAGTTGTCAAAAGTTGACAAGGCTTATTTTGGCGCTGACAAGGTTTTAATACAAAGTGAAAGAAATGAGATACCCTGGGGACCTAATCTGTCAAAACCACAAACCTTATCTCCCAACCAGGGTGTGACACGTCAACCCTACCCACCCATTAACCCAAATACCCAAACTACACCCGACCCTACCCGTCCACCCACCCTTTTATTACCAGATTAATTTATTAATCTTGGTCAAACAGTCAACAAATCCCACTAAACCTTTTTCCCTCCCATAACACTTATTTAAAAATTGTTTAAACACAAAACAGATTAAAAGTGTTCTTAATCCACTTTGAACCCTAATCACCCCCAGGTCTAATCAACCCAAAACCAAAGGGTTATTCCCTCAAATGGTGCAGATTGCTAATTGAACTTTCCCTCACCAAAACCCCACCCTTTATTTGGTCCCCCCATCACCTCACAGCCTCCACGTGTCCTCCCCTGCACCCATCACTTTCCCCCAAACCCTATGTCCCGACAAGATCAATGGTTTCATGCAACTCCTTTGTCCCCAAGGTTAATCCTACGTTCCAAATGCATTCAAACATCACCAACACCAGCTGGATCATCACATGGCACATTTTGACCCATTTTTCAGTCAAATCTTCAAGGGCCTTTTAGGCATTTCAGTTTGCTAGGGTTAAGTGACCTAGAATGTTCTACTTAGTCTATTTAAGGAGGATGAAACCTGTTCATACCCCTTGTTCCAGTTTTTCTTAGCAATTTTCACTTGTAATTCCTTTTTAAGAAATTAAAAGTTTGGTGTTTTGATAATCTCAAGTGTAATTCCTTTTTAGTGTTTTTAAAAGTTGTGTATTGTGAAAAGGCTAAGGAATCTGAGTTCCATTTTTATATTGGTTAACTGATTTTGAGTTCCAAAATTAGTTAAGGTTTTTCAAAATTTTGTTCAACTCTTAATCTAACACCTTTGAAGTGAAAGTGGAAAAGGTGGGAGATTTGTGAGTTGAATTGTTTTTGAAACGTGTTTGAGAAGTTTTTAAGAGTTTTTGGAAAGTTTTTAAGGAAGAAAAAGTTAAAACATAACATATCATATGCTTGGTTCTTGTTTTTCTTTTTTGAATTTGCAGGAGTGTTGATTGTTGATTAAGTTCTGCACCAACCCGTGTTGGTAGGGAGGTGGATATTCATCCACAAGGACCCTTGGATGTAAGGGTTCTAAGGTAAAATCTTTTACTTTTTGTTAAAATTTCAGAAAAATTGGTGGTTATGTGATTTGCATGATTGTTATGAAATTTGTGTTAAAACTGGTTTGGGTTATGTTTACATGTTATGATATGCATGATAAAAGCTTAGTAACTCAGTTTGGTTGTGTTTAGAAAGGATTTGATTTAAAAAAATTGGCAAACAAAATATAAAGGACTGTTTGGAAACAGGTTTTAGCAGGGTATTTGATTTAATCTTGTGTTTAAAAACGTGTTAGAATACTTGTTATAGGTTAAGCTAGGTTTGTAGTTAGTTGGTAATCAGTTTAGAACAGATTTGGAAGCAAGTATTTGAGTTTTAAAAGAAAAGTAAGGTAGAAATCTGCATGGTCACTTTGTGCTTGATTTTTATGAGAATTTGGTGCTAGATCTTTTAATTTGTTAAGTGCTAGGGTGTTACAGATTTGCAAGTTGTTTGTGCATATATTGGTGATTGTATGTGCAAAAGATTGGAGTCTAAAGTTCATTAGTGTGCATTTGATAGCTCAATCAGTCCACCAGGCCTTCATTTTCACATCAGAAACTTGTTATGTGCCTTTTGTGCATTTGATTTGTGATATTGGTGTGCTAAGAGTGCTTATATTTGTTTGTTTATTGACTCCTTGTGCTTCAATAAGCACAAGGGTGCCCTTTGTTCCAACAAAACACCAACAAACAAGCAAACAACCAAGTCCTCTTGGTTGTGCCTTTGTTCATCAGAAAGTCCACCAGACTTGCCCACGTTTTTGCCATTAATCTGCTTAATCTTGGATATAATTGGATTTGGATTTGTGTTTGAGAGCTTATAAGTTGCACTGTTTGAGTTTTTAAAATTTAAAAAAAAAAAAAAAAATATAAATTGCCAAAAAGGACGTGGCCAGGACTCGAACCTGCGCCACTCCTCTCACAACACATACAAGTTACCATTGCGCCCTGGGGACTTTGACTGAGAGATTTGGTTTTGAATTATATTTAAGGGTGTTTTCATTTGGGCTTGTTTAAATAAGCCGTGGCTTATTTGGCTTATTATAGCTTATTGGTTAAGCTTTTTAGCTTCTTTCCATTTTTCCTAGGTTTTAAATAGAGTTTAGGATTTTTCTGACTAAAAGTTTTATTTTTCCTTTTATTTAATTATTTAATAGGATTATTTTTAGTTTTAAATTTAAAAAGTCATTTAAAAATATTAAACAGTAGTTAAAAAATACAAAAAAATAGTTTTTAGGTTTTAATTCTTATTTTTGAGGTTTACAAACTATTAAATCTTGTTTAGGGCTTTTTAATATTTAAAAGTGATTTTTAGGGCTTTAATTAGCATTAAAAAGTCATTATTAAATTAATTAAAAGGTCTTGGCAAGTTTGGATTTTTTTTGTAAACTCTTAGAATATTATTTGGGATTTTTAGTAATTTTTAGGAATTTTTAGAATAAAATTTTAAATTTTGCACTTTTTACGTTTTACGTCGTAACGTTCTAGTAGTGTTTTTGCCTTATTTTTCTAATTTTTTTCGTCTTCGTCATTTTCTCTTCTTCTCTTCTTATTAATAATCAAAAACATAATCAATCATTCATTACACAACACACGTGCCTCCTCGAGAGAACGAACTCACCTTCTTTAGGGTCATTTACACACGGTTTTCCTAAATCGTCGTGCTTACCCTATATTTTAGTTGCTTGTTTTTCCTAAAGCAAGTTGACTAAATTTACAACTATCAATCATGCAAATCATAATAAGCACCAAACTTTCAGAAAACTTAAAACTGAAATGGGAAGGAAGGAACTACCTTAAGGGACCTACATCCAGGTCCCTTAGTGGCTGCTTAGCCACCTCCAAATAGGTTGGGCCTATGCAGAACCTTGGACAAATCAAGCCTTCAAACCTGCTAAGAAAAAATGAAAAAAAAGCAAAATAATCCAACTTCTGATTTTTTGAAAACCTTTTTAAAACCTTTCAATACTTTCCCAAATGTTTTCCCTTTGAAAACACTTACACAGATTAACTTTCAAACCTGAAAAACAAAACCTTGCAACAAGGTTTTCACCACAAATTTCCAAAATTCAGAAACCTTATTCTGAAAATTTCAAAACATAAAATGTTTTGTAAAATGATAATGGAACTCAATCTTAGCTTTCAATCATATACCAACTTTTAAAACAAATAAAAGGAATTATATTTTCTCAAAAATCACCAACTTTATAAATTTAGTAAAAAGGGATTACAATGAGAGAGCTAAAAACTGGAACAACGAAATATGGACACAATCCGTCCATATTTATACTACTACTAGGAAAATACTAGAAGCTAAACCCTAATATCTGAAATGCCAAAGTTGCCCTTTGAAAAGTCTTGGAGTCTTGGTCAAATTCGGATTCATGTGAGCTTTGTACTTGGCCAGCTGTTGTAAAGTGATCAGGAACGTCTAATTTGAACTTGGGGACCAAGGACTACCATCCAGTCGTTGGTTTGGTTGGGTATTGGGTTTGGGGACGAAAGTGATGGGCAGGGGAGGGTCCCACAAGACACATGGGTGTGTCTTGTGGTGTTTTGGGAGGTGGGTTCTGGTGAGAGTGTGGTTAATTAGTAATCTGGAAAGAAAGGGGAAAAACCCCTTTGATTTTGGCTTAATCGCACCTGGCAATTTTAGGGTTTAAGGGGTTGATTAGGGGTGGTTTAATCTTAAAAAGGATTAATGATTTTTAAAATATGTGTTTGGTGGGAAAGTTGGGAAAGATTTGACCATGGTTTGACCAGGTTTATTAAATAAACCTGGTGGGTGGGTTTGGTCGGGTAGGGTATGGGTAAATGGGTATTTGGGTGGGTTATGCTGAGGTGTCAAAGTCTGGTTGGGTGAGGGAGTTTAGTTGTTTGGCAGAATTGACCCCCAAGCTTTCTTCTTTCTTCCATGTTTTATAAACAACAACAAACTTGTAATTCCCTTTTATAACAAGTTTGGTTATTTGGCATTTTTGGCACAAAAGTTTTATAAACTTGAAACAAGGACTATTAATGCAATAAATGCAATCTTCAAGGGCTATTCTTGTACAATCTTCATTCCTCAAGGACCATTCTTGCATAACTTGATTTCTTCAAGGTCTTAACTTGCCAAGTCTTCAAAAATGAGGGACTAAAGTTGCCAATCTTCAAAACTTCAAGGGCATTTTTGTAAATTCAAAACTTGGGCCCGATTCATTGTGCGGCTTCGTTTCCCGTGTTTGTTTTTGAATGATTCTTGTGATCTTTTGCCATTTCCTCAATATCCGTACCTAAAATACAAAAGTAACAAACACGATCATATATTTGGCAGTTTTAATGATATTTTATGCATTTTAAGCCCGATTTGGACGATGAGACTATGTATAAAAGCAGTCTCATCAACGGATTACACTAAGACGAAAAGGTCGATCACGTAAAACCGTAAAAAGCTACAAATTAAAAATTTTAAACCTAAAAATAAATTAAAAGTAAAAACTAAGTCTAAAATAATATAAATAAGAATAAAAATCCAACAAAAATATTTTAAAACCTTTTATTAATTAAATAATCAATTTTAAATGCTAATTAAAGCCCTAAAATTAAATATAATTAAACAAAATGTCCAAAATATTATTTTATTGAACTAATAAGTTACATATATTATTTAAAGACTAAAAAGTATTTTTCCTAAATTTTAAAAACTATTTTTCTATTTTTAAAACACTAAAAACTATTTTTAAACTAAAATAATCATAAAAAATATTAAAATAATGCCAAAAATAATTTGACAATTTTAAAAATCCTAATTTATACTAAGGAACAGTAGAAAAATGAAAAAGTTTGAAAAATATAAAATTTTTCACTAAAAGACAAACACAGTTTGAAATTAAACCCTAATTAAACTAAATTAATTCTAAAAAATAAATAAAAAGTGAACAGTAAAAACTTTTTGAACTAAAAATCTTAAACTATTTTTCTAAATATAAGAAAAATTTTAAAACTGAAAAATATTAATTTTTACCACTAAAAGACAAAAACAGAAATTAAAAAGTAATTTAAAATAGCTATTAAACCTAAAAAATACTAAATGAACAGTAACATGAAAATTAAATTAACAGAAAAATCAAAAATTAAATTAGAAAAATAATGAAACTATTTTGAAACCTTGATTCCTAAATTTAGGCACTAAAGACAAAAATGTTGAAAACTGACAGTAACATGTGCATTGGTTTTGTCTGCTAGTCAAGCAGTGGAAACTAGTGTATTAGCAGGGGGAACTTTGTTCCCACTGTTAGTGCAAATTTTTGGGTCTGGTGACTTATAAGCTTAGGAAAGCTTATTGAGGGCTTTTCCTTGGACAATAAGGCACCCCCACAACCAGTTGGGTTGTGGGGAGTCAAAAACAACACAAAAACAGCTATTCCAATACACAAAAATCACACAAATGGGCAAATTGATGTTACTGATATGCAAAGGGTGGGCTGTGATGTTCTTGCTGGTATAACTTGCACAAAACTGAGATTCAAACCTTTAAATCTTGCACACAAATAGACCAAATAGCATATAACTGATACACAATCCTATATAGCACTTAACCCTAACAGATTTCAAGAGGTGGTGAACCTAATCCACAAAAATCAGTCAAACAAAGGCACTTACTGATTTCTAGCTATATTATCCAATTTTAACATGCAATCTATTTTAAAAACCTTCCAAACCTAAAAGCAATACTGAAATAAACCTATAGATATCACAAGAAATGTGTCTAGATAGATTGTAAGCCAAAAACGTGTCACCCTATTTGGCTTAAACCCTATTCCCAAACACCCCTTAAATTTCCGAAATTGAATTTTAACAAGCAACTTGCATACAAAACCTAACCAAACTGATTTATAACTATCTTAACATGCATACAAGACATAAACAACAAGTTAAACAGATAAAATAACATAACCTAGCAGGCACTTCACAAAATCACATACTCACATAAACTTCACAAAAACTTGCCAAAAGGGGTTTAAGCCAATTTTACCTCTAGCTGATGCCTTCCAAAGGTTTGTAAGTGAGCTTATGAAACTGTAGAGAATGGCTTGTTGTGGGAATCCAAAGAAGGACCCCAAGCCCTAAAAGTGTCTTCAAACAAAGTGAATGAAAATGGAAATGGTGAGACTTGTTTCTTCTTGCCTGCACAAGCACCACAGAAACTGTAACACCCCCAAATTTATACAACTCAGTTCAGCGGAAGACTAGTTGGTATTACGGGATAGCACATTACTCACATCATAGACAACGCATAAAAATTGCGTCGTTTATTAATAAAGCATTTCCATTCATAAATATCAAAGTTACATAGGTCCCAAGTCATATTATTTCATACAAAGTTTTACAAAGAATTTGAATGGAAAATATTGTTTAGGTGCGGGCCATGAATTCTTGCCGTCTTCCCGAGAATTACCTTCAAGTACCTGAGATAAAACATGTTAAAAGAAAAGGTCAGCGATAACGCCGAGTGAATTCATAGAGTTTAATAAATTCCATCAATATAATATCAGTATGAAAGTATTACTGAAAATCATTTTGTACAAATCGTTTTGATAGGCCATGAAATAGCCGAAATCATTTTATACAAATCTTTATCGAAAATCATAATATAGGCATTTGCCTTAAAAATCATTATACGAGCCAATGTCGTAATAAAACATCATACAATACGTCTTATGACGTTGTATAAAATAAAATAAAAATCGTTATATGAATATGGTTATGAAAACCAAAATACAAACATAATATCAATAGTATGACCCAATATTGCTAGTCAGGCAATACATCGTAATTCGGAGCGTCCAGTAATATTTTGGCGATTGGATTATTATAAGCCGCATGACATTGTTACCTTACTAAACCAACAACGGGTAGCTAACCCGATACCAATTTTGCCCATCTAAAGTAGCGTGTCGTCACAAAGGTCACGCTATTGGAAATCTTCTCATACATAAATTCGCTTACCAATCAATGTGGCACGACGGGGATCAACCGTCATGGCGCGAACTGGGGTGATCGTCCCCAAATAGTACTATTAAATGCATAAGCGTCTACCAACTCCCGGTAGTTCACAATTCATGCTAATGGGACTTTTAGTGACATAACCTAACTTTAATAATCCATTTTATTTCATCTATCGGGTCCATTAATCATTTCTCGGGTCATACAATCGGGTCATTCAATCATTCGGGTCCAAAATCAATAAACAAACAATCGGGACAAATGGTGTCCTATTTTTATAAAACTAACATGTTATCTCCCTCGCGGGTTTATAAAACATTTATAAAAACATTTAAAAGAGTGCGAGGCTATGAACTCACGTTGATGTGGGAAGGCGGGTTATCGGCAATTCGGATGTACGGTGCGTGCTTCAATCACGGAAACCTAGACAAATAATACTCGGTCTTAGACGTTTGTCCAATGACTTTATAAAAATAACAATTATGTATACTTATGATGATTATATATATATGATGATCAAGTGGGTTTACATATTCTCGTTTACTCATTTTAGAGTTATGTGTTGATAACTTTTATACTAGTTTTCTCCTTTTACCTATTTACGTGTTTTTAAGTCCAATAACTTATTACAAGTTCTTTTAACTTGTTTAATCCATTTTATACCTATATTATCAGTATATACACTTTACAAGTTGGGCCTAAATGGGTTAAGCCCAATAAGTTCTTTTTACAAGTTTATATCTTATTTAGTCCAATTATTAGTCCAAGTATTAGTCCAATATGTTTACTTAGCTCGTTAATGTCCGTATGCCCTAAAGTTCGGGTTTTATCGGTTTTTACTTGTTATACATGTCTATATATCAGTATATAAGTTTTATAAAGTTTACATTAGACGGGTCCAACCATCTAAGTTTTATTTAACAAAAACGTTAATTTTACGGCAATAGCCGAAAAAGTCGTAAAAATCATGTTTATAGTTTTTATTACTTATAAACATTATTTCACCACCATTTATATAATTTATCCATTTGATTACCCTTTTATATATATTTATATAAATAAGTTTTATAAGTTAGTGGGTTTTTATTTTACATTTTATATATTAAAATGTGAGTGCTTATATAATAGTATTATTCTTTAATTTCCAAAAATCTGATTTTTAACTTCATCTTCACCAAAACGGCCATATCTTGAGTTCTATATGGTGATAGAAGCTCAAATTTTTATCACATAAACTACATGATATTTTCTACATTTAACTCTTCTATATCTACTGTTGAATCATCCTTTAAGTATTTTCTAAAAATCGTCCAAAACAGTAACTTCAGATTTATACCCTAAACTTGTTTTGATCATATCTCACTCATTATTTTGATTCCATTGCATGGCCAACTCTCACATGTGTACAAGACCCATAGCTTACTGTAAATAGATTCTACTTCATCATATTATCAGTCCATGACCTGTTTACTTACTGTTTTACACAGCCAACATATTTAACCAAGATTTTAACCTTGTTTCTTATGGTTTTTCACCTTTTTAATCATGTTTATCAACAACAAATCCCCACATAACATTTTTATCATCATATAATCATCATAAATATATACAATAGGAAATAAATACATGATTACATAACCAAAAATAACAAGAAGATGAGGAGGACAATCTTTATACCACCAACTTGATGTAGGTTATGAGTTTGGCATGATTTTGGATGGAGAAACTTATGATGCACCAAGACCACCTTCATGACTATCATTCTTCATGAGAACCTTGTGGAAAATCAACCCTCCTACTCCATGAAAACTCCTCCTTGGATGTTATAACTTGCACCAATCAATAGGGCTTCAAAAGGGCATCAACATGTATATGAATAACATGAGATTTTGTGGTGAAATTTAGATCAAATGGTGTTGTATGATGAATATGGGACGGCTCAAATGAGTGTGAGAGAGAGAGGAGAGTTGTTTTTGCATGTCGGAAATGAGAATGGTGGTTTGTAGCTAGTTGTTTTGTGGTTAAGTGGGAAACGTGTTGGCTTAAAGTGTAAGCTAAAGCTTACACTTGTGTAACTTAGCCAAAATGATGCCACCTATGTGTGGTGGTGTCCTCCTTGCCATCCCATATAAGCTAGTGGGATGGGGCAAGGTGTTTTGTCCCATCTCACTAGTTTACGGGTATTTCTCGATTCTAGTTTTCTCGATTTGCGTGCCCTCGGGTCGTTTTACGAAGAACGTTTTTATAAATTATGAATCACCGTCACAAAACGAATCCAATAAAAATTGTCTCATCAAAAACGGAGTTCAAAAACGTAAATACGTAATCCTAAGGTTTCCGGTTTAGTCGTAAAGGACGTTAAAATAAAATCGTAAGTCCTAATCTCTTCTCGTAAATTTGTGAGTTTATGAACCAACACAAATTTAAAACTCCAAAATAATATTTACAGATAAATTTATTTTCTGAAATGTCGTACTGTCACCAAAGACGGTGTATGTTAACGTAAGCACGTAATGTTAAATCCTCCGGTTTAGACGTAGTCGATGCTACTCCAAGACGTAAATCCAAATTTCTTCCCAAAAATATGTGAGTTCATATTGTATCATTAAAATAATATTTTCAAATAATATTTGAGAATAAAACATCAATCGTAAATTGACGGATTGTCACAGCATTTACCCCTAAATAGGATCTTTGTCCTCAAATATCATCTTACCTTACTACTCGCTTCTTATAGAGTTAAAGCCATGTGGGTATTTCCTCCACACTCGGTCTTTTCTCACAAGTGCAATTCATTACAATACGCGAGTTTCATCAAACATAACTACTGGAATAAGATTAGGCTTAATGTTGACTTACTTTCTCTATCCATGATGTTCATGGGTTTCTGATGAATGCAACTTTTCGCCGACCTAAGCTTTTCTAAAAACAATCAGAATTTCACTTGATAGATATTCCATCAAGTTCGATTTACGAAACATAATTCACGCAGTCTTTGAAGTCCTAGGGTAGATCCAGCTTATATGCCTTTCAATCCCAACTTTTACATCATCTCGATGGTCCCATATAACGGGGACTTATATCCCATGATTTGTCAGATCATGAATTCATTTTTCCAAGGTTAAAATTTTTGGCATAACTTCGCTACCCATTTGGCACTTCAAGATCTACATTTCACATTCACATAACCTCTTGCCCACTACCGGCTGTCAATAATCAGATCCTAATTTCAACAATCATTTCAGATCTCGCGGGTTGGGTATTTTGCAAGGATAGGTTCGCCATCACAGGAAACCTTAAACCTAAAAGACATGTCCAACTCACAATGGGTGTATGTCGGGTGTCTTCATCTCAACTCCTGCTTATAAATGCTCTAAGATTTAGATCCTAACAAGATTCAATCTCAATCCTAATATGATAATTATCAATGATAATCTCTCCAAAGGAAAACGATTATAATGTCTATTACCAAAGGTCAATCATTCAAACATAAAATAACACTTATATTACTTTGTATCGTTACTTTACCTCGTCCCTTCGATTGGGGTGGTACATAGTACTCTCATCAAGGTTCGTTCTCAATGATTTCTGAGCAAATCTCTAGAAATTCGATGCGAAGCGAGGATCTTGATAAAGATGTTCGATACAGGCACACTATATTTACATAACTCTTTTGCGTTTATCATTAACGGGAATGATATTAGCAGATTTGGTTAGTCTGTCGACGATGACCCAAATCGAGTCAAATTCAGATGATGACCTTTGCAATAGCTAGACGTTTACTAATGTATGAGGCGATATCTGCCTTCATAATTTATCATCAGTACCACTTCTTCAGACAAAGATACTTTTAGTCAAAAAATGACATACATATAATACTTATACTTACAAATTCCAACATAACTATATCTCACAATCCTCCATATTTAGGCAATCACAAGTGGCCTTTTATACATTCAGCGCTATCGGCCTCTCAATTTTTAATTGTTCACATTAGCCGCGAACCTCTTTTATAATCTATATTATTCTTCTAATAAGCATTGTTTATTTTTATATCGTTCCGCAATTTATTTTGCACCTTCATTATTAAGGAACATGTCCTAACTGGTTCTTTATCTTTTCTACATAATACGTCGGTGTCTATATTCACTTCTCATGATGAAATAAATATCATAACTGTATTTATTCAAAATTCTTTCTTCATATCTTCTATGTTTTAGTTTCGTCTCAACTATTATCTTTATATGTTTTACACAAGCTGACGTTTAAAGCGTCCATAATTATTACAACTAATTAAATATTAAATATTCAATTTTTATGTAATGTAAAAGTAAAGATTTTAAATTTCTTAGTTCGACCAATTATAAAAATGTTCAAAATAAATTTGAATTTAATTAACAAGATTTTTGTTGATTTATCAAAAATAATTATTAAGATTCGTGAATGTTTGAAAAAAAAATCTTTGTTTGTACTTCGGTCAAAGTTTTCTTAGTTTGAAAAGTAAAAATTATCGTTTCAAATTTCGAGTCATAAGTTATATAGTTTCCTCAATTCTCCTTAAGTTATGTTAAGGTATGCAAAAACATTTACCCCTAAACAGAAGTTTAGTTAAATGTTTTGGTTATAAGGGAATAATCCCTTTAAAATCCTCTGTTAAAACATTTGTCAAAATATATTTCCATTTCTTTTTAGTATAACTCAAAGTTCTAAATGACTTCTAAATTTTTAAGAGTCAATATATATTCCATTATCTATTAATCACATAGTCAAATACTGTAAAGGTTTAAGTTTTTAATCGCATAATTATTCAAGGTTCAGATTTTCATTGTTCGGCCAGTTCAGGGCAATCTATGATTAATTATTAACTCGTTATTATTCTTATAAACAAACAAATAGTTCTTAATGATCACGAGCATGAATTTATCAAATTACAGCCTACACACGTGATTCACCAAATTTATGAATACTACATGTGTATTAGTCAATCCAAACGTCATCTCATGAAACTTATAATGTTCATTACAAGTTCTAGATGTAGTGATTGGAATACATAATCTTCTTTACAGATGCGAAGTTGATGATAACCATGCCGTGGATCAAATTTGCTAGAACCTTGTAAATGATCGAACAATTCTTCCATTTCGAGTTATGGATATCGTTTTCGATTGTCAATTTACTCAGTCACAGTAATCTATAAATATAAGGAAAGATAACACCATAGCTCTTCAGGATGACAGGCTTGGTATAATAAAATCTTTCTCCAACAACTTTCTCAGTTGTACGGTAATTTCTTAAATTCAGATAAGATAAATATCTTTTACTAAATACATATTAAGTTCCTTCTATATTATAATATCTATTACTAATTCACAATCATTCACGGTATTATTTCAAGTCTTAATACAGGATATGGTCATCCATCAAGAATTATTTAGATTACTTTTGATAATCAACATCTTATCATTTAGGGGAATTCTACTCGAGTTCCCATTAATTAAGACAATGTCGTCATGTCATAATCAATCAATCCATTCTACGGGCACTATCAACTTCCCAGTTGCATTGTCGGATAAGATGTGAACTTCTCAAAAGGCTAATAATAATTCATAATCCTTCAAAATTTCAAGGATATATAGAGACACAACTACCATTAAAAGAGTAAGGTCAACGCATAATCTATGCGAGAGAATTTCAAATCAGATACAGACGAAAACATTTAACGAATATGAATATATCCCATGTTTTCATAATTTGAGTACGCATTCGAAAGCTCCTCGGATCGTTACCCAGGTCATTCAAATGAAATCAAATCATAAGAAATGATAAGAACGTCAATACATCCAGTCGGGTATCAACACTCGGTAATCAGATACTTTTCCTAAGAATCTCACTATGGGAGAATTGGACAAGAAGGGAATTGTCAATTGTCAAATAAGACAATTTCCACAGATGAGTAAATTCAACTCAGAAGAATAGATGTTACAGGCACATATGTAGGTGTCCCTAACATTATGTCCTTATTTTTCACTTCTTGCAGATCTCATAAAATTTTAATCTTTCACAATCTTCAAAGAAAATGTAGTGTTTATTCATTAGTTTTATGGTGACTACTAATCAGTCTTGCATAGTCCATTCCAAATTGTATGTAGGCGCGCAACTATATACAATTTCAAGATCAACGATGCAATACTCAGTTCGTCAAAAATTTATCATCATGGTTATAATAAAAACATTTTCATGCTTAATTCTTAAATAAGAATCAAGAATAAATTTACAATGATTTTCTTTGTTATGAAAACAATTAAGTTTCCAAAGCGTTTTATAAACAACCTCATTTCAATAACAGTCACTTATAAATCTTATTTTGAATAATCCTTATAGTAATGAAAATTCAATTTCCTCAATTGATACTGTTTTATCTTATAAAAACAATGAGTGATCTGCAAAAGAGTGATGAAAGCTTGTTCACCAAGAACTAACTACAATACGATAGGAAATGAGCTTAGCCAAATAAATCATGAGGTTCATGATCTCGATGGCAATCAAAAGAATAATCCTCAACGTAACTCAAATCGAGATGAGTACTTGTTCAATGGTTGCATCACTAATGCGAACACTAGGATGAAGCAAGAAAAGATAGATAACATCGATATATGTAGAATTTAGCAATCAAAGGTAGTCTTTTCACTAATCACAAACAAGTCAAAATTGTAACGTAACACATTACATGTCACTATGTCATACAATTCTCAAAACTCATCCTACCAACTGATATCTCAGTTAAGTTAGGGATTTTTAAAAGATACCACAATGAATACTAATCTACAAGAGTCATTAGGTGTTCCACATGTCCCAGAAGATCCATCGGTCTCAATTCAGAATAAGATTTCTTCAATTTATTTCTTGGACTCTGGGCATCCTCGTCAGTGGACAATGGCCTAGGAACAACCCTTAACACGAATCAACAATCAATTAAAACCTTATAATTCAATCACAGAACTTAACGACTTCCTCTTATCAATCTCATATTCCATACGGGTTAAGTTTTACTTTATTCAAGTTTTCAATCAACTTATACTCAATTCGATATCCTACCTCATTATCCAATACTTACAACCTTATTCTTCGGCCTTGTAAAGGCAATACAATCTCAATATGAATCAACACTTAATTTCCAATCCTATAGCTCTTACAACAACAATTATCAAATGAGTCACTAGTATGAAATGACTTGATCATTCAACTAGACTTCTCGGAAAGGTATTAGTGGCATGAGGCTTTTGGGTACTGGTTCCAATGACAGCCTCAAGTGCAACATTCACCCTTTCGATTTCAATTTAAGAATTGAGTGACAACGAATCATATGACATCTTTCTAGGTGGTAACGTTTGTCAAACTCCACTCTATAAGAAAAGATCGTCATAGCATCGATATCAGATTTAATCTCGCCAATTCTTTTTCAATATCGCAATCAACTAATATCTACATTTCTACGAATATCAACCATTTGTTGGGATCATAAATATCCACAACTTGGTTTAGATCTAGGATAGCTAGAATTCCTACGAGAATAGCTTCGACTAATTTACTAGGGGATTTAGGGTTACTTGTGACAATCTACGTCGTATAAATACCTCGTATAAAAATCAAAGTAATCATCAAACAATCATGTAATAAAACTACATCAGATATATATAATCCAAGTTATATATATATTAAAATAACACTTCTCAGTCTTGGCCTTGTCGGTAACTCAGGAATTCTTCGGCACCGTTATAGTCAAAAGATTTTTAGACATTTTTAGAAAAATGTTTTTAGTTAAAAGATTTTGAAAAGTTTTATTCAAAACCTTAGTTTTAAAAATCTTTCGTTCTCTATAACGAGAGCTCTGATACCAAACTGTAACACCCCCAAATTTATACAACTCAGTTCAGCGGAAGACTAGTTGGTGTTACGGGATAGCACATTACTCACATCATAGACAACGCATAAAAATCGCGTCGTTTATTAATAAAGCATTTCCATTCATAAATATCAAAGTTACATAGGTCCCAAGTCATATTATTTCATACAAAGTTTTACAAAGAATTTGAATGGAAAATATTGTTTAGGTGTGGGCCATGAATTCTTGTCGTCTTCCCGAGAATTACCTTCAAGTACCTGAGATAAAACATGTTAAAAGAAAAGGTCAGCGATAACGCCGAGTGAATTCATAGAGTTTAATAAATTCCATCAATATAATATCAGTATGAAAGTATTACTGAAAATCATTTTGTACAAATCATTTTGATAGGCCATGAAATAGCCGAAATCATTTTATACAAATCTTTATCGAAAATCATAATATAGGCATTTGCCTTAAAAATCATTATACGAGCCAATGTCGTAATAAAACATCATACAATACGTCTTATGACGTTGTATAAAATCAAATAAAAATCGTTATATGAATATGGTTATGAAAACCAAAATACAAACATAATATCAATAGTATGACCCAATATTGCTAGTCAGGCAATACATCGTAATTCGGAGCGTCCAGTAATATTTTGGCGATTGGATTATTATAAGCCGCATGACATTGTTACCTTACTAAACCAACAACGGGTAGCTAACCCGATACCAATTTTGCCCATCTAAAGTAGCGTGTCGTCACAAAGGTCACGCTATTGGAAATCTTCTCATACATAAATTCGCTTACCAATCAATGTGGCACGACGGGGATCAACCGTCAAGGCGCGAACTGGGGTGATCGTCCCCAAATAGTACTATTAAATGCATAAGCGTCTACCAACTCCCGGTAGTTCACAATTCATGCTAATGGGACTTTTAGTGACATAACCTAACTTTAATAATCCATTTTATTTCATCTATCGGGTCCATTAATCATTTATCGGGTCATACAATCGGGTCATTCAATCATTCGGGTCCAAAATCAATAAACAAACAATCGGGACAAATGGTGTCCTATTTTTATAAAACTAACATGTTATCTCCCTCGCGGGTTTATAAAACATTTATAAAAACATTTAAAAGAGTGCGAGGCTATGAACTTACGTTGATGTGGGAAGGCGGGTTATCGGCAATTCGGATGTACGGTACGTGCTTCAATCACGGAAACCTAGACAAATAATACTCGGTCTTAGACGTTTGTCCAATGACTTTATAAAAATAACAATTATGTATACTTATGATGATTATATATATATGATGATCAAGTGGGTTTACATATTCTCGTTTACTCATTTTAGAGTTATGTGTTGATAACTTTTATACTAGTTTTCTCCTTTTACCTATTTACGTGTTTTTAAGTCCAATAACTTATACAAGTTCTTATAACTTGTTTAATCCATTTTATACCTATATTATCAGTATATACACTTTACAAGTTGGGCCTAAATGGGTTAAGCCCAATAAGTTCTTTTTACAAGTTTATATCTTATTTAGTCCAATTATTAGTCCAAGTATTAGTCCAATATGTTTACTTAGCTCGTTAATGTCCGTATGCCCTAAAGTTCGGGTTTTATCGGTTTTTACTTGTTATACATGTCTATATATCAGTATATAAGTTTTATAAAGTTTACATTAGACGGGTCCAACCATCTAAGTTTTATTTAACAAAAACGTTAATTTTACGGCAATAGCCGAAAAAGTCGTAAAAATCATGTTTATAGTTTTTATTACTTATAAACATTATTTCACCACCATTTATATAATTTATCCATTTGATTACCCTTATATATATATTTATATAAATAAGTTTTATAAGTTAGTGGGTTTTTATTTTACATTTTATATATTAAAATGTGAGTGCTTATATAATAGTATTATTCTTTAATTTCCAAAAATCTGATTTTTAACTTCATCTTCACCAAAACTGCCATATCTTGAGTTCTATATGGAGATAGAAGCTCAAATTTTTATCACATAAACTAAATGATATTTTCTACATTTAACTCTTCTATAGCTACTGTTGAATCATCCTTTAAGTATTTTCTAAAAATCGTCCAAAACAGTAACTTCAGATTTATACCCTAAACTTGTTTTGATCATATCTCACTCATTATTTTGATTCCATTGCATGGCCAACTCTCACATGTGTACAAGACCCATAGCTTACTGTAAATAGATTCTACTTCATCATATTATCAGTCCATGACCTGTTTACTTACTGTTTTACACAGCCAACATATTTAACCAAGATTTTAACCTTGTTTCTTATGGTTTTTCACCTTTTTAATCATGTTTATCAACAACAAATCCCCACATAACATTTTTATCATCATATAATCATCATAAATATATACAATAGGAAATAAATACATGATTACATAACCAAAAATAACAAGAAGATGAGGAGGACAATCTTTATACCACCAACTTGATGTAGGTTATGAGTTTGGCATGATTTTGGATGGAGAAACTTATGATGCACCAAGACCACCTTCATGACCATCATTCTTCATGAGAACCTTGTGGAAAATCAGCCCTCCTACTCCATTAAAACTCCTCCTTGGATGTTATAACTTGCACCAATCAATAGGGCTTCAAAAGGGCATCAACATGTATATGAATAACATGAGATTTTGTAGTGAAATTTAGATCAAATGGTGTTGTACGATGAATATGGGACGGCTCAAATGAGTGTGAGAGAGAGAGGAGAGTTGTTTTTGCATGTAGGAAATGAGAATGGTGGTTTGTTGCTAGTTGTTTTGTGGTTAAGTGGGAAATGTGTTGGCTTAAAGTGTAAGCTAAAGCTTACACTTGTGTAACTTAGCCAAAATGATGCCACCTATGTGTGGTGGTGTCCTCCTTGCCGTCCCATATAAGCTAGTGGGATGGGGCAAGGTGTTTTGTCCCATCTCACTAGTTTACGGGTATTTCTCGATTCTAGTTTTCTCGATTTGCGTGCCCTCGGGTCGTTTTACGAAGAACGTTTTTATAAATTATGAATCACCGTCACAAAACGAATCCAATAAAAATTGTCTCATCAAAAACGGAGTTCAAAAACATAAATACGTAATCCTAAGGTTTCCGGTTTAGTCGTAAAGGACGTTAAAATAAAATCGTAAGTCCTAATCTCTTCTCGTAAATTTGTGAGTTTATGAACCAACACAAATTTAAAACTCCAAAATAATATTTACAGATAAATTTATTTTCTAAAATGTCGTACTGTCACCAAAGACGGTGTATGTTAACGTAAGCACGTAACGTTAAATCCTCCGGTTTAGACGTAGTCGATGCTACTCCAAGACGTAAATCCAAATTTCTTCCCAAAAATATGTGAGTTCATATTGTATCATTAAAATAATATTTTCAAATAATATTTGAGAATAAAACATCGTAAATTGACGGATTGTCACAGAAACAAAGAGCAAACTTCAAGTTTGGATAAGCTCAAACCACAAGCTTATCAGGCTTAATGGTTTAAGCTTATTCAAACAGTAAGATATAAGCTAAAATAAGATTTTGAGAAAAATCTTTGAAAACGGGATTTTTTTGTCAAACCAATCTTTGGAAAACTGAAACTAATAGAATAGCTTATACAAGCTTATGAGGCTTATTTGGCTGTCCACCAAATAAGCTGATAAGCTTCTATAACTATCACAAAAAAAAATCAAGATTTTGATGAAACTTAACACAATCAATAATGATAATTGGAACTCAGATTGCTTTAATAATACCACCAACTTTTAAAAATAAAAAGGAATTACTTTATAAATCAAAATACCAACTTTTATAACTTAAAAAGGAATTACAATATTTTTAAAGCAAAATCTGGAACAATGAAAATGGGACACAAGCCGTCTCATTTATACAATCTAATAGAAAATTCTAGATGCTAAAAACCCTATTACATGAACTACCTATAATGCCCATGGGTCAAAGGAACTTCAAAATTGGTCTTGTGCCATCTTGTGATCTTGTACTTGGAGAGTGATGTTTGTGGACTTCCAGCTAGCAAAAAAACAATCTTGGCCCTTCATAGAGTACTTTGGAAACAAGGAATAGTCTTCAGCCATTGATCATGTCGGGTTTTGGGTTTTGAGGGGATAGTGACGTGCAGAGGAGGGTCCTACCCAACACATGGGTGTGTTGGGTTGGAATCTTTGAGTGGGTTTGGGTTGAGAGTGAAATGAATTAACAATCTGGAAAGTTATAACAAAAACCCCTTTGTATTTAAGTTAATTGGACCTGGGATTAACTAGGGTTCTTGGGTGTAAACAGGGTTGGTTTAATCTGATTTAGGAGATTATGTTTTTAAATAATGTGTTTAGTGGGAAAGTTATTAACTGATTATAAAAATCAGTTAAAAACGTGAGTGGGGTGTGAGGTGAAGGGGCTGAGGATTCTGATTGGTGGAGGGAGTTGGGTGGGTGACGTGTAGGCTAGGGAGTGGAGGAGGGAAGTTTGGTTGTCTGGCCAGTATAACCCCTCATCTTTCCTTGTTTGTTCACTTAGTAATAAACAACTTTTTACCCCTTTTTCCTTTATAATCAACTTTGCTCCACTTGTCAATTTTGGCACAGCCTATTCTCAAACTTTAAACAAGGACTATTCATGCAATTTGACCATTCTTGAAGGGCTTATATTGTATATTCTTGAAATATTAGGGACCCATATGTAATATGTGAGATTTACAAGGGTTTAATATGAAAAGTCTTCAATAGTAGAGGGACCAAATTTGCCAATCTTCAATTCTTTAAGGACCATTTTGAAAAATCATGATTCGGGTCCGGTTCATTGTGCAGCTTCGTTTCCCAGGTTCGTTTTTGATTGATTCTTGTGATCTTTTTGTCTTTTCCTCAATATCCGTACCTAAAATACACAAGCAACAAACACGAGCATATATTTGGCAGTTTTACTGATATTTAATGCATTTTAAGCCTAATTTGGACGATGAGACTATGTATAAAAGCAGTCTCATCACTCCCCCATAATAAACCGTTGTCTTGCCCTCACGAAATGCTAGGATAAAGTATCATAGCATCTCCAAAATTCATTTTTATTTACTTTATTGAATGATAAACTAGCTACACTACTACTATTACTACTACTTGTGTTATAGACATAATGTATGATTTCCATCGCAAAATGGGACGTTTAGGTTCATAGAATAAGAACACGTGAATGCTTCGTTAGAAATAATTTCATCATCCTCGATTTTCACCCCAATTCCATGCCAAGCGTGCAACGAGATCATTGTCATTATAAGTTAGTAATGCTAACACTACTCATATGCCCTAATCACGTACTTATCCTCCCATTATTCCTAAGTTATATCTCTTATATTTTATTTTGTCTTGAATGTTTCACGAGGATACATTGTTTGACTTATGCGATAATAGAGATTTAGGTCTAAAAATAGAGTCCTAACGGTGTAACCAAGACCATCAAATCAATAACCCCTCCTAATAGACAACAATGTCAAAAAATTAAGTTGACAAGAAGAATCGATAAACACGGTTTTATAACGGTTTTGAACATGAGACTTATTACCAAGACTTTTATACGCCCCCTAACGGAAGGGCCTTATTATCTTTGGTTTACCTCCATCTTTTATTCAACTTCGCCATGAAGCTTTTATTATGACTTTGGTCTTGCCTTGCCTTTTATTATCCGCATCATCGGTGGTTTTATTAGCCAAAGACGTATATCCTCACGCTAAGGCGAATTTTGGATCTTTAAAGCTTCGAAGATTAAGGCTTGATTCACTTTCAATTTTGCATAGATTTTTCGGCCTTGTGGGGCTTCAAATTGTTTGCTAGATTTAGGTGAGCACTTGAAATCTTATTATTGGGTGAAGCTTTCGATTATTCGGGTGCCAATACTTCAAAACCGTGACGCTGGCGATACATTAATGTCTTCCCAATTTAATTACACGGAAGCTACAAGAAAAGACTAGAAACCCAACAATCCCAACTAAACCGCTAAGTCAATATTTATTAAGCAAAAAATATTTACATTCGATGGGAGAATAAGCAAACAACGAGAACACATGAGTTTTTGAAAGAATACGAGTACTCTACGTTTAGCATAGTAACTTATAATTAACCCTATCATTTCTCGTCCTCATTTAAGAGACTTAGCCTAATGTGTAGTTAAGGAATCAAAGCTAAGTGCTCAACACGCACGGTCGAGTCAAAAATTACTCTTATTCTCGCCATCGGAAAATCTACATTCGTGTCTTCAAACACTTATAAAATATGAGAAAAAATTTAAAATTTGGCTATTTTTAGCCTTATTTTGCAACAAAAACGATAAACAAAAAGATAAAATTTGGAAAGCGTGAAGGTTTGGCAAGGTAAGTATCTATTCACCCCCCCCCCCATACTAAAGTTAAACATTGTCCTCAATGTTTCGAGTCTAGGGGTGCAAACACCCCCATACTAGAGACGTAGTCGAATGCCTAATCTAGCATGGAAAGGGTGTAACCAATAAATTAATAGCCGTTTATGAAGTGTGCTAAAAACCTAAGGTTAGAACATCAAAACGATATATCATTTGGATATTGAGAAAGTCTTCTAAGCAAACGATCGAGTGCTCACATAAAACGAACACGAGAGGCTCCAATCTTGAAGATCATGATCTAAAAACCACAATTCACAAACAACCACGGAACAAAGGTTGGAAGGGCACAAATCCCCTCACATTAGACTAATTAGAAAGCAATAATATGTACATGGATAAGCATGGGTCTCCCCCACGAGGCACCTTGTTTTTGATAACCGAGTCAAAAGCTCGACTCGAATCCCTATAAATGTGATGATTTAGGGATAATCATGGTATGGTCAATTCTTAGTGGGGCTTACAAGATAAACAAGGCCCAAAAACAACCGGTATTAAGGACTAAGTCCTTTGATGGTGCAAAATACCGGGATCGAAGATGGCGTTCTCGTTTTCATTGGAAAAACAAATCAACGCCACTTCATCATGTGCCAACACAAACCCAAAGGGTTTCAAGAAAATAGATGAGAATAAATAGAAGGGTGGGACAATGGGTAAGTCATAAAAACCATGAGCTACTCGAGGTAGACTCGCACCAATCAAATAGAAAGATTTTCCATTTATTGCACCGGTGGAAGAACGATATTTCCCTTTATAAGCAATTCTGGGATCAAATATCTCGTCCTCGGTGGAGAAAGGGAAGGGAACATAATGGGCTTCCCCCACACTAAGTCCACACAAAGCATCGTCAAAAGGAGAAGACGAGCTTGTAGCACTCAAAACATGAGGTGATGACGGAGTTAGCATTGTAGAAAAATCTTTTAAATCCAATTTAAAATCTTTCCCTTTTTCATCTTTTAAACTCTCCTTATGAAAACCCGACTTAATTATGTCAAAAATATTTGGTGTTTCTAAAGCAATGTTAGTCACACTAAAAATTCTCACATTTGAAAACCGTTTTGGTTTAGGTGGTGGTAAGTTCTCAAAACGTTTGTCAACAAGGCAAACTTCCCCATCGGGATCAACATATTCATCATCCGAAGAATCATTCGTGATTGGAATCGTAGGCTTAACACTCTTAACCTCCACCGGCGGAGGGGACGGAAAATCGTTTTTATCATCAACTTCTAAAACTCTTTTTGAAATCTTTTTACAAATGTTTTTGATGGGATTGACATTGTACAAAGACGTGATCGAATACACATGAGAAAGTGTGGAGTTTTGAGTTGCATTTATGACGAGTTCTTCCTCATTGAAACGAAGAATGATTTTCCTAGCACGCACATCGATAAGTGCTCTCGAGGTACCCAAAAATGATCGACCTAAATTAGAGGAACTTTAGGATCGATGGGAATGTCAACAACGATAAAGTCCACGGGATAGTAGAACTTTCCAACTTTCACGAAGACGTCCTCGGCTACTCCACAAGCTAGAATCGTAGAATGATCGGCCATCTCGATTGACATTCTCGAATGAGTGAGATTGGGAAGATTGAGCTACTTAAAAATCTCAAGAGGCATCAAATTAATACTAGCACCAAGATCGGCCAAGGCGTAGCATTCCTCCATATCTTGTATAGCACATGGGATTAAAAACTTGCCGTGATCACCGACTTTTTGAGGTATGCGGCTAAGAAAAATCGATGAACAACTAGATGATTTTTGCAATTTCTCTTTGTTATTCAACATACTTTTGAAGTTCGCGGCAAATCGAGGCATCATGACCAAGGCGTCGGCAAAACTTATATTAAAATGCAAGTCACGAAACATTTTCATAAAAAGTTCAAATTGATAATTATTTCGTTCTTGTGCCTTTTCCTTGTCTCGTCTTGAAGGGTAAGGTAAGGGTGGTGTAGGTTGGGGCATAGGCATCAGCCTTGGAATCTCGGGTTCCACTATTAGTTCAACCGCAGGTGTGGTTTGAGCGGTACTTCGTGGGCTTGGGATTTGCTCCTTTTCGACCACCACCTCGGGTTCTTTCTCTTTTTCCTTCTCCGTAGAAGTACTTGGACGAGAAATGGGTTCTTTGAAAGTTTTACCACTACGAGTAGTAATAACCTTCAATTCTCCTTTCGGGTTCACGATGGTATCACTAGGAAGACCACCCGAAGAAGAAGGTTTACACATGATAGCTTCAAACATTTTTCCCATTTGGTCTTCAAACTTAGATTGCCTAGCATCCGCTTTTAACAACTCTTGCTTAATCTCATGTTGGCCTTGCTCCATTTTTTGTTGATATTGTTGGAGTCGTTGAACATTTCCTTCCATTTTATTAGCATGAGTCTTAAGTTCATTAGCAAGTTCGTTTTTAAGCTCATTTTTCAACTTGGATCTTAAGCTAACCATTTCACGTTGCATATTATCAAACTTAGCATCGTTTGCCTTAGCATAATTCAAAAATTCTCCTTGAAGATTTTTGGTGTGATCATTTTGAAAACCTTGAGTGGTAGTTTGAAAATCACGGTTTTGGTTTTGGTTTCAAATTTGCCATTTCCACTTTGATAATTACCCTTGTTGTAGTTACGTTGATTGCCTTGATAATTACCACCTTGATTGTTGTTTCGATAGTTATTAGCATTTTGATTTGGTGGAGCTTGTTTTTTGCGGGAACCTTGACCGTTTTGGTTATAAGTTCCCGTGGCTATATAAGCACTCGAAGTGTTACCATCCGCGGTAATGCAGTCGAAAAGATCATGAGCTCCACCACAAGACAAACAACTCTTAGCAACCACTTTAACCGAAGTGGAATTCGAAGCTTCTTGAGCTTTCCAATGGGACATAAGATTAGCAAATCTATCAAAAAACCGATTTTCCTCATTAGCTTCATCATGTAAGGCATTAATGCTACGAGACGATGATGATGATGACGAAACCAACTTGGCAACACTCGGTGTGTTACGATAGCTATAAACCTTAGACCTATTCTGAATTATCACCAAAGCTTCCTCAACCGTTTTACACAAAAAATTACCACCCGCGGCGGCATTTAAATAATCCCTTTCATGATCATTAAGTCCATTGTAAAACGTGTCAATTTGATGCAAGTCGGAAAAACCGTGATGATAACATTTCCTTAAACCTATTCCAAGCCGTTGAAAAACTTCCATTAAATTCTTGTGAAAATTTTGAAATCTCGTTTTTCAAGTGCGTAGTCTTAGAGGGCGGAAAAAATTGGTTCACAAACTTAGACACGAGATCCTTCCACGTCAATATAGAATTGGGTGGCTCTTTCTCTAACCAAATTTTAGCGGGCCCGCTAAGGAATATGGAAAAAGCATCATCTTAATCGAGTCATTCGAGACATCCTTAAACTTGCAAGTGGCGGTAAGACGATTGAATTGGCGGATATGGTTGTGTGGATTGTCCTTCTCATCACCACGGAATTTGTTGTTTTGGATCATCGACAACAAACCCGTTTTCACCTCAAAATTCTCCGCAAGGATAGCGGGAATCACATAAGCTTCTCCATAACCCTCGGTGGGTGCTTTAAGTAACTCCATCATAGTTCGATTCGCCATGGTTGGTGCTTCTCTTACAATAGGTTCGTCAATAGGAGACTCCTCACTAGAAAGATTTGGAGTGGGAGTTTTGTTCTTTCGTTTACGTGCACGTCTTGCTTGATTACGAGTTAGCATAAACGTCACGTACAACGAGGGGACAAGCAAAGAAGATTCTTTTTGGTGTTTTGTATTTTTCAATTTTTTTGTGGTTTTTGATTGTATTTACTTTTCTTTTGGATTTTGGAATTGTATTAGGTAGACAAAAATCTACAAATATCCTCCTTAATCAAATCTCTTGATTAAAGAAGCCTCAAGGAATGAAAACGATCACGTGAAGTGAACGTCTTCGATGACTTTAGAACGTTGGTGGAACACCAAAACGTTCAAGAGGGTTTAATCAATGGAAACCAAGAAAATATATATGATACTTAGTAATACTTTAGGCGGCAAAACCCTCGATTAGCTCTCAAAATCAAATACTCACAAGCAAGCGGGGAAACGAGGCGGCGCGAACCACTTAAGAGCCTTTTTCCTTAGGATATATTTTATAATATCCGTCTTATACCCACCTTATAGTTTGTATTTTCAAAATCGAGATTCACGAAAGTATTTATCTATTTTTGCCTTTTTCTTAGGTTTGAGATTCGAATACAATGATTGGGTAATGACCTCCCAAGTCAAGGTTGTGATTTCTTACGTATTTGGAGTACTTGTGAATTTATTGTTCTACGTATACAATATAGTAATAGTATTCAAAAAAAACGAAAAACCGATAATAAGTATTAGTAGAGTGCTACTAATACAAATACTTATTATGGCTATATAAAAACAACAATTGTTCAAATCAAAACACAACACGCCACCCCGGCAGCGGCGCCAAAATGATAGTTGGATTGTGGGGAGTAAAAAACAACACAAAAAACAGCTATTCCAATACACAAAAATCATACAAATGGGCAAATTGATGTTACTGATATGCAAAGGGTGGGTTGTGATGTTCTTGCTGGTCTAACTTGCACAAAACTGAGATTCAAACCTTTAAATCTTGCACACAAATAGACCAAATAGCATATAACTGATACACAATCCTATATAGCACTTAACCCTAACAGATTTCAAGAGGTGGTGAACCTAATCCACAAAAATCAGTCAAACAAAGGCACTTACTGATTTCTAGCTATATTATCCAATTTTAACATGCAATCTATTTTAAAAACCTTCCAAACCTAAAAGAAATACTGAAATAAACCTATAGATATCACAAGAAATGTGTCTAGATAGATTGTAAGCCAAAAACGTGTCACCCTATTTGGCTTAAACCCTATTCCCAAACACCCCTTAAATTTCAGAAATTGAATTTTAACAAGCAACTTGCATACAAAACCTAACCAAACTGATTTATAACTATCTTAACATGCATACAAGACATAAACAACAAGTTTAAACAGATAAAATAACATATCCTAGCAGGCACTTCACAAAATCACATACTCACATAAACTTCACAAAAACTTGCCAAAAGGGGTTCAAGCTAATTTTACCTCTAGCTGATGCCTTCCAAAGGTTTGTAAGTGAGCTTATGAAAGCTTATGAAACTGTAGAGAATGGCTTGTTGTGGGAATCCAAAGCAGGACACCAAGCCTTAAAAATGTCTTCAAACAAAGTGAATGAAAATGGAAATGGTGAGACTTGTTTCTTCTTGCCTGCACAAGCACCACAGAAACAAAGAGCAAACTTCAAGTTTTGATAAGCTCAAACCACAAGCTTATCAGGCTTAATGGTTTAAGCTTATTCAAACAGTAAGATATAAGCTAAAATAAGATTTTGAGAAAAATCTTTGAAAACGGGATTTTTTTGTCAAACCAATCTTTGGAAAACTGAAACTAATAGAATAGCTTATACAAGCTTATGAGGCTTATTTGGTTGTCCACCAAATAAGATGATAAGCTTCAATAACTATCATAAAAAAATCAAGATTTTGATGAAACTTAACACAATCAATAATGATAATTGGAACTCAAATTGCTTTAATAATACCACCAACTTTTAAAAATAAAAAGGAATTACTTTATAAATCAAAATACCAACTTTTATAACTTAAAAAGGAATTACAATATTTTTAAAGCAAAATCTGGAACAATGAAAATGGGACACAAGCCGTCCCATTTATACAAGCTAATAGAAAATTCTAGATGCTAAAAACCCTATTACATGAACTGCCTATAATGCCCTTGGGTCAAACGAATTTCAAAATTGTTCTTGTGCCATCTTGTGATCTTGTACTTGGATAGTGATGTTTGTGGACTTCCAGCTAGCAAAAAAACAATCTTGGCCCTTCATAGAGTACTTTGGAAACAAGGAATAGTCTTCAGCCATTGATCATGTCGGTTTTTGGGTTTTGAGGGGATAGTGACGTGCAGGGGAGGGTCCTACCTAACACATGGGTGTGTTGGGTTGGAATCTTTGAGTGGGTTTGGGTTGAGAGTGAAATGAATTAACAATCTAGAAAGTTATAACAAAAACCCCTTTGTATTTAAGTTAATTGGACCTGGGATTAACTATGGTTCTTGGGTGTAAACAGGGTGGGTTTAATCTGATTTAGGAGATTAAGTTTTTAAATAATGTGTTTAGTGGGAAAGTTATAAACTGATTATAAAAATCAGTTAAAAACGTGAGTGGGGTGTGAGGTGGAGGGGCTGAGGATTCTGATTGGTGGAGGGAGTTGGGTGGGTGACGTGTAGGCTAGGGAGTGGAGGAGGGAAGTTTGGTTGTCTGGCCAGTATAACCCCTCATCTTTCCTTGTTTGTTCACTTAGTAATAAACAACTTTTTACCCCTTTTTCCTTTATAATCAACTTTGCTCCACTTGTCAATTTTGGCACAGCCTATTCTCAAACTTTAAACAAGGACTATTCATGCAATTTGACCATTCTTGAAGGGCTTATATTGTATATTCTTGAAATATTAGGGACCCATATGTAATATGTAAGATTTACAAGGGTTTAATATGACAAGTCTTCAATAGTAGAGGGACCAAAGTTGCCAATATTCAATTCTTCAAGGACCATTTTGGAAAATCATGATTCGGGCCCGGTTCATTGTGCGGCTTCGTTTCCCGTGTTCGTTTTTTATTGATTCTAGTGATCTTTATGTCTTTTCCTCAATATCCGTACCTAAAATACACAAGCAACAAACACGAGCATATATTTGGCAGTTTTACTGATATTTAATGCATTTTAAGCCCAATTTGGACGATGAGACTATGTATAAAAGCAGTCTCATCAGTCCCATTTCATGAAGTGCGGGTTCAGAGCTGCTTTGCTCAGAAGCCATTGCTGTCAGCTCATCAAAATTAACATTCATAGTTTCGAGGATGTTACGAGACTTATGGTTGTAGATTCGGTATGCCTTCTTTGCGGGTGCGTAACCAATGAAAATACCAATATCAGCCTTAGGTTGAAGTTTTCCCAAATTGTCACCGTCATTATTTGGATAGCATAGAGAACCAAATACATGAAGATATGATAAATCTGGTACTTTTCCATGGAGAAGCTCATAAGGTGTTTTACCATGGCGTTTACGAATTAGTGACCGGTTTTGGGTGTACACTGCGGTAGATACTGCTTCTGCCCATAAAAACAATGGAGCCTTTGGGTAAATTAACATCGTTCGAGCAGCTTCCATAACTGTGCGATTTCGCCTTTCAACGACACCGTTTTGTTGTGGAGTGCGTGCAACGGATGTTTCATGAGATATGCCAACTTCTTCATAATAATCACGAAAGATTTGATTCACAAATTCGGTTCCATTATCTGTACGAATGCGTCGGACAGTAGTGTTGAGATGCACTTGAATCATCTTGAGAAATCCGATGATGAATTTCGGTGCCTCATTTTTTGTTGTAAGAAATTTCACCCATGTAAACCGAGAGTAATCATCCACAATAACGAGGATGTACTTTTTGCCACTAAGACTTTCAACACTCATTGGCCCACAAAGATCCATATGCAACAGATAAAGTTTCTCTTGGTTAGGTGTCTTCCGTCTTGGGTTTGTAAGATTTCTTAGTGCTTTTCCCCATTGTACACGCGGAACACAAATGATCCTTGTGAAATGAAAGTTTAGGAAGACCACGAACAAGTTCGTTTTTCGCCAAATGATTAATAGCGTCAAAGTTAAGATGAGATAACCGTCGATGCCATAACCATGACTTAGTCTTCGATGCTTTGGAGAGAAGACATACGGGAGACGCGGCCATCATGTCATGTAGAGACAAAGTGTACAAATTATTTCCTCGAGTACCTTTCAATAAATCAACCCCTTCCAAATTGCGGATGAAGCAGGTATGCTCTCGAAAAGCAACTTCTAGGTTTGGATCACAAAATTATCCCACAGAGAATAAGTTGTGACCGAGACCCTCCACATAATACACTCTCGAAATTATAACATTCCCAGTATGATATTCACCATAACCCATTATCTTTGCAATATGATCATTTCCAAATCGAACCGTACCAAGAAACTTGCTGACGAAATTTCTGAGCTGAGAGCGATCTTCGGTCATATGCTTGGAGCAACCAGAGTCCAAATACCAGAGAACAATTGGACCACCTGTTTTCAATAACAACAGTAGACAATGCATTGGAAACTATTGGTTCCGGAGTGTTAGCTGATATAGATATAGAATTATCAGAATTGCTAACATTTTTGAGACCCTTAGATTTCCTACGTTTTCTAATGTGAGTTTTAGCACTAACAGGTTTTACTGTTCCAACTTTCTTAGGTTTTGGATTATTCGCGGGCACTAAAGTGGGAGTAGACCTATTTAAAGGGCACTTGGTTCCTACAGTAGTGTCAGTGTTCCTAGTTAAAGGACACGCTTGTGTTTTGGTAGCCTTGGTACTCCTAGTTAAAGGGCACGCTTTCTTCGCTTTAGTGGGAGTGATCCTAGTCAAAGGGCACTTGGTTCCTACTATAGTGAAAGTTCTACCGGTGGGGCGCCACAACCAACCAACTTGGGTTAACACTTTCCCAGTCGGTTTCCATTCTAATCCATTTTTCCGGGCATGCATCTCATTCACATGGTCAATAAGGCAAGAATCATGACGACTAGAAAACATACATTCATTGCAATTCCAACATTTCAAATTAGAATTAACAGTAGGCTTAGAACGTTACACAACCGCAGAGCCTTTAGGTTTAGCTACATGATTCTTTTTATTTAAAACAGAAATAACATTCCTAGGATGGGCTTCTACTTTATTCTTCACTTGACTACTAGATGGGGGCAAGATCCTATCATTCTTCTTGTTTCTTTTAAGCTTAGATCTTTGAGCCTTAGTAGTGGTGCTTACTCCTGTAGAAGGCAACACGGGAATATTAGAAGCTGGTTTTGATACCGCCTTATCTTTAGTGACTAATGTTTGAGAAGGTTTAGTCCTAGGGCCCTTATTAAATGGTGTGACGGCTATAAGGTTCCTTTTGATTGCACTAGAGGACTATGCTGAGACAGTGGTTGCGTTATCCACAACATTCTTACCTTTTAGAGTACGAAGTGTTTCCTTTAACTCAGCCAAGACCAGATTCTTATCACAAATTTGTTCCCTCAAATCAGATATTTCCACCGACTTTCGATTCAATTGTTCAATCAATGAGTGATTCTGTGCAGTGGTATCAACACATGCGGGCTTTACTGAATCGAAGAGTCGTGTATTTTTCTGTTTTAAGTTATCAACTTTGGACAAAATCTTGGAAACTCGATTATCTAGATCCAGTTTAAAATTCTCAGCGGCCTCGAGTACGTTCACACAGTTAAGCTCCTTAGATTTCTCTATTTCTATCGGCAAAAATTTAGCAACTTTATCACTTGGCTGACGTTGGTTTGATTGTAAATTCAATTGAAAATTCTTTTCAAAGTATGCATCATCGATATTAACACCTTCGAATGACGTTTCAAAGATTTCTTGAATAAATTGTTGCTTGCATTCAAGCGAAATACAATGTGTTTGAATCTCATCAAAACGTTTTGAAAGCGAAGAATATGAATTTTGAAGCTTTAAAAATTCAACGTCAGATTCGTGACAATTACTATCTACCGCATTATCCACAGATTCAACATTATGCACAATAGAATCATTATCAACACTTTTATTCATACAGACGGAAACTATATCATGAGACATCACTCGCTTCAGAAGCTGATCATTTTGGCGTGAAACCCGTTCTATTCAAGTAAACTGTTTTCATAAGCATCATCCATTTCATTGAAAACACGTCTAACTTCTTCTATTTCCAAAAGCAAATCTTGATCAAGAGTACTAAGACAAGCTTTAACATTCTTTACAAACGGAACAATTTCGTCTCGAACGCATGTCTAGTGTGCTCAAAGTTCCATTCACCTTCCGTTATGGCCGAAGCCGTCGTACGTTCCAAAATGACCTTGTCAAAATCGGCTAAGTGTTGATGTACCGCATTTATGTTAACGGACGACTTACTTACCGGTGGAATTAACTTCGTTAAATCCGTTTTAACAAGTGTAGGAGACGTACTAGGAGGGTTTTCATTTGACAAACTTTGGGGCACAAGAACTGTCAATTCAGATAATTCCTTTTGTAAGCGAATGCGGGTCTTTTTAGACAATTGATCTTTGTTATACTTATCATAATCAATCGTATAGAATTTTGAAAGCATTTTGGATTGAGTTTCATCCGCAAGTGACTGTGTCTCCTCAGAACTACGAACAAAAGGTGCTTCTTTCGATTTGCCAATTAGGGTCATATCATAAAGACATGGAATATATTCCTGAGCTTGTTTTGCATAACCACGATTAGGTGGTAAATCTTGAAGACGTTTAAATTCGAGTTCTTTAATTGATTTAGTTAAAAGATGAACCTTTTATGTGGAAGCGTATTGTTTTAAAAGCTGTTGTTCCTTGAATTTAAGAAGTTTGGTAGCATTAATTTCTGATTCAACCTTTTTAGACTCGAGAGTTTCGAAATCCATTTTAAGTTTTTGAAAATCATTGACAACCGACTCTTTTGCTTTTAATTAATTGGAAAGATTAGCTTTTAATGATTCTATTTCTTTCAAGTGTTCAATCTTTTCAAAACGAAATTGGTCAAATTCAGAACATGTTATTTTCTCTGCTTGAGGGACCATTTCAATAGTTTTGACCTTTTCTTTATGCAATGCAAGCTCACCAGTTAGGGTGGAATTGGTATCTACGGATTGTCTGAGGGCCATATGAATTTGATCAATAATATGTTTAGGTACCATGACCAAATCATGTTGAGCATAAGATTCCATACCTGTCGTAGCATTTGGTTGAGGTTCATTCAAATGTGTAGGATTGGGTACCACATCATTTGAGTTTCTAGTTCCCGAATGCTGTTCGAGGTTGTCATTTTCATGCCTAACTTGATGTTGGTTATCATCATTACCAAGATTGGTTGTGGCGGGTACCTCACTGACGACATCAGAACCATAGTGAGAGAGATTAGCAACGAGAGCAGCTTGGGCAGAGTGAATGTCATCACAATCTGAATCGTATGCATCAAGATCATCTGCTTGATATGCTGCATTAGAAGTAGAAACGACTGCAATGCCTTCAGTATCTGCTACCCATGGGTCTGCAAGAAATGCTAACTCCTCTGAATCCAAAATCTTTCCCTTAGACTGAGCATCGACCAAATACATCTTCTCACGAAACCATGCATCATCCCTTCTCCTTTTCGGCTGACTGCATTGCCTAGCCATATGAACTTTTCCTCGACTATTGTAGCAAGTCACAACCTTTTGAGGACCAATGGGACTTTCATTTCCATTAGCTTGTGAATTCACAGCTTGAGCATTCACTGTCTTTGTAGGAGGTCCATATGAATTTTTCCTTCCCTGAATAGGTTGCACTGTTACTTGACCATCTTGAACAGTAGCTTGTTGTCGAGGATTTGAAGAGGTGCGGAGCTGATTGTTTGTTGGTGGAAATCCTCTAGTTGCAACAAGTTTTGACAAGTAGGCAGTGAGATGGTTTAGTACATCAGCTGGCGTATCATTTGGAGTAAAGACCGGTGCTTGGATTGGTGGAAGTTCATTAAAGTAGAAAGCTTGTGCTGGTTGTGCTTCTATTGGAAAATATCCTTGCTGAGGAGTATAGCCCATTGGAGAAGTGTTGGCTTGTGATGGTGATGTCTGATATGTTGGTTGCTGTGAAAAAGATTGTTGATGAACACTTGGTTGAAATGCTTGTTGTGGCATCATTGGTGGTTGATAAGATGGTTGATGTGGTTGCTGATAGGTGTGTGGTGGTGGCTGTTGCAAGTATGATGGTTGTTGATAAGTATAAGCCATGTTTTGTTGAGAAGCATACATGGCAAGTGGATCATGAACTTGAGGTTTAGACAACCGAGCCTCAATGACATGGCATTCGTGTTGTTGAAGAAAAGCTTGAAGTTGATCCACATTGGTGTTATGCAAGTCCTTAGCCAATTTAACATCCGTCGCGTACTTTTTCCATTCTGAAGGAAGAGTGTTCAAATACTTGGTGTTCAATTGAAACGTAGGAATTGCCATGCCGTAGATATTTAGCTCATTCAACAATACGGTAAATCTCAGATAGTAGTCATTGAGAGTCTCCCCTGGCACATAGGCAAACTTATCGAAAGTATCATTAAGCTTACACTCTCGTTCTTGTTCAGTTAACGAGGTGCCTTGCATTAGAACCCGAATTCTATCCCATAACTCTTTGGCAACTTTATGTTTGCTGACGAGTTTGTAGACATCTGGAGGAAGGGCTTGGAGAATGATGTTTGTAGCATACTTATCACATTTATCTTGAATCTTTATATCTCCAGTCAATTCACCCGTTGTGCGAGGACGAGTAGTTGTACCTTCCGTCATTGTACCATAATCTAATGGTCCATTGAGCATCGATGCCCAAATAAGATGTCCGTTCTCCTTGTTCAACATATAAAGTTCCATTCGGGAAGTCCAATCCTCGTACATAGACTTCTCCAACATTGGTGGACGATTATCCGTACCCGAGAGGATGGACTTATCTGTAAGAGATGTGTACTCCATTTTGATAAGTTAAGATTTACAAACGTTGATCGACCAATACAATAAGGTTAAGTGTTTTTGTGTTGTAGTGTGTTAAAGTCGAGAAACAATGTTAAAATCCCCTAAAATATGTTCTTGATAAACCAAAAATTCCAAGTCAAAATGTTGATTTTTTAAGGAATAATTTTTGGATTGTCGGAATGTTGATTTCTGTCGGAATACTCTTTTCTGTCGGAATGTTGCTGGTATTGGAATGTCTAGATCGAAATGTCCAGATCGGAATATCACTATCGGAAAGTCCAGATCGGAATGTCACACTATCTTAATGTCCAGATCGGAATGTCACTATCGGAATGTCCAAATCGGAATGTCACACTATCTGAATGTCCAGATCGGAATGTCACTATCGAAATGTCCAGATCGAAATGTCACTATCGGAATGTCCAGATCGAAATGCCACTATCGGAATTTCCAGATCGGAATGTAGCTAAAATAAATTGGACAGAGTAACGACTCAAGATTCCTTAAAACCGTCGGAATCCCAGTTTGCAATGTTAGATCGGAATGTCACGTCGGAATAAGGTGTCGAAATCTAGTGATTGCAAAGTAGAACCAATAGGTTATTGCGATCAAACCACACAGTCTTGTACTTTCCGATGGAAACACTTGAAAGAATTTCGGAAAGTTTGAAAAACAAGAAATTTCCCAACTTTTGATCCAAAAGACTTGTGTTTTAATCAAAACCAATATACCAAAATCACTACGACATGATTAAAGAATGTATTCGACTTTACTACACAAACAAACACGAAAAAATTTGATGACTCGGTAAAAAATAATCAAAACCACACGTTATGCATAAGAAAGCATAAACAACACAAGTACCAACCTATATTTCATCCCAAGCTCTTGATACCATTTGTAGAAGTGTAAATCTTGCTTATGTTTTAGAAAGAGAAAGAGATAGAGACATGGTGGATTACACACACTTCTAGAGAGAGAAACTTATGTTTACTATGTGAAAAATGAATAACCACACACCCTCTTCATCTAAGGAGAGGGTTTATATACCCAAGCCTTGTAATGGGCTTGGGCTTACATGTTTGGGCCGACCTACACATGTTGTAGGCTAGGCATGGGCTTGTTTGTTAAAACAATGTCTAGACTATGAGCTACTACTTAGTATATTGTCGGAGTGACCGAATCTTCCTAAATACGTAAAAACGTATTTCCAACAGATATGCATTCTCGGGACTTAATTGACTCTGGTGCATCTCCGGAAGAAGATATGTGCATTTCCGGGACTTAATTGACTTTGGTGTTATGATGTCAACTTCATGAATGGGATAAAGTGTCCACTTCAGTATTTGAGATTCATACTTGGGATTGATTTATTTTCTTCAACTATGTGGGGGAAGAAATGTCTTGATTCTTTCTAGTATGCAGAACTTGAACTCTCAGGGGGAAGAAAAATTCAGAAGAATTATTCAAGCGTGAGAAGATAAGTTGTTGATCTACTTGGTGTGCCCCTTACTTTAAATCCCTCATAGCAACATTATCATGTTATATGATGGGGTTTGCTTGTTAAATTCTGTTGTGCGCTTAATCATTCTAAGCTTTATTGAAAGCATTGAAGTTGCTTACGAGGATTGTCGGTTTAGGGGGAAGCTATTTAAAAGCTTCTACATCAAGTTTATGTGGCATGAATTAGGGGGAAGTTAATTCAGAAGCTTCTCCTTAACCAGAAGTATATGGATTACTTAACTCGTGCCATTACAGTATTTCTACTACAGGTTACTTTAAAGATGAGTCGTTTTGAAGTGAAGACTTAAAGTCAAAGGCCTCAGAAGACATCATCAGCATTGGACGCTTCATGAAAGCTTTTGTTCTTAATCATTATGTACTTGTTAGGAAAAATATTGTAAGGAATTCTACACGTCGTCCCATGGGGGAAGATTGTTGGAAATTCACTTTATGTGACGACATTTAAGAATTCCCATTAGTTATCATAGTCACACACGCATAGACTAGACTAGGAACAATGTATAGTTTAAGTGCGTTGTGTGGCTATATATACCCCTCCTAGGCTTCCAAGGAGGGGTGTTGATTGTGTTTTCATTTTTGCTTAATACATTTTCTTAATCTTTCATACACAACCTCTCTTTCTTTCAACTCAACAATGGCTTCCACCTTCCACCACCCACCTAGACCACCAGATTAGCTAAAAGCAAATCCACAGCTGGGTTTATCATGTATTCTAGATATTCTGATTAGGTATTACTTGTATTTCTTATATTATTATACTTGTTATGTAATAATAAGTAACTTTCTAAAAATAGCAGGTTTCCTAAAATAGAAAGTTTCCAAAAATGGTAAGTTTCCAAAAATAGAAATTTTCCAAAAATAGATCAACTGCTTAAAATAGATTAGTTTCTAAAAATTGAAAGTTTCCAAAAATAGTAAGTTTCCTGAAATAGAAAGTTTCCATAATTAGAAATAAGTTGGATTATTAAGCTAATACGATAAGCTTAAGTTTTACTGATTAAATATACTAAGTCATGTGATTAATCGTATAGTTTTTTAATTATAACATGTTAATTAAATAAACTATATGTTGTACGATTTAATTAAATATAATTATGATTTAATTAAATTAAAGTGTATATAATACTTAGGTAAAAACATGTATTAATATTTATATTTATATAACCTAAGTCTTGAAAATTAATTAAATATATGTCATGTTTTAATAATTAATTAAGTATGATAGTCTAACTTACATAAATAAATACTTAGGTTAAAATCATGTATTAATAATTAATAATAATAAACCTAAGTCCATGATTTAATTAAATTAATTATGTGTCATGTTAAATTAATTTAATTAACTTTTAAATTAAATATACTTGTAAAAACTATTAAACTTGTAAAATAATAAACCGAACCCATGTATTATTTTTATTAAACCTGTCGTGAACCGGACCCGTGAACCCATGAACCGGTCAGAACCAAACCCACAAAAACAGTGGCAAACCGGCCTAAGTCGGTTGCCCCTACCATCGACAATCTGCCACCGGTTGTAGCCGGTGGTCTTGTCCTCTCGGCCCAGCCGCTAATGCCACCAAAGTTCCCACCGGCAGTTGCCGGTGGTCACCCTGCTGCCCGCGGTGGGTTCTTCCTGCTTGCCTATATTAGCCACCGGCTTTAGCTAGTGGTGGGGTTGTGGCTGCCGAGACCAACCGAAAACATAGGGACACCCCCGCCGCGAGTCGGGGTGCCTTGCCCTTGCTGCCAACCGAACACCAACACCACCGAGACATGTGTCTCGTGTGGTGGTGTGAACCAAACGACACCGAGATTCGTAGGACTCTCAGTTTGTGTGGCGGCCGAACACCAAACCCGAAAACACCCCTTTATTATTTTCTCATAAACCCATGACATGTTTTAATTCTTTTGTTTTTAAACCCCATGATTATATATGCATAAAAACATAAAAAGAAAATAAAAATAAAGGTTTTCGGATTACCAAACACGTGGAATCAATAGATCTTGAATACACGAACACGTACTTATGGTTTGCTAAAACAAAATCAACCAAACCCCCTTGTTTCTTGATGATGCCGCCGGCCAAGGAAGAGAGAGAGAAAGATTTTTGGGTTTTTACTTTTTGTAAAATTTACTGTGAATGAATAATGTTTTACATTATTTGTTTACTTAGTAAAAACAAATGGGCTGGGCCCCCTCTCCTTGTTCTGCCGCGGCGGCTAGTAGGCCCACAAAGGGAAACCCGTAACTTTTCCTTGTTCTAATATATTACATGTTCATGCGCTCGTATTTACGTTTCAATATTATTAAATATTCGTGTTATTATATATAGTTGTACGTAGTCGTAATAATAATTACGTAAATACACAATTATACGTTCGTGATTCTTACGTTCATGATTTCATGTTCGTGATTTAATTATTATTGATAATAATTATCGTGCATTTATACATACTTAATACTTATCGTGTAATAACACGTACGTAATTCTTGTAATTTTTGTTCGTGAAACGTATTAATGTTATAAAAGGAAAGTTTTAATCCTGTAGGTACGATTATAAGTGTACTGTTCATGGTAAAGCATGCGGGTTTTACAACTCTTCCCCCTTAAAAGAATAATTCGTCCCTGAATTATAGATAAAGTAATCTGAAAAAGACGAACATACCCGAATTCAAAACTTGAAATGAGGGTAAGAAGTCCGGATAGACTCCTCGGTCTCCCAAGTGGCTTCCCGCTCGGTATGATCCCTCCAAAGGTTTTTGACGAATGGAATCATCTTCTTCCTTATGACTCATTCTTGCCTATCAAGAACTCGTTCGGGTTCCTCTATGAAGGTAAGATCTTCACGAATCTGTTCCAGTGGATACCGAACCATGTGAAGGGGATGATACTTGTACCCTCTGAGTAAGGACACATGGAAAACGTCGTGAACGTGAGAAAGCTACGGAGGTAACGCTAAACAATAAGATACTTCACCAACTCGCTCAATGACATCAAACGGTCTGATGAATCGAGGACTGATCTTCCCTTTGATTCCAAAACTCTTAACGCCACGTGCCGGCGATACCTTAAGAAAGACGTGATCTCCTACGTTAAAATGTAAGTCACTACGATGCTTGTCAGCATAACTCTTCTGACGTGATCGTGCTTCTTGCAATTTCTTCTTAGCTACAACGACCTTCTCGTTAGTCAACTCTATCATTCCTGGTCCTTCAAGTGTTCGCTCGCCAACCTGATCCTAGCAGATTGGAGCGCGACACTTTTTTCCATACAACATCTCGAATGGAGCATACTTAACGCTAGCGTGCCAACTGTTGTTGTATGCAAACTCTACCAAACAGATGTAATCGTCCCAATCTCCTGTCCATTCCAACGCACATGACCTCAACATGTCTTCTAATGTTTGAATTATTCGCTCTGATTGCCCGTCTGTTTGAGGATGAAAATCCGTGCTAAGCTTAAGTTTTGTACCCTAAGCTTTCTACAGACTCTTCCAAAATCGCGAAGTGAAACACGGATCTCTGTCCGAGACGATACTGGATAGATCACCTTGAAGTCTCATGATCTCCTTCTTGTAAGTATCGGTGAGTTTATTGACCGGATCATCCTTGCGGATCGGTAAGAACTGAGCTGACTTAGTAAGTCGATCAACGATAACCCAAATCGCATCATGCCTCCTCTTTGTCTGCGGAAGACCGGTAAGAAATCCATGGTGATCTTGTGCTACTTCTACTCTGGAATATCTAACAATTGTAGAAGACCGCTAGATCGCTGATGCTCGATCTTAACCTGCTGGCTGGTAAGATATTTGGAGACGTATGTCGCAACATCCTGTTTCATACCACTCCACCAAAAGTATTGTGTGATGTCGTGGTACATCTTGGTCGAACCAGGATGAATGCAGAATGGGGAGCTATGAGCCTCAACTAACAATGCTTCCTAGAGTTCTTGATCATCAGGAACACAAAGTCTCGTGCCCTGCCATAAGATACCGTCTTCGTCTACACGAAATTCTATCTGCTTCTCTAAGTTTTGAATTATCGCCCAGATTTCACCATCATCCATCGTAGCTTCCTTTATCCTAGAGAGTAACTCAGGTTCTACTCTAATATTAGCCCAGTAACCGTGCTATCCACGTACCATGATCTCGATGTCTAGTCGCTCTAAGTCTCTTATAATTTCCTCATAAATTTTAATGCCGTTTATCATTCCGGATTTTCTACTAAGTGCATCCGGCACTACATTCGCCTTGCCGGGACGATAATGCAGATTAATGTCATAATCCTTCAACAGCTCTACCCATCTCCTCTGTCTCATGTTCAATTCACGTTGAGTGAAGATGTACTTCAGGCTCTTGTGGTCTGTGAATATGTCAACACGACTGCTGCAAGTTCCAAGTTCCAAGTCATGCGTAGGGTAATTTTCCTCATAAGGCTTAAGCTGCCGTGAAGCGTACGCAATCACTTTCCCTTGTTGCATGAGAACACAACCAAGTCCCTTCCCTGAAGCATCATTGTAGATTTGAAATCCACCTGTACCAGATGGGAGAGTAAGAATCAGTGCAGATTCTAACTTCTGCTTTAGGTCTTCAAAGCTCTTCTCTCTTTCTTCAGTCCAGACGAATTTCTCTTCTTTCCGTATCAGTTTGGTCAATGGTAGTGCTAAACGGGAAAAGTTCTCTACGAACCTTCGGTAATAACCAGCTAAGCCTAGGAAACTACAAACTTTAGTCGCTGATGTCGGTCTTGGCCACTTGGTAATAGCCTCAACCTTTTTTGGATCCATGGTGATTCATTCTGCTGATACAGTATGACCTAAGAACGCCACCTTGTCTAACCAAAACTCACACTTAGAGAATTTAGCATACAACTGCTTCTAGCGAAGAATCTTTAATACTGTATGAAGATGGTCTTCGTGTTCCTCCTTGGACTTACAGAATATCAGGATGTCGTCAATGAAGACAATGACGAACTTGTCCAGAAATTCATGGAAGAACCTTTTTATCAAATCCATGAAAACAGCTGGAGCATTGGTAAGGCCAAATGGCATGACTACAAATTTGTGGTTCCCATAGCGGGTACGGAAAGCAGTCTTGGCGATGTCCTGCTCTTTAACCCGTAGCTGATGATAGCCCGACCTCAGATCAATTTTGGAGAAATGTTTGGCCCCTTGGAGTTGGTCAAACAAGTCGTCAGTGCGTGGCAACAGATACCTATTCTTGATGGTCATCTTGTTGAGCTCGCGATAATCTATGCAAAAGACGCATACTTCCGTCCTTCTTCTTCACGAATAAGACCGGTGCGCCCCATGGAGATGCGCTCGGTCGAATGAAGCCTCCTTCCAGAAGTTCTTTCAATTGGTCCTTCAACTCCTTCAGCTCGATGGGAGCCATGCGATAAGCAATCTTGGAAATCGGCTCAGCTCCTAGGATGAGCTCGATATTAAACTCTACTTCACGTACAAGTGGTATGCCCGAAAGTTCTTCTGGAAATACGTCTGGAAATTCTGACACTATTGACTGATTCTGAATTGATGGAGATTCAGCATCCATGTCATGAATAGTAGCTAGATAGCCTTCGCAACCATTTGAAAGTGATGCATGTGCTTGCAAGGTTGATATGATTTGTACAGACCTTCCAGGTACGAACCCGTTGTGAATGTACTCTGGTGCATTTACATCACCGAAGATCACCCGATATGTATGGCAGTCTATGGTGGCATGATGTTTAGATAGCCAGTCCATGCCCAATATCATGTCAAAATCACTCATGTCCAGCGGAAGTGCGTCAACAGGACGAATCTTGTCGTCAAACTCTAGGGGAAGGCTCTTGTACACATGGGTTATGCGTACAAAGTCTCTCAAAGGCGTGGAAATGTTAGTACATTCTCTAATGGCATAGGGGATATCCTAACATTCTTAACATAAGCAGTATGAATGACCGAATGAGTAGCACCCGTGTCAAATAAAACACATGCAGCTTGACCATACATATACAAGATTCCAGTGATGGTACCTGTAGACTTGTTTGCCTGATCGCGAGAAGTCGTGTAAAAGCGTCCACTAGTAGGAGGCGACTTGGAATCAGCATGTCCAGATGTGCCCTCCATCTGGCCCTTGCGGCAGTCTTTCATGCGATGACTAGTAAGGCCAGACTTGTAGCATGCGTCGCTGTCACGACGACATGGCCCTGGGTGCCTACGGTTGCAGGTAGTGCAAAGAGGATGAGAATACCCTCCTGCAGGTGCCCTTGTTAGCTGGGATCATGTTAAGAACAATATACATGAGACATGGTTTATAGGTACAAAAGGATAATGCGGAAAAACCGTAAGATGTAAAACCAGTGATAGCTGGACTGTAACACTCTCAATTTTCGTATCGGTACAGCGGAAGGGTCTTTTAGATTGTTACGAGATAGCACAATAACTCCAATCATAGACAACACATAAAAATGGTTGTACAAGGTTCAACATACATTCATTCGATAAAAAGTTTTAAAGTGTACAACAGGTCCCAAATTATACAGGTCATTAAGTTTACAAAACATAGATCGAATGAACATTTTTAATATTTTGTGGGCCATCAGAGTCGATCTCCATCCGGATTACCTTCAAGCACCTGAGATAAAAACATGCAAAAATCATATCAGCGAATGCCGAGTGAATTCATAGAGTTCAATAAAAATCGTTATATAAAACAATCGTTAAAATCAGAACACAAATATAATATCGGAAGTAAGTCCTCGTATTGCTAGTCAGGCAATATATAAATCAAGCATACATCTTAAACCGTCCATGAGACTGTAGCCTCAATATTACCATATAGGTAATATTATCATCGTTATTAGCATCGTATCATATCGGATATTTAGATTATATAGGATTATTATTAGCCGCATGACATTGTTACCTCACTGTGAAAACAACGGGCCGCGAACCCGACAAACAATTTGCCCATCTAAGTTAGCGTGTCGTCACAAAAATCACGCTATGGAAATCTTCTCATACATAAATTCGCTTACCAATCAATGTGGTACGAAGGGATCAACCGTCAAGGCGCGAACTGGGGTGATCGTCCCAAAATAGTACTATCAAATGCATAAGAGTCTACCAAATCCCGGTAGTTCACAATTCATGCTAATGGGACTTTAAAGTGACATAACCTAACTACTAATAATCCTTTTTGTCTCGTTTATAGGGTCATAGCATCATTAGGGTCCATATCATTAAGCATACCATCGGGACTACTTGTGTTCTATTTTTATCAAAAACTAGCATGTTATCTCCCTCGCGGGTTTACAAATCATTTTATAAAACATTTAAAAGAGTGCGAGGCTATGAACTCACGTTGATAATGAAAGGCGGATTATCAGCTACGGGCGTGCTTCGGTCACGAAAACCTATATAAATAATAATCGGTCTTAGACTTTTGTCCAATGACTTTATCCAAATAACAATATACATATGATTATTTTTGTACATATGATGATGATCAAGTGGGTTTATATATCCTTGTTTACTCATTTTAGTGTTTACGTATTGGTAACTTTTTACTAGTTTACTAGTTTTACCTATTTACCTATTTTAAGTCCAATAAGCTTATCATAAGTTCTTTAACTTGTTTTAATTCATTTTATACTTATATTATCAGTATTTACACTTTACATGTTGGGCCCAAATGGGTTAAGCCCAATAAGTTCTTTTTATAAGTGTTTAACTTATTTAGTCCAATTATTAGTCCAATATGCTTACTTAGCTCGTTAATGTCCGTATGTCCTATAGTTCGGGTTTTATCGGTTTTTACTTGTATTAGATACTTATATATATATATCAGTATATGACTTTTAAAAACTTCACATTATATGGGTTTGATCGTCTAAGTTTTAATTGGCGAAAAACGTTAATTTTACGGTAATAGCCGAAAAAGTCGTAAAAATCAAGTTTATAGTTTTTATAACTTATAAATATTATTCAACTACCATTTTTATAAATTGTCCATTTATTAAACCTTATACATATTTATATAAATGAAATTCATAAGTTAGTGGGTTTTAATTACACATTTTATACTATATAATTTGAGTGCTTATATAATAGTAATAAACATTAATTCTTCAAAATCTGATTTTTATTTTCATCTTCACCATTTTTATCATAGCTAGAGTTATACAATGAATTAGAAGCTCATTTTTGGATGGCATGAACTTCATATTATGTGCTACAATTAACTTAGTTATAGCTACTACTCATTTTAATTTTGTATATCCTTAATAGTCCCTATAAAACAGCTTATTCAGATTAGCACACTCATCTTGTTTTGATCATATCTCACTCATTTTAATGATTCCATTGCATGGACAACTATCACATGTGTATGACATCTTGTAATTACTGTAAATGGATTCCACCATGCAAATTTATCAGTTTAAGTTTTGGTTACATACTGTTTTTATACAGCCAACAAATTAAGCATGATTTTAGCCTTGTTTCTTATGGTTATTAATCTTTTTAAGCTTATTTATCAACACTTGATCCCCACACAACATTTTTATCATCATATATTCATCATATACATATACAACAAGAAAGAAAATATATTTGATCTTTACAAAAATAACAAGAGAAAATAGAGAGGATGATCTTCTTTACCAACCAAGAGTATATCTTGTTTTTGGAAGACAAGAACTTGATGAACACCAAATGTAACCCCAAGATCATCAAACACCAAGAAAGTAAGTTGAGAAATCAGCCCTAGGACACAATCAAATCACCTCCTTTGTTGTTAAAATGGCCACCAAGTGATCAAGGCTTCAAGGTAACTCCATGATATAGCTAGATAACAAGTATTTTGTGGCTAGAAAATATCAAAAAGGGGTGTTTGTTCTTGAAGTGGGACGACAATGGTGATGTGGTTGAGAGAGTTTCTAGTTGATTTGAATGAGTGAATGGTGGTATGTGTGAAGGTTGATGGTTTTAGTTAGTTTGGTGGGTAGAAACTAGCTTAAGTGTTAAGCTAATGCTTACACTTGTAAGCTAATAGTTAACATGATGCCACATCCTTGATGTGGTGTCATGTTTGTCCGTCCCATGCTATATTGGGGTGGGATAAATTATTTTGTCCCACCTCACTAATTTACGGGTATTCCTCGATTCTAGTTTCCTCGATTTGCGTGCCCTCGGGTCGTTTCACGAAAAAAACGTTTTTATAAATTATGAATCAACGGCACAAAACGAATCCAATTAAAATTGTCTCATCAAAAACGGAGTTCAAAAACGTAAATACGTAATCCTAAGGTTTCCGGTTTAATCGTAAAGGACGCTAAATTATGCACGTAAGCCCAAATTTAAATCCGTAAATTGTGAGTTCATCAACCAATACAAAAATAAGTTTCAAAATATTATACGAGAAAATAATTCACTACCTGAAAATGTTAGATTGTCACAGCTTTTCCTCCTAAAAGGGATCAACGTCCTCGTGATCCATTTCATTTGGATGTCCGTTTCCTATTGAAATCGAAGAGGTGCGGATATTTCTTCCACATTTCATCCTCTCGTTCCCAAGTATATTCTGGTCCATGCTTTGAATTCCATCGGATCTTGACAATAGGTATCCGGCTTTGTTTCAGTTGCTTTACGTCACGATCCATAACCTCTACGGGCTCTTCGATAAAATGCAACTTCCCATCTATTCGAACCTTATCTAACAAAATTTTCCCATCACTCACTGCTAGACATTTCTTCAGATTAGATACATGGAATGTGTTGTGAACACCATGAAGTTCTGGGGGTAACTCTAGTTTGTAAGCCACCGGACCTACTCTAGATAAAATCTTAAAGGGTCCAATATAACGGGGATTCAATTTTCCTCGCTTTCCAAATCTTATAACGCCTTTCCATGGCGATACTTTCAACATTACTTGGTCATCCACTTTAAACTCCATCGGCTTCCGTCGCACATCCGTGTAACTTTTCTGTCTACTACGGGCAGTCAACAACCTATTCTTAATCTGAACTATCATCTCCGTAGTCTCCCGGATCAATTCCGGTCCCGTGAGCTGGGTATCCCCAACTTCACTCCAACATACAAGAGATCTACACTTCCTACCATATAAAGCTTCAAACGGTGCAGCCTTAATACTAGAATGGTAACTATTGCTATAAGAAAACTCTACTAATGGCAAATATTTATCCCAATTCTTACCAAAATCTAACACACAAGCTCTCAACATATCTTCCAGTGTTTGTATCGTCCTTTCACTCTGCCCATCAGTCTGGGGGTGATAAGCAGTTCTCATGTCGAGATTCGTTCCCAAAGATCTTTGGAGAGATTTCCAAAAATTCGATGCGAATCTAGGATCTCGATCTGAAATGATCGATACAGGCACTTCATGCTTGCATACAACATTCTCAAGGTATATACGAGTCAGCTTCTCCAGTGAGAACTGCTCTTTAACCGGAATGAAGTGTGCTGATTTGGTCAGTCTGTCGACAATAACCCAAATTGAGTTGTTTCCAGATGATGTTCTAGGAAGCTTGGTGATAAAGTCCATCGTAATTCGCTCCCACTTCCATTCAGGAATCTTTGGTTGTTGAAGTAGTCCTGATGGATTTTGATGTTCAGCTTTGACTCTAGCACAAGTCAAGCATTGAAGAACATACATAGCAATATCAGCTTTCATATTCGGCCACCAGTACAACTTCTTCAAATCATGGTGCATCTTATCAGATCCCGGATGAATGGAATACTTAGATTTATGGGATTCTAACATAATCAAATCTCTTAAGCCTCCAAACTTAGGTATCCACATACGACCTCTTAAGCATTTCACTCCATCAGCTCTAACCTCTAAAGGATCTCCTTCTCCTCGGAACCCTTCATTATCAAAATTTTCCTTCTTACAAGCTTCTATTTGCGCATTTCTAATTTGCTCAGGCAAATTATTGTGCACGGTCAAGACTAGAGAACGTACCCTGATAGGCTCTCTATCTTTCCTGCTTAACGTATCGGCAACAACATTGGCTTTTCCTGGGTGATATTTTATATCACAATCATAATCACTTAACAACTATATCCATCTTCGTTGCCTCATGTTCAATTCCTTCTGGTCGAGAATATACTGTAGGCTTTTGTGATCGGTGAATACCGTACACTTGGTGCCATACAGATAATGTCTCCACAACCTAAGAGCAAAGACTACAGCTCCTAACTCAAGATCATGAGTAGTATAATTCTCCTCATTCTTCCTTAATTGCCTAGAAGCATAAGCTATCACTTTCTCTCGCTGCATCAAAATAGCTCCATAGCCTCTAAGAGATGCATCACAATACACTACAAAATCTTCACTCCCGTCGGGTAATGATAAGATTGGCGCACTACATAATTTTTGCTTCAATGTCTGAAATGCTCCATCTTCATCACTTCCCCAAACAAAAGGTTTATTCTTCTGGGTAAGCTTAGTCAAGGGTTTAGCTATCAAAGAAAATTCTTTAATGAATCGCCTATAATATCCAGCCAATCCTAAGAACTGTCGCACTTCCGTTGGCGTTGTCGGTGCAGACCAATTCTTAATGGCTTCAACCTTTGCAGGATCAACATGAATTCCATCTTTGTTAATCACATGACCAAGAAATTGCACAGAATCTAACCAGAAATCACATTTCGAAAACTTAGCATACAACTTTTCATCCTTCAACAAATTCAAAACAATCCTTAAATGTTCTCTATGTTCATCTTCATTCTTAGAATAGATTAGAATATCGTCAATAAACACAATCACAAATTTATCCAAGTAGGACTTGCACACTCGATTCATTAAATCCATGAAAACCGCAGGTGCGTTAGTTAACCCAAATGGCATTACATGAAATTCATAGTGTCCATAACGAGTTCTAAATGCAGTTATAGGAATATCTTCTTCACGGACGCGAAGTTGATGATATCCTGACCGCAAATATATCTTAGAATACACACTAGATCCTTGTAGTTGATCAAACAAATCATCAATCCTAGGTAAAGGATATCGATTTTTAATTGTCAACTTATTCAGTTCCCTATAAACAATGCACATACGGAAAGATCCATCCTTCTTCTTAACGAACAAGACTGGAGCTCCCCAAGGCGACGAGCTCGGTCGAATAAAACCTTTATCAGACAACTCCTTAAGTTGCTCAGATAACTCCTTTAATTCAGAAGGGGCTAATCGGTAAGGCGCACGTGCCATCGGTGCAGCACCAGGAATTAAATCGATTCGAAACTCTACTTGCCTTATCGGTGGAAGTCCGGGTAAATCTTTAGGAAATACCTCAGGAAATTCACAAATAATAGGTACATCTTCCAATCGTTTCTCCCTAGACTCATTCCCGGTCACTTGAGCTAAGATTAACTCACAACCGTTCCTGATGTACTTTTGGACTTTAATACATGAAACGATTTTCAAACGGGATTCACCTCGATTACCATCAATTACTAATGTCCTATTCCTAAGAGGAATCTTAACCTTCTTCTCTCCACATAAAATAGTAGCATTATTCAACGACAACCAATCCATACCAATAATAATATCAAAACTACCTAATTCTATCAACATCAAATCAATCGGAGAGGAATAGTTCAAGAGATTTAGAGATCATCCTTCTAATAGCTTATTAGTTTTTACTAATTTACCATTAGCCAATTCCACCTCGTAACTGGTACTTATCTCAACAGGTTCAATGTCAATAAGGGCACTAAATTTAGTGGATACAAAGCTCCTATCAGCACCCGAATCAAATAAAGCAACAGCATAATGATTGTTGAGTAAAAACGTACCGGTAACGACATTCAGATCCTCTTTCTTCACCTCAATTGTTCCAAGTTGATAGACACCACCCTGGGGGTTTCTTCCAGGTACAATCGCTTTCAACTTGGGGCATTCTGATTTCCTATGACCTTCTTCATTACAGTTGAAGCAAATGGTTCCCTTCTTACACCTTTCAACCTTGTGTCCAAGCTTTCTGCAATTTCGGCACTTCCAGCAGTCGCCAGCATGCCTCTTGTTGCCACACTTAGGACATCTATCATCGTTGCGCGGTGTATTGTTGGTAAGAGCATTTGCATTCCCCTTTCTCTGGTTCTAACGGCGATTGAAATTCTTCCTATTATCACCTCTATCTACACGATCACCGTCTCCCTTTCTTTTCTCACCAACACGGGCTTCATCTTCCCTATCCTGAATTATCTGTCCAATGAGTTGGTAAGCCATTCAAACAGCATCATCAATGGTCAGTGGTTTAGATGATGTCACGTCCCCCCGGATATTCCTGGTCAACCCTTTAATATACTGCTCAATTTGGATCTCTTCGGGTTCCACCAATCGAGGACATAGCAAGGCCAACTCATGGAATCGATTTGTGTAACTATCAATGTCCACACCTTTCTTTCTCAGATGAATCAACTCTTGTTCTAACCTAATGATCACACTACGAGGACAAAACTCCAAAGTCATCCACTTCTTAATTTCAGCCCAAGGAGTAGCATTAGCAGCATCAAGACCCATGAAAGCAATTCTCCCGTTTCACCAAGTCAACACACGACCTTTAAGAGTAGCCATAACAAAAGTCACCTTATCTTCCTCCTTACACTTACTAATCCGAAACACCGACTCAACCTTCTCAATCCACTGGCTTAATCCTACAGCACCTTCAGTTCTATTAAAAGGTAGAGGTTCACACTTCATGAACGTCACATAAGTACAGCCACCAACTTCAGGTGCATTAGTTCCAAGTCCTCCTACATTTCCTCCAGCATTAGCATTCACATTATTAGCATTCACATTCACATTAGTACCGCCAATTCCACTACCGCCAGCTCCACTACCGCCAGCTCCACTACCGCCAGCTCCACTACCGCCAGCTCCACTACCGCCAGCTTCATATCTAGCATTTGCCATAAATTCAGTCATAGATGCGGTAACTTGCTCCGTAATAATCCTACGTACATCGTCCTCAGTCACAGCCTTCTTGGGCGGCATAGTTCTATAATTTCACAATTTCAAAGTATTAAGCATTCACCCAACAAGGGATTCATATAATATGGATTGAATTCATAATCAAGATACAAATAAGGCACAGTATGGAATTCAAGACAAGATACATATTTCATTCGATTTGAAAGAAAAGTATTGTCTTAGTTACATCCCATATCAAAGTTCTAGCACTATATATACTCAAAATTCGTGCCAAGTCTACTACTAACAAGTCGGTTCAGTAAAAGCTACAAAAGTACAAAAGATACAAAGGTCACTACTAAACACAGACTGGTCTACTGAGAACCGCCACATGGTCCATCATCCATCGTCTTCTGTATCTTTGTCGGACGATTACTAGACACATCTTCAGTTGGGCGCTTACGGATCACTCCTCTTTCAACCATGTCAGCATAAAATCTACTATTCCAACCCACGGATATATTCAACTCCTTCTCAGCTTTTTCACGCATCGCACGAGCTACATTCAACTGAATCTCCATAGAATTCACCTTTTTCTTCATTTCAGCAAACTCACCACTTTCTAACACCGATAACCTCCTAAAAGCCTCATTCAAACCACGCTCTACATCAGTCAAATCCAAACTAAGCAATTCCCGCTCTTTCTCACCAACCTTAGTCTTCGACTCTAAATAAGCAACATGAGTCTGAACAACACCTAATCCAATCTCTGTCATACTACTCTTAACACGGGAAGCATCTAGATCATGTCTCAAGGCCCATGGTGTAAGACCATCAATATGAGTAGCCTCTCGAGTACTAGACGACTCTCCTATCACACGTCTACGAGTAGCAATACCATCAGTACCGTCAGGTGCATTATCATCATCATCCTCCTCTTATTCAGAATCAGATTCAGACGATTAAGACATTTCATCCCTAGGTATCTCAACCTCAGAATCAGACAAATAAACTGGTGGGGGTAAAGGCTCGCCCTCTGGAACATCATAAGGATAAATAAGCTCAGCTTCCTCATCGTCATCAACCTCGTCGTCTATACCTACATCCTCCTCGACATCCTCGTCGTCAATCTCATCTTCTAAATTATCTAACCCAATCTCACCATCATTCTCTATATCAATATTATCAATCTCATTCTCTACCATATCAACCTGAGGGGCAATCTGATCTCCTAGTCCTATCTCGGGCTCGGGATCCTCAAATGGTTCCTCCTCATCATCCATATCATAATCTACTAAGTCTAAATAAGGATAATCATCTACATTAGGTTAGGGAATAGCATGTTTTTCTACAGGAATATTAGGGTCAGCCATGACAATCTGCATTTATATATATATCTCGTATTAGGATAACATACTATTTAAACATTTACATACTAAAACCACGATATATACATATATATAAATTAAATTATATATATCAAAATATATATCTTCTCAATAGGGCTTGTTGGTAACGTCGGAGATCTCTGGCACCGTTATAGTCAAAATATTTTTCAAATATTTTCTCAAATGTTCATAGTTAAAAGATTTTGAAAAGTTTTGTTCAAAAACTTGGTTTTTAAAATCTTTTGTTCTCTATAACGAGAGCTCTGGTACCAAACTTTAACACTCTTAATTTTCGTATCGGTACAGCGGAAGTGTCTTTTAGAGTGTTACGGGATAGCACAATAACTCCAATCATAGATAACACATAAAAATGGTTGTACAAGGTTCAACATACATTCATTCGATAAAAAGTTTTAAAGTGTACAACAGGTCCCAAATTATACAGGTCATTAAGTTTACAAAACATAGATCAAATGAACATTTTTAATATTTTGTGGGCCATCAGAGTCGATCTCCATCCGGATTACCTTCAAGCACCTGAGATAAAAACATGTAAAAATCATATCAGCGAATGCCGAGTGAATTCATAGAGTTTAATAAAAACCGTTGTATGAAACAATCGTTAAAATCAGAACACAAGTATAATATCGGAAGTAAGTCCTCGTATTGCTAGTCAGTCAATATATAAATCAAGCATACATCTTAACCCGTCCATGAGACCGTAGCCTCAATATTACCATAATAGGTAATATTATCATCGTTATTAGAATCGTATCATATCGGATATTTAGATTATATAGGATTATTATTAGCCGCATGACATTGTTACCTTACTGTGAAAACAACGGGTCACGAACCCGACAAACAATTTGCCCATCTAAGTTAGCGTGTCGTCACAAAAATCACGCTATGGAAATCTTCTCATACATAAATTCGCTTACCAATCAATGTGGTACGACGGGGATCAACCGTCAAGGCGCGAACTGGGGTGATCGTCCCCAAATAGTACTATCAAATGCATAAGCGTCTACCAAATCCCGGTAGTTCACAATTCATGCTAATGGGACTTTAAGTGACATAACCTAACTACTAATAATCCTTTTTGTCTCGTTTATAGGGTTATAGCATCATTCGGGTCCATATCATTAAGCATACCATCGGGACTACTTGTGTTCTATTTTTATCAAAAAATAGCATGTTATCTCCCTCGCGGGTTTACAAATCATTTTATAAAACATTTAAAAGAGTGCGAGGCTATGAACTCACGTTGATAATGAAAGGCGGATTATCGGCTACGGGCGTGCTTCGGTCACGGAAACCTATATAAATAATAATCGGTCTTAGACTTTTGTCCAATGACTTTATCCAAATAACAATATACATATGATGATTTTTGTACATATGATGATGATCAAGTGGGTTTATATATCCTTGTTTACTCATTTTAGTGTTTACGTATTGGTAACTTTTTACTAGTTTACTAGTTTTACCTATTTACCTATTTTAAGTCCAATAAGCTTATCATAAGTTCTTTAACTTGTTTTAATTCATTTTATACTTATATTATCAGTATTTACACTTTACATGTTGGGCCCAAATGGGTTAAGCCCAATAAGTTCTTTTTATAAGTGTTTAACTTATTTAGTCCAATTATTAGTCCAATATGCTTATTTAGCTCGTTAATGTCCGTATGTCCTATAGTTAGGGTTTTATCGATTTTTACTTGTATTAGATACTTATATATCAGTATATGACTTTTAAAAACTTTACATTAGATGGGTTTGATCGTCTAAGTTTTAATTGGCCAAAAACGTTAATTTTACGGTAATAGCCGAAAAAGTCGTAAAAATCAAGTTTATAGTTTTTATAACTTATAAATATTATTCAACTACCATTTTTATAAATTTTCCATTTAGTAAACCTTATACATATTTATATAAATGAAACTCATAAGTTAGTGTATTTTAATTTCACATTTTATACTATATAATTTGAGTGCTTATATAATAGTAATAAACATTAATTCTTCAAAATCTGGTTTTTATTTTCATCTTCACCATTTTTATCATATCTATAGTTCTACAATGAATTAGAAGCTCATTTTTGGATGGTATGAACTTCATATTATGTGCTACAATTAACTTAGTTATAGCTACTGCTCATTTTAAGTTTATCTATCCTTAACAGTCCCTACAAAACAGCTTATTCAGATTAGCACACTCATCTTGTTTTGATCATATCTCACTCATTTTAATGATTCCATTGCGTGGCCAACTCTCACATGTGTATGACATCTTGTACTTACTGTAAATGGATTCCACCATTCAAATTTATCAGTTTAAGTTTTGGTTACATACTGTGTTTATACAGCCAACAAATTAAGTATGATTTTAGCCTTGTTTCTTATGGTTATTAATCTTTTTAAGCATATTTATCAACACTTGATCCCCACACAACATTTTTATCATCATATATTCATCATATACATATACAACAAGAAAGAAAATACATTTGATCTTTACAAAAATAACAAGAGAAAATGGAGAGGATGATCTTCTTTACCAACCAAGAGTATATCTTATTTTTGGAAGACAAGAACTTGATGAACACCAAATGTAACCCCAAGATCATCAAACACCAAGAAAGTAAGTTGAGAAATCAGCCCTAGGACACAAGCAAATCACCTCCTTTGTTGTTAAAATGGCCACCAAGTGATCAAGGCTTCAAGGTAACTCCATGATATAGCTAGATAACAAGTATTTTGTGGCTAGAAAAGATCAAAAAGGGGTGTTTGTTCTTGAAGTGGGACGGCAATGGTGATGTGGTTGAAAGAGTTTCTAGCTTACTTGCATGAGTGAATGGTGGTATGTGTGAAGGTTGATGGTTTTTGTTAGTTTGGTGGTAGAAACTAGCTTAAGTGTTAAGCTAATGCTTACACTTGTAAGCTACTAGTTAACATGATGCCACATCCTTGATGTGGTGTCATGTTTGGCCGTCCCATGCTATAGTGGGGTGGGATAAATTATTTTGTCCCACCTCACTAATTTACGGGTATTCCTCGATTCTAGTTTCCTTGATTTGCGTGCCCTCGGGTTGTTTCCCGAAAAAACATTTTTATAAATTATGAATCAACGGCACAAAACGAATCCAATAAAAATTGTCTCATCAAAAACGGAGTTCAAAAACGTAAATACGTAATCCTAAGGTTTCCGGTTTAATCGTAAAGGACGCTAAATTATGCATGTAAGCCCAAATTTAAATCCGTAAATTGTGAGTTCATCAACCAACACAAAAATAAGTTTCAAAATATTATACGAGAAAATAATTCACTACCTGAAAATGTTAGATTGTCACATGGACGGTTAGGCTGTGAACCTCTTTGGTTCTGGTCCCTCCCGTTACCATGATTCCTGGTAGAAGATTGCTAATGTTGGGAACAAAATGAAGCCAAGACACTTAGACGCTGAAAATAGGGAATTGTATGTTGATAGGAAGAAATCAAGCGTTGTCAGATCAAGCGTTGACAAGAAGAAGTCAAGCGTTGATGAGAAGAAGTCAAGCACTGATAGAATACTTAGTCTACACGTTTTATGTTTCTAGTAAAGATATGTTCGACAATGTATTTCCTATGTTTGTCTTTACCTAAAATAGCTGATACGTAGACTCTTGTACAAGGTTCCGTAATCTATAAAAGGATGCCTTTAGGTTTTAGTTCAATATATATTTTTACACTTTCATTGTACGCAAGTTCGATTATCAATCAAAGTGAAAGTTTGGTTTATTTTGTTTGTGTGTTCTTGTTCTAAGTATTAATTCCGCATAATACTTAGATTGTTTCATATACAACAAAGTTTCTCTAAGTATTTAACTTGATTCATTCTCGTTTACACAAAGCTAAATCGATCTAAGTTTGGGATCAACAAGTGGTATCAGAGCTTGTTGAGGAACTTTGATCTAAAGAACACAAAAACCCTAATTTTTCAAGAAACTCTAAAAACCAGATAATATGTCTACTCCAGAGTTGACCTCCTCCTCAAGCCATAACCTAAAAATCCCCATGCTAGACCCTGACAACTTTGAGCTATGGAAGTTTAATTTTAAGCAGTACCTTCAAATCCATGACCACACCCTATGGGAAATTATTGAATATGGAAACACATTTGATAAGGCTGCCAAGATTCAAGCTGCTATTACTTTAAGATCAGTTGAGGGTTCAACTGAAGAGGATCGAAAAGAACAACCTATAGATGGGAGAGCTGTCTCAACTGAGGACATTGCAAAGAGAAGGAATGACATGAAAACTCTAAGCATCCTCAAACTTTCTTTGGGACCAGCCAATCAGCACAAGTATAGAGGTTTTGAGTTAGCCAAAGAGCTTTGGGCAGCCTTTCAAGTCAATTATTGTGGTAATGATGATACTGCCTCAGAGAAAAAGAAGCAACTCTTGCATGAGTATGCTGTGTTCAAAGCTCTTCCCAATGAAAAGCTAAGTGGGGTAAGAAGCAGACTCCTTGACATCACAAGCAAATTGACATTTATGGGAACAGTGTATGATGATGCTAATATCATTACCACTTTCCTTAAAAGTCTTGGTGATGTATGGAAGATTGAAGCAAGGTCTATTATTGCTACCAATGCTCACAAAAGTTCCACTTTTGATGACGTCTACAATAAACTGAAGATTGTAGAGAATGAAATCCTTTTGGATCAAGGAAGCAAATCTACCAATGGAAACATGTCCTTTTTCTCATATAGTGAAGGTCAATTTGATCAAAGGGAGTCATATGTGCACCCCGTTAATGGATCACCTTGTGTCAACATTGGATCAAGCTTTTTCAGCACCCCACATTCAGACGCTAACACATACAATGTTGACTCACCAAGGATTGGACCTGCTGGTATTGATCTAGATACAATGTGTGAATACATTACTGCATTGCCCAATGGTTCAGTGATTACATATGAGGACCTTGAGCAAATCAGTGATGAGCATTTGGAGGAGATGGACATAAAGTGGAATATGACACTTGCAAGCATAAGGGACAATAGATGGAATAGGAGATTCAGGAAGAATATGACCTTTAATGCTAAATACACTGCTGGGTTTGATAAATCCAAGGTTGAGTGTTACAATTGCCATAATGGGTCACTTTATGAGAGAATGCAGATTTCCAAGAAGATCTGATGCTGGAAAGCCTTCAAGCCAAATCATCAAGGTTGAAGATACAAAGGGTATGGTTTCCATGCAAGAGATTGATGGTGTTGGCTAGGACTGGAGCTTTATGACCAAATATGTGGAAGAGAACAAGGCCTTGATTGCAGAGAATGAAGAAGAGGAGCATGTTCACTATGCTCTCATGGCACATTCTTCGTCTTCATCAGATAATGAGGTATATGATGATGCATTTTGTAGTAAAGGTTGTCGTTTAAACATTGAGAAACTTAACAAAGAAATTTTAAAGTTAAAATCAAATGTTTTTGATGAAAAATGCAAGTTATCTAATTATCAACTTGCACTTGTTCAAACTGAAAAGACTGTGGCTGAATATAAGAAAATGGAACTTGACCTAAAAGATCAAATCAATGTTTTGACTAATGACCTCAATGCTAGTATTGACCTTAGGGACATCTGTCTTGGACTGGTATACCAGAACTCCAAGAAGAGGAATTTATTCCTCCACCAAGAGTTCTTACTCCAGTAGAGGAATATAAGCAGAAATTGACTGACTTGGACCAATGGAAGAAAGCCAATCCTACTTTGTTTGTTAAAGGTGGCATGCTTAGTGAGAGCCCAAATGAGTCTACACTCATAAAAGTAACCAACCCCACTACTAGAAAGACTGTTGACCTTAGATTAAACGTTGATAGAAAACCTAGTATTAAATATGCAGAAATGTATAGAAAACCTAGGTCACCAAAAAGTCAAGTTAGTGATAATAGGACAGGTTTCTTTTCATCTAGACCTAGAGTTATGTCTAGAAAAGCTTTTTATAGTTGTGGGAGTTTTTCACATTTGGCTTATAAGTGTGTCAAGGTTTCAAAAGTCAACGATGATAGAAAGTCAACCATGGTCAAACCCAGACCTTTTGTCCAACAAAGTCCACAAAACATTAGACCTGCTCCATTCTTTACTAAATGGTCTAATACTTATGGACAAAGGCCTTTTGAAAAGACCAATACATGGTCTAACAGACAATGGGTTCCTGTAGCAAACCCTAGTTTTGGCGCTGACAAGTGCAATTTCAGCGTTATCAAGAACAATTTTAACGTTGACAGGAATGTTTCCAACGTTGTTAGACCAAGTAATAACAAATACTTGCAACCAAAGGGAAAGGGGTCTAAAGCTTCTTCTAGTTTAACTTGGAGACCCAAACAAGACCAAAACCCTAATTCAGATGGAATTTCTATGACCTGTAACAGATTTCATTATATTTCAAAGGTCATAACTAAACCAATTGGGTTAATTGGGCGTTCAATCCTAAAAGGGATGAACAAGGGGTTGTTATAAGGACTAAGTCTGTTCTTGTTGAACAACCAAATGAATCCAAGTCTGCTCAGGCTTGGGTTCCCAAAGAAAACTAATTTATTTTCTTCATGTGCAGGGCATTCAAAAGCAGGTAAATGATTATGGATATTCGGATAGTGGATGCTCTAGGCACATGACGGGGAAGGAAGAATACTTGATAAACTTTACCCCCATTAAAGATGGTGACAAAGTGTACTTTGGAGGAGGATATGGAACTATTACTGGCAAAGGCACTCTTATCACCAACACTTTGCGTTTTGAAAACATATTTTTGGTAAAATAACTTGATTATAATCTGTTTAGTATATCACAAGTTTGTGATAACAAAAATTAGGTTCTTTTCACTGATATTGAATGCTTGGTGTTAAGCGAAGATTTTAAAATACCTGATGACAAATTCATTGATTATAGAACACCTAGGCATAAGGACATTTATAATGTGAATCTTAATGGAATTAGGATGAATAATAATCTATCATGTCTATATGCTAAGGCTTTAGTTGATGAAAGTAATCTTTGGCACAGAAGGTTAGGGCACATAAATTTTAAGAACATAAATAGAGTTGTAAGACATGGTTTAGTTGATGGTTTGCCTGAAAAGGCTTTCCACAATGACCACTCTTGTGTTGCATGCCTTAAAGGCAAGCAGCACAAAGTCTCCTTTAAGTATAAACTTGTACATTCTAGTTCTAAACCACTTCACTTACTGCATATAGACTTGTTTGGTTCAACTAATATAGAAAGCTTAAATGGTAAATCTTTTTGTCTTGTCATAACTGATGATTTTTCTAGATTTACTTGGACTTTCTTTTTGGCTTTGAAAAGTGAAACTGCCACTGTTTTGATTAACTTTATTACCCAAATTGAGAAAAGGACTGGGAATGAGGTCAAAATTCTTAGAAGTGATAATGGTGGTGAGTTTAGAAATAAGTTGTTAGATGACTTCTGTGTCAATAAAGGGATTACTAGGCAGTTTAGTGTAGCTAGAACTCCACAACAAAATGGGGTGGCTGAAAGGAAGAATAGAACACTCATAGAAGCATCTAGGACAATGTTGGCTGATGCTCACTTTTCCATTGCATTTTAGACTGAGGCTGTGAATACAGCCTGCTATGTTCAGAAAAGGGCATTGATCAACAAAATCTACAATAAGACACCTTATGAGCTATTTTGGAATAGGAAACCTAATATTGGGTTTCTTAAACCCTTTGGATGTCATGTAGTTATACTGGATACTAGTGATGCCTTAGGAAAGTTTAGTGCTAAAGGTGATGAAAGCTATTTTATCGGCTATTCAGTGCAGAGTAGAGGATATAGGGTTTACATTAAGAAAGAAAAACGTATACTTGAAAAGGTACGTGTTAGGTTTTTAGAAAGTAAACCTAGTGATCCTGAGAGTGGACCAAATTGGTTCTTTGACTTAGAAATTTTATTTGGAACCTTGAATTATATGCCTGTTACTAATCCAGACATTGTGAAAGTGAATTTAAATGTTGTGGAAGAACCAACTGTTGAAATTTCTGGTATACAAGTTGATAAGGAAGTAGGATCACATGCAGACAAATCAGCTCCCAAACTTGAGTATGTCACCATTCCTATTTGGACAGATGGATTTGCTGTTGCTGCTGTTGGAAAGGAAAAAGATGGTCCACAAGAGAAACCAATTGATGCAAACATGCATGAATCTTCAAGTGCTGAAAAAGGAAAATCTGGCGTTGACAGGCCAAATTCAGGCGTTGATAGCTCAAATGTTGACAGACCCAGTTCAGGCGTTGACAACTCTTTTGACCATTTATTATATTCCAATGTTTTTGAATTAGGTGAGCCTTCAGCAGTTCATGAAGAGGTTCATTCAGGTGATGATGGAGGAGAATTTGAAGATGATATTGGCAACTTGGAGACTGAAATTGAAGACAACACAATTATTGAAGGAGGAATACTTATATCTACTATCAAAAATCATTCTTCTTCTCTAATCATTGGTGATGTGATGTCTCCTGTTCAAACAAGAAGATCTCATCAGAATCAAGGAGGTTTTATTACCAATATCCACTAGAAGGTTGATACCCCTCTTGTTCAGGCATGTTTGTTTGCTTGTTTTCTTTCACAACAGGAACCCAAGAAGATATTTGATGCTCTCAAAGAACCAAGTTGGGTGGAAGCAATGCAAGATGAGTTTCACCAATTTGATATTCAAGATGTTTAGGAGTTAGTAGATTGTCCCAGATATGTCAGACCTTGTTAGAAATACGTTTCACGTATTAAGAAGGATCGGTCACTCCAACAATAGTCCATGTAATAGCTCGTAGTTTAGTTACTTATCTTTATTTAACAAACAAACCAAAGCCTAGCCTACAACATGTGTAGGCCGGCCCAAATGTAAGCCCAAGCCCATTTCAAGGGCTTGGGTATATAAACCCTCTCCTTAGATGGAGAGGGTGGTGTGGTTCTTCATTTTACACATAGTTGAAAAGTGTTTTTCTTTCACTTTAGCTCTCTAAGTGTGTGTGTTCTCACCATCTATCTATCTCTTTCTCTCTCTAAAACATAAGCAAGATTTACATATCATACAAATGGTATCAAGAGCCATGGGATGATTGTATTGTTTATGTGTTTGTGTTCTCGATTCATACGCCTATTTTGATCCATTTTTACACGAACTAAAACTTTTTTTATGTTTTTTATGGTTTTTTCTTGATACAAATCTTCTACATAGTTGTGGTAGGGATTTGGTATAGTTACTTTGGCTAAAAACACAAAATTTTTTGGTGTTTTGATCATTTTTGGCTCAAAATCACGAATTGTTTGAGTTTTGTCAGAGAAAAGTGGGAATTATTCCGATCAGGTCATCGGAAAAGGGTTTCTAGGACATTCCGAAAAGTGTTTTTCTTTCACTTTAGCTCTCTAAGTGTGTGTGTTCTCACCATCTATCTATCTCTTTCTCTCTCTAAAACATAAGCAAGATTTACATATCATACAAATGGTATCAAGAGCCATGGGATGATTGTATTGTTTATGTGTTTGTGTTCTCGATTCATACGCCTATTTTGATCCATTTTTACACGAACTAAAACTTTTTTTATGTTTTTTATGGTTTTTCTTGATACAAATCTTCTACATAGTTGTGGTAGGGATTTGGTATAGTTACTTTGGCTAAAAACACAAAAATTTTTGGTGTTTTGATCATTTTTGGCTTAAAATCACAAATTGTTTGAGTTTTGTCAGAGAAAAGTGGGAATTATTCCGATCAGGTCATCGGAAAAGGGTTTCTAGGACATTCCGATCAGTGTAATCGGTATAGGGTTTAGATATTCCGATTTGGTACATTCCGATAAGGTACATTCCGATTTGGCACATTTCGAAAAGGTACATTCCGATTTGGCACATCCTGAAAAGGAACATTCCAATTTGGCACATTCTGAAAAGGGACTTTCCGATTTGGCACATTCCGAAAAGGGACATTCCGATTTGGTTTATTCCGATTAGGGACATTTCGATCAAGGTTATTCTGATAGGGTTTATTCCGACGGCTTTCCGACTGATATTCCGATCACTATTCCAATCAACATTCCGATAATCAAAATTATTCCATAAAAAATTTCGACTTGGAATTTTTGGTTTATCGAGGACATATTTTAGGGGATTTTAACATTGTTTCTCGACTTCAACTCACAACAACAAACACATTTACTTTCTTTCATTGATCGATCAACGTTTGTAAATCTTAACTTATTGAAATGTAGTACACATCTCTTACGAATAAGTCCATCCTCTCGGGTACGGATAATCGTCCACCAATGTTGGTGAAGACTATGTATGAGGAATGGGCTTCCCGAATGGAACTTTATATGTTGAACAAGGAGAATGGACATCTCATTTGGGCATCGGTGCTCAATGGACCATTAGATTATGGTACAGTGACGGAAGGTACAACTACTCGTCCTCGCACAACGGGTGAATTGACTAGAGATATGAAGATTCAAGACAAATGTGATAAGTATGCTACAAACATCATTCTCCAAACCCTTCCTCCAGATGTCTACAAACTCATCAGCAAACATAAAGTTGCCAAAGAGTTATGGGATAGAATTCGTGTTCTCATGCAAGGCACCTCGTTAACTAAACAAGAACGAGAGTGTAAGCTTTATGATACTTTTGATAAGTTTGCCTATGTTCCAGGGGAGACTCTCAATGATTACTATCTGAGATTTACCCTATTGTTGAATGAGCTCAATATCTATGGCATGACAATTCCTACCTTTCAATTGAACACCAAGTATTTGAACACTCTTCCTTCAGAATGGAAAAAATACGTGACGGATGTTAAATTGGCTAAGGACTTGCATAACACCAATGTGGATCAACTTCAAGCTTTTCTTCAACAACACGAATGCCATGTGATCGAGGCTCGGTTGTCTACACCTCAAGTTCATGACCCACTTGCAATATATGCTTCTCAACAAAACATGGCTTATACTTATCAACAACCATCATACTTGCAGCAACCACCACCACACACCTATCAGCAACCATCTTATCAACCACCAATGATGCCACAGCAAGCATTTCAACAAAGTGTTCATCAACAATCTTTTCCGCAGCAACCACCATATCAGACATCACCATCACAAGCCAACACTTCTCCAATGGGCTATACTCCTCAGCAAGGATATTTTCCAATAGAAGCGCAACCAGCACAAGCCTTCTACTCTAATGAACTTCCACCTATCCAAACACCGGTCTTTACTCAAAATGATATGCCAGCTGATGTTCTAAACCATCTCACAGCCTACTTGTCAAAACTTGTTGCAACTAGAGGATTTCCACCAACAAACAATCAGCTCCGCACCTCTTCAAATCCTCGACAACAAGCTACTGTTCAAGATGGTCAAGTAACAGTGCAACCTATTTAGGGAAGGCAAAATTCATATGGACCTCCTACAAGGACTGTGAATGCTCAAGCTGTGAATTCACAAGCTAATGGAAATGGAAGTCCCATTGGTCCTAAAAAGGTTGTGACTTGCTACAATTGTCGAGGACAAGGTCATATGGCTAGGGAATGCACTCAGCCGAAAAGGAGGAGGGATGATGCATGGTTCCGTGAGAAGATGTATTTGGTCGATGCTCAGTCAAAGGAAAAGATTTCAGATTCAGAGGAGTTAGCATTTCTTGCAGACCCAGGGGCAGCAGATACTGAAGGCATTGCAGTCGTTTCCACTTCTAATGCAGCTTATCAAGCAGATGATCTTGACGCATATGATTCGGATTGTGATGACATTCACTCTGCCCAAGCTGCTCTCGTTGCTAATCTCTCTCACTACGATTCTGATGTCGTCGGTGAGGTACCCACCACAACCAATCTTGGTAATGATGATATCCAACATCAAGTTGGGCATGAAAATGACAACCTCGAACAACATTCGGGAATTAGTAACTCAAATGATGTGGTACCCAATCCAACACATTTGAGTGAACCTCAACCAAATGCTACGACGGGTATGGAATCTTATGCTCAACATGATTTGGTCATGGTACCTAAACATATTATTGATCAAATGCATATGGCCCTCAGACAATCCGTAGATACCAATTCCACCCTAACTGCTGAGCTTGCGTTGCATAAAGAAAAGGTCAAAACTTTTGAAATGGTCCCTCAAGCAGAGAAAATAACATGTTCTGAATTTGACCAATTTAGTTTTGAAAAGATTGAACACTTGAAAGAAATAGAATCATTAAAAGCTAATCTTTCCAATGAATTAAAAGCAAAAGAGTCGGTTGTCAATGATTTTCAGAAACTTAGAATGGATTTCGAAACTCTCGAGTCTAAAAAGTCTGAATCGGAAATTAATGCTACCAAACTTCATAAATTCAAAGAACAACAGCTTTTAATACAATACACTTCCACAGAAAAGGTTCATCTTTTAACTAAATCATTTAAAGAACTCGAACTTAAACGTCTTCAAGATTTACCACCTAATCCCGGTTATGCAAAACAAGCTTAGGAATATATTCCATGTCTTTATGATGTGACCCTCATTGGCAAATCGAAAGAAGTACCTTTTGTTCATAGTTCTGAGGAGACACAGTCACTTGCGGATGAAACTAATTCTTAAATGCTTTCAAAATTCCATACAATTGATTATGATCAATATAACAAAGATCAGTTGTCTAAAAAGACCCGCATTCGCTTACAAAAGGAATTAGCTGAATTGACAGTTCTTGTGGCCCAAAGTTTGTCAAATGAAAACCCTCCTAGTACGTCTCCTACACTTGTCAAAACGGATTTAACGAAGTTAATTCCACCGGTAAGTAAGGCGTCCGTTAACTTAAATGCGGTACACCAACACTTAGCCGATTTTGACAAGGTCATTTTGGAACGTACGACGACTTCGGCCATAACGGTAGGTGAATGGAATTTTGAGCACACTAGAGCTGCGTTTCGAGACGAAATTGTTCTGTTTGTAAAGAATGTTAAAGCTTGTCTTAGTACTCTTGATCAAGATTTGCTTTTGGAAGTAGAAGAAGTTAGACGTGTTTTCAATGAAATGGATGATGCTTATGAAAACAGTTTACTTAAAACAGAACAGGTTTCACGCCAAAATGATCAACTTCTGAAGCAAGTGATGTCTCATGATATAGTTTCCGTCTGTGTGAATAAAAGTGTTGATGATGATTCTATTGTGCATAATGTTGAATCTGTGGATAATGTGGTAGATAGTACTTGTCACGAATCTGATGCTGAATTCTTAAAGCTTCAAGATTCATATTCTTCGCTTTTAAAACGTTTTGATGTGATTCAAACAGATTGTATTTCGCTTGAATGAAGCAACAATTTACTCAAGAAATCTTTGAAACGTGATTCGAAGGTGTTAATATCGATGATGCAAACTTTGAAAAGAATTTTCGATTGAATTTGCAATCAAAACAGCGTCAGCCAAGTGACAAGGTTGCTCAATCTTTGCCGATAGACATAGAAAAAACTAAGGAGCTTAACTGTGTGAACGTACTTGAGGCCGATGAGAATTTTAAACTTGATCTAGATAATCGAGTTTCCAATATTTTATCCAAAGTTGATAACTTAAAACAAAAAAATACACGACTCTTTGATTCAGTAAAGCCCGCATGTGCTAATACCACTGCACATAATCAATCTTTGATTGAAAAATTGAATCGAAAGTCGGTGGAAATATCTGATTTGAGGGAACAAATTTGTGATAAAAATCTGGTCTTGGCTGAGTTAAAGGAAACACTTCGTACTCTAAAAGGTAAGAATGTTGTGGATAACGCAGTCACTATCTCAGCATCGTCCTCTAGTGCAACCAAAAGGAACCTTATAGCCGTCACACCATTTAATAAGGGCCCTAGGACTAAACCATCTCAAACTTTGGTCACTAAAGATAAGGCGGAATCAAAACCAGCTTCTAATATTCCCGTGTTGCCTTCTACAGGAGTAATCACCACTACTAAGGCTCAAAGATCTAAGCTTAAAAGAAACAAGAAGAATGATAGGATCTTGCCCCCATCTAGTAGTCAAGTGAAGAAGAAAGTAGAAGCCCATCCTAGGAATGTTATTTATGTTTTGAATAAAAAGAATCATGTAGCTAAACCTAAAGGCTCTGCGGTTGTGCAGCGTTCTAAGCCTAGTGTGAATTCTAATTTGAAATGTTGGAATTGCAATGAATGTATGTTTTCTAGTCGTCATGATTCTTGCCTTATTGACCATGTGAATGAGATGTATGCCCGGAAAAATGGATTAGAATGGAAACCGACTGGGAAAGTGTTAACCCAAGTTGGTTGGATGTGGCGCCCCACCGGTAGAACTTTCACTATAGTAGGAAACAAGTGCCCTTTGATTAGGATCACTCCCACTAAAGCGAAGAAAGTGTACATTTTAACTAAGAGTACCAAGGCTACCAAAACACAAGTGTGTCCTTTAACTAGGAACACCGACACTACCGTAGGAACCAAGTGCCCTTTAAATAGGTCTACTCCCACTGTAGTGCCCGCGAATAATCCAAAACCTAAGAAAGTTGGAACAGTAAAACCTGTTAGTGCTAAAACTCACATTAGAAAACGCAGGAAATCTAAGGGTCACACAAATGTTAGCAATTCTGATAATTTTATATCTGTATCTGCTAACACTCCAGAACCAATAGTTTCCAATGCATTGTCTACTGTTGTTATTGAAAACAAGTGGTCCAAATTGTTCTCTGGTATTTGGACTCTGGTTGCTCTAAGCATATGACCGGAGATCGCTCTCAGCTCAGAAATTTCGTCATCAAGTTTCTGGTACGGTTCGATTTGGGAATGATCATATTGCAAAGATAATGGGTTATGGTGAATATCATATTGGGAATGTTATAATTTCAAGAGTGTATTACGTGGAAGGTCTCGGTCACAACCTATTTTGTGTGGGACAGTTTTGTGATGCAAACCTAGAAGTTGCTTTTCGAGAGCATACCTGCTTCATACGTAATTTGGAAGGGGTTGATTTATTGAAAGGTACTCGAGGGAATAATATGTACACTTTGTCTCTACAAGATATGATGGCCGCTTCTCCCGTATGTATTCTCTCCAAAGCATCAAAGACTAAGTCATGGTTATGGCATCGACGGTTATCTCATCTTAACTTTGAGGCTATTAATCACTTGGCGAAAAACGAACTTCTTCGTGGTCTTCCTAAACTATCATTTCACAAGGATCATTTGTGTTCCGCGTGTACAATGGGGAAAAGCACTAAGAAGTCTTACAAACCCAATACTGAAGACACCAACCAAGAGAAACTTTATCTGTTGCATATGGATCTTTGTGGGCCAATACGTGTTGAAAGTCTTAGTGGCAAAAAGTACATCCTCGTCATTGTCGATGATTACTCTCAGTTTACATGGGTGAAATTTCTTAAAGCAAAAAATGAGGCACCTAAATTCATCATCGGATTTCTCAAGATGATTCAAGTGCGTCTCAACACTACTGTCCGACGCATTCGTACAGATAATGGAACCGAATTTGTGAATCAAATCTTGCGTAATTATTATGAAGAAGTTGGCATATATCATGAAACATCCGTTGCACGCACTCCACAACAAAACGGTGTCGTTGAAAGGCGAAATCGCACACTTATGGAAGCTGCTCGAACGATGTTAATTTACGCATAGTCTCCATTGTTTTTATGGGAAAAAGCAGTATCTACAGCAGTGTACACCCAAAACGTGTCACTAATCCGTAAACGCCATGGTAAAACACCTTATGAGCTTCTCTATAGAAAAGTACCAGATTTATCATATCTTCATGTATTTGGTTCTCTTTGCTATCCAAATAATGATGGTGACAATTTGGGAAAACTTCAACCAAAGGCTGATATTGGTATTTTCATTGGTTACGCCCCCGTAAAGAAGGCATACCGAATCTACAACCGTAACTCTCGCAAGATCCTCGAAACTATGAATGTTGATTTTGATGAGCTGACAGCAATGGCTTCTGAGCAAAGCAGCTCTGAACCCGCACTTCATGAAATGGGACCCAGTAATATTAGTTCTGGTCTTGTCCCAAACAACCCTACTTCATCATCATTTACACCACCTTCTAGGAATGAATGGGATACGTTGTTTCAACCGTTCTTTGATGAATTCTTTACTCCTCCAACTATTGTTGCTCCAGAACCTGAAGTAATAGCTCCGGTAACCGAAGTTGTCGCTCCAGCAACCGTTGCATAATTAGATACGTCTACACCTACAATTGGTCAAGATATACCATCAACAAGTAATTCTCAACCAACACCTATTTCAACTACCCATGTCATGCCTATTGATGATGAAGAGGATGATGATGATCACGATTTGGAATTCGCTCAAATGCGTGAACTTCCATTCTTTGGTGTACCTATTCCTAACCCTAATCGAGCCGGGTCGTCCACCTCAGAGGAAGCTCAAACTACAGTTTACTCCAATCCATGGATTCGTAAACATGACAGCAAGTGGACAAAGGATCATCCTATAGATTCTATTATTGGTGACCCTAATCGTCTGGTATCCACACGAAGTCAGCTACAAGAAAGTTCAATGTTTTGTCACTTTGATGCTTTTCTCACTGAAGTTGAACCTAAGACATGGCACCAAGCTTTTACTCAATCCTGTTGGATAGAAGCTATGCAAGAAGAACTTAACGAATTCATACGTCTTGAAGTATGGGAACTTGTCCCATGCCCGGATCAAGTGCAGTTACTCACTTTGAAATGGGTTTACAAGGTGAAACTCGATGAGTTTGGCGGAATATTGAAGAACAAAGCTCGACTAGTAGCTCGTGGATACAAGCAATTATTGGCATCGACTTTATGGAATCTTTTGCACCTGTTGCCCGTTTGGAAGCTATTAGACTATTCCTCGCTTATGCAGCCTACATGAATATGATCGTCTATCAGATGGATGTAAAGAAGGCATTTCATAATGGTGAAATCAAGGAAGAGGTCTATGTTCAACAGCCGGATGGTTTTGTGAATCCTAAATATCCTAATCATGTGTACAAGCTTAAGAAGGATCTCTAAGGGTTGAAGCAAGCTCCTCGCGCATGGTATGATCTACTGTCACAATTCCTCATTTCACTAGGCTTCGCTAAAGGCAAGGTGGATCCCATGCTGTTCATTCAGAAACGAGGTAAAGATATGATTATGGTACAAATATATGTTGATGATATTTTATTTGCAGCCTCGACCCAAACCTTATCCGACGAGTTTGGGACACTCATGTCTTCCAAGTTTAAGATGTCAATGATGGGCAAGGTATCATTCTTCTTAGGTCTTTAGATATCTCAGAGTCCCAGAGGCATCTTTATCAATCAATCCAAGTATTCCCTTGAATCGCTTAAGAAATATAAGATGGAATCTTGTGATCCCGTGGATACTCCAATGGTGGAAAAAACTAAGATTGATGCAGATCCACATGGAGTTGTCGTTGATCCGACACTTTACCGTGGAATGATCGGTACTCTTCTATATATCACAGCTAGTCGACCTGATCTTCAGTTTCCTATATGTATGTGTGCTCGGTATCAAACTCGACCTACTGAATTACACTTAGCTACTGTTAAACGGATCTTTCGGTATCTTAAAGGAACCATTAATCGGGGACTTTGGTATTCGAAGGACTCTTCGATTGCACTTATGGCATATGCAGATGCGGATCACGCGGGTTGTCAAGATACAAGGCGTAGCACGAGTGGAACTTTGCAACTACTAGGAGATCGACTAATTAGTTGGGCATCGAAAAGGCAGAAAAGCGCTGCAATTAGTACGGAAGAAGAATACATAGCTATCCGGTTGCTGTGCTCAAATTCTTTGGATGAGATCGCAATTAACCGACTATGGTCTAGGTTTCAACAAAATTCCAATGTACTGCGACAACAAGAGTGCAATTGCCTTATGCTACAACAATGTTCAATTCTCCCGGTCGAAGCATATTGACATTCGCTACCACTTTATCAAGGAGCAAGTGGAAAATGGAGTGATCGAGCTTTACTTTGTCCGATCTGAGTATCAATTGGCGGATATTTTCACGATGGCTTTAGATCACGCTCGAATTGAATTTTTGGCCGACAAGCTAGGAATGAGAACCTTCTCGCCTGAGACTCTAAAGGAACTAGCAGATGAAGCGAAAGAATAGTCTTGGTAAAACTATTCTCCGAATCCTTGGTGATCATCTGTATATATTGTTTATATTTTTATCCACAAAAGCAAAATACAAAAATATAAAACCATATAAAAACCATAAAAATTGAAAAATTTAGAAAAATCCAAAAATATTTTTACTTTATTTTTCAAAGGCATGTCTTTTGGTACGATAATATTTACGGCCTTAGAAATGTTGATTAATATCGACACGGCGCCATAAATAGAGTTCGTACAAAAGTTGTAAATATTTCATAAAACATGCCTATATGGCTTGTAGTTATTTCTGACTGCAACCCGGTTTTCATATTAAAGTCAAGTATTTCTTATGAAAGCTTTGGCTCACAACGGGAATTATATTTCTCGGGCAAGGTTTACTTTAAAACCTTGTAAGGGATCAAGTTTACTTTATAACTTGGTCTAACACAAATCTATGTACGCCTCAATGCATTTATTTGTTAAAACAAGAGAAGTCTTGTTTTTATGAAGCTATCATCTCTACAACCATAGAAATCTACAATTGGTATCTACATACTCGACGATGCGACTACTCAACCGACGACTACAGCTCTTTCAATAGAACACGGGTCAATAGTTGAGGGGGAGCAATTGTCAAGCATTCAGAATCTTTGATACCGAACGTGCCAAGTTCACAAGTTGGTGTTAAGACAACAATACCAATCGTACATGTGGTGTCAAGAGATGACTTCAGACGTGACGAGGCGACCAACATATGCTGACAAGAACCATTTGATCTTATCATACGATGTTCTCATCAATCAGGTCCAACCTTGTCAATTTTTTCTAATATGGTGAATATGTGATCATGTTACTAATCGGTATCATATTTCATACATTTGGAATCATGAAGATTAAACGGACTTGCATTTTTCTTCCCAAAACCTTTGTTAAAACTTCATTAAATCAATTGATATTAAAAACATCGATTGGGTTAATATTTTTAATATGGGGGAGAAAATGTGATTTAATATGGGATATTATCACAAATGGTTTGACTAAATGTGCTGGCTCATCCCGACATATGCGAAATGTTTTCGAATATCGTGGCATATGTTAAAGGGGAGCAAAACGGATTTGCATATCAAAATGGATTTTCATGGTGACATATACTTACCCAAAACCCATTTATTTCACTACGATGAAGATTGTGGTGACATAAGGATGGTAGGATAGGTTAAGTCCTATGATTCTTCCAGAACCGGAGGAATCTTCCCAAGGAAATTCCATAGCTAGAAATAGTAGTCCTTAGGAAAGTTGGAGAAAGATTGTGAACGTAGCTGAATGCCGACCAAGTACTTAAGTTAGCACTGGAATAATCATAACAAGGTGCTAGTTATGACGTATTGGTAAGCATTGAAGGGGTTGAATAATGAAAAAGAATTGTAAAGATAAAGGGTGTAAAGAAAAAAGCCCTCCTTACAACCTTAGGTAGAAACCGGGTCAATACATATGCTATTAAGATCATTCTTAATGATTCTTGATATTGAAGATAGACATCATGGACCCAGTGATGCAATGCACAACCCATCCCACTAACTCAGATATCTCTCAAAAGGTATTTGTTTTAATCACACGGAGACAACGCATTATCTATTGATTTATTCACTCTGAATAAAGTGGTATTGAAATGGTGGCACTCCTCTCCAGCCTCCGATCACTAAAATCCAAAATGCACGATCGAGTCTAGAGCCATTTGAGATCATCAAATATCTTATTAGGACACACTTTCATAATTCCTTGCTTCTTCACACACTGTGAAAAGTAAGAAAGATTTTAAGAGTCCTACGCAAAATCTTCACGATCTTGCCTGAACATCTGAGTATACGAAAGTATTTACAATGAAGATGGAAATCCTTCTTGAGCGAATATCAAAAAGCTCATGGTAGGTGACTAGTGCAATTCTTTATGAATCAAACTTGTGATAACTGGAAAGCAACAGTGGTTTAATTCTTAGCTGAACTTAAACACGTTCCAGGCCTTTACGCAAAATCTCAGTGATCTTGCCAGAACACTCAGAGTGATACCTTAGTGTTCGCAGTGATGAGTGGAAATCCTTCTAGTGTTAACATCAAACAACACTTGGTAGGTAACTTGCAAGATTCAATATGAATCAAGCTCGTGACAACTAGAAAGCAACGATGGTGCGGTTCTTAATTGAATTTCACTTGTTCCAGGAATCAGAATTAACGGCTTCAATCATGCGGATAATTTTATCCAAATGATTCACTCTTTACGTTCACAGTCAGCTTTGGACGGTCGAGTAAAGAGAACGGGTTTACCCGCGCAATCATGTCAAGGAGATTTTTAATTAAATCTACATGCCACAAGTACGATATTTTATATCGTCCAACGGTCTTCACCGACCGGAGGTAAAATGATACCGAACTAGAATGAAATGTTCAAAGCCATTTCGTTCGTGTCTACTTATGTTGCGGTATTTGAAGACGGTGGCGTTGCTGAATCCGAGAAGAAGTCGTCCCCGCATGCTTATACTATATGCACTTAATACCTCATCTAATTCAAGAAAGCCTAAAAGTTAAGTCTTCCGCTGTATCGAACTCTGAAGCTTTCAAGAATTACAAAGGTATAAGTATGTGGGACATGGTGTCACGAAGAGGCGAATATCACAAGTGATGGATGCACGAGATCAAGGCAAGAGATTAATTCTCAAGATTGATATCAAAGATCACATCAGCATGTTCACCAGAAAAGAAAAAGAAAAAGAAAGACGAAGACTACGAGCTCAAGACAAGCATAGTATGCTAGGATTATCTTATTATTGTAACTTGGGTAATGCCCTTGTTTGGAGTGACCTCCCTTAGGGGGAGATTGTTGGAAATACATTTTACATATTAAGAAGGATCGGTCACTCCAACAATAGTCCATGTAATAGCTCGTAGTTTAGTTACTTATCTTTATTTAACAAACAAACCAAAGCCTAGCCTACAACATGTGTAGGCCGGCCCAAATGTAAGCCCAAGCCCATGTCAAGGGCTTTGGTATATAAACCCTCTCCTTAGATAGAGAGGGTGGTGTGGTTCTTCATTTTAAACATAGTTGAAAAGTGTTTTTCTTTCACTTTCTCTCTCTAAGTGTGTGTGTTCTCACCATCTATCTATCTCTTTCTCTCTCTAAAACATAAGCAAGATTTACATATCATACAGACCTATAGGGACAAGATGGGTTCTTAGAAACAAAAAGGATGAGAGAGGAATTGTGGTCAGAAACAAGGCACGTTTAGTTGCTCAAGGCTATACACAAGAGGAAGGGATAGACTATGAAGAGGTTTTTGCACCTGTTGCAAGGATTGAAGCAATAAGGATTTTCCTAGCCTATTCTTCTTGCATGGGCTTCACAGTTTATCAAATGGATGTGAAGAGGGCTTTTCTTTATGGCACAATTGCAGAGGAGGTTTATGTTCTGCAGCCTCCTGGTTCTGAAGATTTAGAACATCCAAACAAGGTGTATAGAGTGAAAAAAGCAATGTATGGACTTCATCAAGCCCCAAGAGCATGGTATGGTACATTATCCACCTATCTGGTGGAAAATGGATTCAAGAGGGGCAGCATAGACCAGACTTTATTTACCAAGAAGACAGGTAAGGACTTTTTACTTGTTCAGGTCAATGTGGATGATATCATTTTTTGCTCTTCAAGTCCAAAGATGAGTGGAGACTTTTCAAAGCTCATGACAGACAAATTCAAGATGAGTGCAATAGGAGAGATGAACTTTTTTCTAGGTTTACAAGTTTAACAGAAAGAAGATGGTATGTTCATCTCTCAAGACAAATATGTAGCAGAGATCTTGAAGAAGTTTGGCTTTTCTCCACATGAAAAACGGGCTAGCACACCCATGGATAGGGAACACCCTTGGGGAAAGGTTGGATATGGAAAAGAGGTGGATGTCAGGCATTATTGGTCAATGATTGGATCATTGATGTATCTTACAGCTTCTAGACCTCACATTATGTTTGATGTGTGTGCATGTGCACGCCACCAAGTGACTCCCAAAGAGTGTCATCTTCATGCTGTCAAGAGGATTTTTAGATACCTTAGGTGTTATCCCACCTTGGGATTATGGTATCCAAAGGATTCTCCATTGGAGCTTATTGGTTATTCAGACAGTGATTATGGAGGTGACAAGTTTGATAGAAAACCCACAACTGGTGGATGCCAATTTCTTGGGAGTAGGTTAATATCTTGGAAATGCAAGAAACAAACAGTGGTGGAAAACTCTACAACTGAAGCAGAATATGTTGCTACAGCTGCTTGTTGTGGACAAGTCATATGGATTCAGAACAAACTGTTGGATTATGGGTATAATTTTATGCATACCAAGATTTTTGTAGATAATAACAGTACTTTATGCATTATTAAGAATCCTGTACATCATTATAAAACCAAACACATAGAAATTAGACATCATTTTATAAGAGATTGTTTTGAAAAAGGTTTAATACAACCAGATAGAGTTGACACAGAAGAAAATGTGGCAAATTTATTAACTAAACCTTTTGATGCTGGGAGATTTCAATACTTGGTAACAAGTATTGGAATGATCAATCTTACCTAATATGTGTTTTTGGATCTTATTGTAAAAGTATGTACAGGATAGGAACTGTTATTGGTCTTTGTACAAAATTAGGTTTTCCATTTTGTTTTTCTAACGCTGACAAAGGTTATTTTAACGCTGATAAGTGTTCAAATGGAAGTTGATAGCAAAATGTTAGTTTTGTGGTTTTTGATCTAATTATTCAGGCATTATGAGCATTGTACAAATGGATACAGAGTTGCTTATGGATCTTTGGAGCTTACTTGGAGTGTGTTCATGTTTATGGATGATGGTTGGAATGTTTACATTCCTATCTTGACATAAATTTTTATTACTTATGTTATGTTTGGCAACTTGTATATCATATTTTAAGGGGAGGTTTAGGAACCCTTTAGGACTTTTTGGGTATTCATATAATACTCTTATCACAGTTCTAGATTGTGTCAACTGGTGAGTATGAGTTAGTTTACTAAATCTTGAGGCACTGTAGCATACAAAGTTGATATACTTTGCACGCTGCCAAAACTTTTTGACCTAGTATTGGATGTGGTCTGTTGGGAGACTTGGGTATGAGTTTTATTGGGCTTACCTGGGAAGTTCCAAAGTATTTTATAAGATAACTTCATTGTTAAGAACTTTGGTTGGCAAGGGATACTTGAGAACAATTATGTCTATCTTGCTTAAGCAAGTGTGCATGATTGGACAGTGCTTGCCACCCTATGGTGATTTTCAGTCTATACGTTATCTTCACTAGGATAAATTACTTTGTTAAGGTCCTTTTTCTTTTAAATTATTTTTCTTATTTTTGGACGCTGACAGATTTCTTTCCAAGCGTTGTTAAGACCAATTCTGACGTTGACATGGAAAAATCCAACGTTGACAAGAATATAGCCATTGGGCGCTGATAAGCTATTTTTGACCGTTGATAAACATTGAGTCCTACCCAGTTGTTATTTTTGACAAAAATATGGGCCGTAATTTTAGGAGTTGGTAACTTTTTATTAATGCAAGAGATAAGTTATATCTTTTTCAAGATTTTCATCATTATATTTTGAATATAACTGCCTCATGCTTTGACCAATCACATGTTTTCACCTCTCCTATATATTTGGCTCGTTTCTTTTAAACAAGGTCACTGCTTATTCTTGTCTAACTAAATTTTTTCAAACCTTCATCTTTCATAACTTTTATCACAGCTTTCTACATCAATGGCGCCTAAGTTTAAACCAAGATATTTGGAATTGGGATTCAGAAGTCAGCATAACATGGTTGCTTATTTAGAAACTGATGATGCTCTGTTTCCCCAATATACTCAGATGGTGGAGTATCTGAATGCATCCCCCATTAGGTTTGCACTTTCTCATGCTCCTATTATCCTTGTCACACATATTAAACAGTTTTGGAATACAATCACTTCCTCAACAGTTAATAATGTGACTACATTGACTACTACTGTCCATGGGCTTCCATGGGTGGTTACTGAAGCTTTGGTTAGCCAAGCTTTGCATCTTAATGATGCAGATGCTATAACCACTCTACCCATTGCAGAGCTAGGACAAGGACTCCAAGTTTTGGTTATCCGTTGCCAGAAGATGGCCATTTAAACAAATATACAAAACAAGAATTTCCCCCAGCTTGGAAGTACTTGATACATGTCATTCTTTAATGTTTGAGTCCCAAATGTACTGCACATAATGAAATCAACCGTTCCATTGGGAGTGCCATTGTGTGTATTGCTACTGGGCAAAAATACAATTTTTCAAAAATGATTTTTGATGGCATGTGTCATAACAAGGGTAGCAAGATGACTCTTACTTACCCAAGGTTATTACAAATGGTGTTTGATGAACAAATATACTACAATAGGGATCACAATGATTTTTATACGATCCCTGTTCAAAAGAAAGCAATTTTTGGGAAGATGAATTCACCAACTCAAAGAGACTTACCCCTTAACCGAGCCATGCTTGCTGTTATTGAAGCAGCACAACCTAAACCAGCCCCACAACCACAACCAGACCCATTTCCTAGACAACCACCATAACCCCAACAAATGGAAGTTGACCAAGAACCCTTCCACGCTGACACGTTAAATGTTGGCGTTGACACTCCAAATCCAAACGCTGACACCCTTTCACAACAAACCCAAACACCCCTTAACTTTCAAACAGACACCCAATCCACATCATCTTCTACACCCCATGAAATTAGGTTGGAAAAATGCCAAAGGACTGCTGGAGTGTTCTCCTCTAGTGGTCCTAGCCATGTTGCAGAGAGAACCACCACCACAAGTGTGGTTGGTGACTTGGGTGGGGATGGGACTATTGGTTATAGCTTAGAAGCAGGCCAAGTCAGTACTAACATACTTAAGACCCCGTCCATGCCCCATGAATCTACTTTGGGATGTCAAATTCCCATTTTAGAGGAGGGCATATTGGAACCTTACACATTATTGGAATTGACGGCTGTCTGCATTAGCTTGCAAAAGAAAAATTCAAACCTTGTACATATTTTCACCACACAAGGCCTTGAACTCAAGCAATTGAGGGAGAGGATTGTTATTTGGGAAGGAGCTAACCCTAGGCGTGGAGTGGAGGATTCTTCCAAAGGGGAGGATGAGCAGATACATGTAAGTGACAAAGGCTCACATGAAGGAGAATCTCTAGGTATAGCTAAGGCTCTAACAGATTTGAAGAGGCAACCAAGTTTTCATGCTTCATTGGTTACCCCTATAAATTTAAATTTATCTTTTACTGAGATGTTGGAGCAGTTCACAAAGCCAAGCGCTGAAAAGAGTAAGTTGAGTGTTGACAAGCAGGTTTTGGACGCTGATAGACTTGCAGGTGTGGTTGATGTATCCCAGTCATCAGTTATCATCAAGGATGTGTCTACACAGGTACCATCATTTTCTTTACCCACCATTTATGTATTAGATAAAGGTAAAGGGATTATGGTAGAAACAATAGTTCCCAAGGATGCAGCCCAAGTGAAGTTTGGTTCTATGTTGGCTGCACAACTTGAGGAAAAAGAGAAGAAGATTGCTGCTATTGAGTCACCATTTATGGCTACTTCTAAGAGTAATAAGGGAGGAAGTGATGATGAGAGTACTAATTCAAGTGTGATGATCATTGAAGATCCAGAAAGGATTGAATATGGTAATGAGTTGGCAAAGGAAAGGCTTGTAGAGTTGAAGAATCGAGAAGATTATGAGATACCTGAAGTAGCTCAAATGTACTTTGCATGGGAGAATAAGGTAATGGAGAATCCAGACATGAAAATTTTAGATCAAATTTGGGGTTTGGAGATTCTACTAAGAGTTCAAAGAGATTGCAAGGTGATTCTGAAGTATAAGGCTAGCAAGGTCTTTCACAGTCTAAAAATGATAGAAGGGAGCTCTACAACATGCTTCTCAAATGTCATCAAGGAGGTTGGAGTTTTTAGAAGTTGCTGGGATTGTCCTTTGATGAGTTGGAGTTTAGGGCTTATCCTATATGGGCAAGTTTTCAAGAGCAGAACACTATCAGACTTCTTTCAGATGAAAGAAAGGAAGAACTTACAGAGGAGATGCAAATCCAAAGGCTTTAATTGCACCAAGGCCTTTGAAGAAGGGAGTTACAATTGAGTTCCCACAGAATTTGGATAGAGTGAACCCTAGTAAAGCAGTTATTAGAAGGAGTATTAAGCTCTCACCCTTGGAAGCTTCACATATGGTAGAGGTGTTACCTCATGATTCCAGAAACCCTATAGTTCACTATGAGGAAGATGCAAGTGGGTTTTGGATGATTGGAAGATATGAAAGGAGGCACATACTTTTACTACTCGTATCTATTTGTTTGCAAGCCTAGATAGGGAAGACTTGGCAGATCTTTGGGAATTGATGAAGGCCAAATATGAGACTGAAGCACCTACTTCAGTCAATGGAATAAAGATTTGGTCCACATTCAAGAGAGTGTGTGAGCCAAATGATGAAGATCCAGTATGGATGGATCTTGATGATATCAGTGGACTTCAATGGCGTCTACATTCAGCAGCTGGTGTGTATCATTTTAGTACTACAAATTTTTATGAATATCTTCTTGTGGATGTTGATTATCCCATGTCCAAGGAAGTTTTGAAGAAAATGGTGTCAACATAGCTGGAGATGGATTACACAAGTGATGTTGGCAAAGATCTAATTAGGTTTATTTATTTCCTAATTAAAAAGTGATTCGTATTTGTAAGAATCCTCCTTGTATTTAGTTTTTATCAGAAACTTGACTACTAGAGTAAATATGAAGTTTATGGGAGGATTTTTGGGAATAAAACGAAGCCAAGACACTTAGACGCTGACAAGAGGAAATTGGGCATTGATAGGAAGAAATCAAGCGTTGTCAGATCAAGCGTTGACAAGAAGAAGTCAAGCGTTGATGAGAAGAAGTCAAGCACTGATAGAATACTTAGTCTACACGTTTTATGTTTCTAGTAAAGATATGTTCGACAATGTATTTCTTATGTTTATCTTTACCTAAAATAGTTGATACGTAGACTCTTGTACAAGGTTCCTTAATCTATAAAAGGAGGCCTTTAGGTTTTAGTTCAATATATGTTTTTACACTTTCATTTTACGCAAGTTCGATTATCAATCCAAGTGAAAGTTTGGTTTATTCTGTTTGTGTGTTCTTGTTCTAAGTATTAATTCCGCATAATACTTAGATTGTTTCATATACAAAAAAGTTTCTCTAAGTGTTTAACTTGATTAATTCTCGTTTACACAAAGCTAAATCGATATATGTTTGGGATCAACAGCTAATGTGTTAGAATAATGAACTATCACATGTAACATAATGAAATGAGTAAGTGTAAGGACTTGCTGCTGTTGGAGTTTCCAGCGTTGTTACGGTAATTATCATTACCGCCACGCCTATCCGTATCAGAACGGTCAGACTCAAGACCGGTCCCCAGTCTTCTGCCTGGAAGATGCAGTTTAAAAATAGATATAAATATTGGAATATACTGAAAGAATTCGGAATGGTCATCGCTGAATAACGAATATTTACCTCTTCTCGGGTCTCTCTGCTTCCCCGAACTCTTCTCTTTATTGTAGCATCTCCAGCTTACGTGCTCCATCGGAAACTTGTGCCACCGTGTTGAACGTAGCACACACCAAGAATACCAGCGAAACGAAGAAAGCGCGGCATGAACTCGTTGCTGTTCTCCCCAACTCTCTGCCTAATTCTGTGGTACTCCCTCTTCAGCTTGTCTTGCTCAACCTTTGGGAAGAACTGTCCCATCACTAACTCTCTGAACTGAGCCCAAGTCAAACAAGCCACCCAATCGAATATCTCGACTTGAAGACGGGGTCACAACCCATTGCATCGAATATCTTCTCAATGTGAGCCTACCAGCTTTTAGCTTCACTAGGGCTATCAGTTTTCTCGAAGGATCGAGGACGTTGCTTGTTGAATCTCTCCAGCCATGTCACCAATGTTGCTGGAGGAAGAGGAGGAGGTACTGGGTGCTGTTGCTGATTGTTGGCAGCGTGCACCTCAGCCCTGATTTCGTTCCTCAGCTGAGGAAGCAAGGCTTGCATCGTAGCTTGGACTGCTGCATTGAGTTGTTCCTGCTCGTGTGAGAGAACCATCTGACAGTACAACATAAAATACATGATTAAACTGATCAAAACATAAAAAATATATACATGAAAAAATTTATACCAATAAATCATGAGAAAAATTTTATGCATGAATGCATGATGCAGTTTTATGAAAACTTTTATATGCGAGAGAGTGAACGCCTATGATCAGTTCACTCAAAACAAAAGACATGGCGAGGGGACGCCAATAGGTCGGTCCCAAAGTTAAAAGTTTCGATAAAAGCACATGCGACTAAATAGGGTCAGTCCTGTACCAACCAATACTTAGTCATAAACCTGCGACAATGACATATATATGAATGCATGAAAACAATGAATGCATGAAAACCGACTGTTCGTTCTAGGAAGACCATAGTGACTACCCACTAATCACAGGTCGTGTTTTGAGAGCCTACAGGTCGAAGCCTTGGCTCTGATACCATAATTGTAACACCCCATTTTAGTAAATGGAATTTCACACGTGTCATCAAAGCATACAAGGATAAATGTCTTAAACATTACATGACCATATAGTAAATACCGGAAACAAACATCGGTACCCCAAAGTATAAGCTCATCACACACATACATAAGTACTGTAAAGGAAAAGGACTAAACAATGTCCATGGAAATAAATAGCAAAATGTATGATGAAATGCATTAAGTAATGAAGGCTAGGAAGCTTCCAATCTATATGCACGTACGTTTAGAGTCTACGAGCGTCCCTGAGTCCCTGTCGTTTTGGGAACATGAAAGGAAAACGGCTGAGCATAACGCTCAGTGCACGGATATACAAGTGATGAGATGACATTTATACATGATCTCATCGTTCTTTTCGGGCTTTAAATGCATAAAAATGTCATAAAATACCATATATATGCTTGTGTTTGTTTACTTGTGTATTTTAGGTATGGATATCGTGAAAAAGACAAAAGATCACAAGTTACAAGGAAAAACGGACACGAAAAACGAAGCCGTACAAAGAACTGGGCCCTAATCATGGAATTCTCAACAAATACCCTTGAAGACTTGAAGACAAACAAAATTGATCCTCATTTATTGAAGAAATGAAACTTAAAACCCTTGTATATTAATAATTACAAGTTTGGTCCCTTAAGTTTGTCAAAATTATACAAAAGGTCCTTCAACTTTGAAGAAATGGCAAGATTAGTCCCTCAACAAATCAAAATTGCCAATAATGGTCCCTCATGAAGTCAAAGTTACAATGAAGACCTTTGAAGATCAACAATGTCCAAGATCAGTCCTTGAAATATCTCAAAATGGCAAATATAACCCTTGAAACACTTTTTATAAAGTTTTGTGCCAAAATTGCCAAGTGATGAAAGTTGTTACAAGTTAAATTGGGCGCTGACAGACTTTTAACCACAAATGCCAAAATAAAGGAAAGAGGAGGGCTAAACTTGTGCATTTGAAACATTCAAACACGTTTTTGCGCCAAACACTTCTCAATCCACCAAAAACGGATCAAAAAGGGTACTGTTTACCTTTTCACCACCCAGATTTTACACCACTTAAATCAAAGGGTAATTTTCAATTACCTTGACACACACTTAATTCACACGCCCAGAAACCCTTCCCAACCTTAAAACACTCATTCCCACTCACAATGGACCCCACCCCCAAATACCCGTCCACCAATCATGTGACAACTTAACCTCCAAGTCATCCTATGTGGCAAAATCAATAGCCAAGAACCTTAGCTTCATCCTAAAGCTAAAATGAACGTCCTTGATCACTTTGGACAGCTCACACCAAAGAATTATCTAGAAGACCTCAAGGGCACATTTGGGAATTCAGTTCTAGGGTTTATGAATAGTGTTAGCCAGGCATTTGCCTATAAAAGGAGACCTCAACATGTGAGAGTCCCTTTGTTCCAGATTTTAGCTTTTAATCTTTGTAATTCCTTTTTATGAAATAAAGTTTGAATTTCTTAAAATTTTGAGTTCTAATCTGTTATTTATAAAAGTTTGGTGTTTGAGAAGCTAAAATCTGAGTTCCATTTATATGTTTGAAGGTTTTTGAGGCAAGGTTTTAGTTGATAAAGCTTGGGTTTCAAAAATCAGAAAGTTGGCATTATATTTGATCTCACTTTGTGTTTGTTCATCTTAGCAGCATTGGAAGCTGGTACTTGTTTTGCTAGTACCTAAGCTCAAACAATCCAGGGCCTGGATGTAGGTCTTGGAGGTTTGCACCTTCTTTCCTTTTCATTTTCTCTTTAAGTTTCGGATTATTTGTGATTTTTGTGGATTATTGCTTGAATCTGTGTTATTGTGGATGATTATTGTTGATTTGGCTTTGTTTGATGTTAATGAGGTGTTATTGATCTGATTTATGGGTTGAATCTTAATGATCCTTTGAAAATTTGTGAAAATAAGTTTTAAAAGGGTGTTTGGGATTACTGCATAAGTTGGATTTGAGGTTTGTTAAGTGCTTGTGTGTTGTATGCAAGTATTGGTATCTGTTATTTGGGAGCATATGTTCATCTGTTTGCAAGTTTTGAGGCTTTGAACACATTGATTCATAGATTGGCTATAAAATCTTCATAACTTGGTAAAATTGGCTAGGATTTTGAGGACACCTAGATCTAAGCATAGGTTAAGGGTAACAAGTGCTAAATCATAGTTAATCACACCAGGGTAGAAGGATTTGAGGCTTGAAATTGGATTAAGTGTCAAGTATATCAGCAAACTGTTTCTGCATATTGTTCTTTGTTCATCAGTAACTTTTTGTGCTTTGATCTTGCTATTTACTTTGATTCAGTGTTTGATTCTTGTTGCTTTGTGTTCATTGTTAGTTTATATAGCTTGTGTATGCATCTGGTTAAATTTGGTTGGCTTATTTTGCTTAAATCTGCTTATTAAGTGCTTAACTGCTTATTTGCATATCTGGTGCTTATCTGGTGACTGTTTGGCTTATTGTGGCTTATTGTGTGGATCATTTTGTGATTTTATTGTTGCTATTGACTCCTTGTGGTTCACTGATCACAAGGGTGCCTTTGTTTCCAATTGAATCAAACCAGAACTCTCAAATAAGCCTTGTCAAATAGTCAAAGCAGTGGGAACTCCTTTCCCCTACTGGTTACCACTGCTAGTGCAATTTTGGTGTCAGCTTATCAATAAGCTATAATAGCTTATTTTAACCAGCAACAACTTTGTTTTTGTAATAGGTGCTCATATTTTGACCCATTTGTTCATACTGGACCTTCTGAGGTGCATTATTTCTCAAAAACGACTATTTTGTCGTTTTGTGGATTTTTGCTTTTCTATTTTCTGGCTTATTGAGTGAGCTTATTGGAAATTTCTTTTGACAGATCTCTTAAGCATCCAAAAACAGGGTTGTGTGTAGAATTAGAGCTTATGGCATTAGCTTATGGCTTAATGGGCTGAAAAGCCCAATAAGAATAAGCTTTGTGTTCAATAAGCTGTGATAAGCACATTTTCAGCTTTTGGGCCTTTAGAGTTTTGTTCTTAGAATTAAATTTTAAGTCAAATAGGGCTTTTCCAAGTCAATTGGGCCAAGTTTGACTTTTTGGGCCCAAAAGCCCATTTGTGTTGACTGAATTTGGATTTGGCCCATTTGAGGGCCCATTAGGGGTATTTTGATAATTTCACTTTGATTTTCTGATTATTAGGTTAAAATAAACTAGTTTGCAAGTTTTTAGAATTTTTTATAATTTTTGGATTTGTATTATTATTTTATTATTATTTTTAAAATTTCACATTTTCCAACTTTTTACATTTTTCTTAGGTTAAATACATTAAAATAGGAATTTAGCAACTTTTAGAATAATTTTCTCACTTATAGATTAATTTTTATAATTATTTTAAGTTTTAATAGTTTTTAATTCATTTTAAATAGTTTTTATTAGTTTTAAAATTTCTAAAAATAGTTTTTAATCATTTTAGGTCATTTTAGAGTTTTAGCAATTGAAAAATCTTTATTTGGGCTTTTTGATAATTTATTTGATTTTTAGGGCTTTAATTAGCATTTAAAAATTGAATATTTAATTATTTAAAAGGTTTGAAAAAGTTTAATCATTGGTAAACTCTTAGTTTATTATTTTTGATTTTTGGTAAATTTTTGGTAATTTTTAGAATTTATTTTTATTTTTGTGGTTTTTGAGGTTCTATGTTTTAACTTTCTAGTAGTAATTTTTGGTTAATTTTTATTTTTACGTCTTCGTCATTTTCTTTTCTAATCCCCTTCTAAACCAATCATTAATCACAAACATTTGGCAAGTTTTTCACACACATATACCTCCTTGGGAAACGAACTTGGAATCCATAAGGTCATTAGTGTTGATTTTCCTAAATCATCACTCGATACTTACCGCTTTTACGCCTTTTTCCTAAAGGGTGTAATTTACCACAATCACTTTGGCGCCGCTGCCGGGGAGGTGTGTCGTGATTAATTTGCATTGTTGTTTTTAATATTAACCAAATAGTATTTGTATTAGTAGAACTCTACTAATACGTATTATCGGTTTTCTTGGTTTTTCTTGTACAAATATTATTACTATATTGTATTAAGTATCACAATAAATTTCCAATATCTCCAAAAGTGTGAAAACACAACCTTAATTGGGATTTGATCTCCTAATTATTGTATTCGAATCTCAAACAAAAAGAAAAAGGCAAAAATAGATAAATACTTTCGTGAAGCTCGATTTTGAAAAATACAAACTATAAGGTGGGTATAAGGCGGGTATTATAAAATATACCCTAAGGAAAAAGGCTCTTAAGTGCTTCGCGCCGCCTCGTTTCCCCGCTTGCTTGTGAGTATTTTGAGATTGAAGGCTAATCGAGGGTTTTGCCGCCCAAAGTATTATTACGTATACTATATTTGCTTGGTTTCTTTGTGATTAAACCCTCTTGAACAATTTGGTTTTCACCAAAGTTCTAAAGTCATTCGAAGGCGTTCACTCCACGTGATCGTTTTCATTCCTTTGAGGCTTCTTTAATCAAGAGTTTGATTCGAGGAGAGATTTTGTAGATTGTTGTCTACGAAGATACACCAAAATCCAAAAAATTAAATATCATCAAAAACACAAAAAAATTGAAAATTCACAAAACACCCAAAAAGAATCTTCTTTGCTCACCTCCCATTCTTCGTGAAAGTTTATGATCACTCGTAATCAAGCAAAACGAGCTCGTAAACGACTTCAAAAGCAAGCCAATCAAGAGACGTTGATTGTTGAAGAACCTCCAACTGTTGAACCTATTGTAGAACAAGAAGTCGTCATGGCTAATCGTACTATGATGGAGTTGCTACAAGCACCCACCGAGGGTTTTGGAGAGGCTATTGTGATTCCCGCCATCCTTGCGGAGAATTTCGAAATTAAGACGGGTTTAATGTCGATGTTGCAAGCAAATAAGTTTAGAGGTCACGAGAAAGACAACCCGCATTACCACATTAGGAATTTCAACCGTCTCACCGCCACTAGCAAATTTAAGGATGTTCCACATGACGCCATTAAGATGATGTTGTTTCCATACTCGTTGGATGGACCCGCTAAAATTTGGCTCGAGAAAGAACCGCCAAATTCGATTTTTACATGGGCCGATCTCGTTTCTAAGTTTGTGAACAAGTTTTTTCCACCATCTAAAACAACACACTTGAAAAATGAGATTTCACGATTTGTGCAAAGAAATAATGAAAGTTTTTCAATGGCATGGGAACGTTTTAAAGAGATGTTACATGAATGTCCACACCATGATTTTACGGAATTGCATCAAGTGGATACTTTTTATAATGGGCTTAATGATCATGAACGAGATTATTTGAATGCCGCCGCGGGTGGTAATTTTTTGTGCAAGACGACAAATGAGGCTTTACAAATCATTGAAAATAGATCTAAGGTTTATAACCCTCATAACACACCGAGTGTTGCCAATATGGGTTCGTCATCTTCGTTACAATCGTCTCGTAGCATTAATGCCTTACATGATGAAGCTAATGAGGAAAATTGGTTTTTTGATAGATTTGCTAATCTTATGTCCCATTGGAAGGCTCAAGAAGCTTCCAATTCCGCTTCGGTTAAAGCGGTTGCTAAGAGTTGTTTATCTTGTGGGGGAGCTCATGATCTTTCCGAGTGCATTACCGCGGATGGTAACACTTCGAGTGCTTATGTAGCAACAGGAACTTACAACCAAAACGGTCAAGGTTCCCGCCAAAATCAAGCTCCACCCAATCAAAATGTTAACAATTATCGAAACAACAACCAAGGTAATTACCAAGGCAACACACGCAATTACAACAAAGGGAATTATCAAAGTGGGAATGGACAAATTTCTAATCAAAACCAAAACCGTGATTTCCAAAACACTACACAAGGTTTTCAAAATGCTCACACTAAAAATTTGCAAGGAGAATTTTTGGATTATGCAAAAGCAAATGATGCTAAATTTGATAATATGCAACGTGAGATGATTAGCTTAAGATCCGAGTTGAAAAACGAGCTTAAAAATGAACTTGCTAATGAACTAAAAACTCATGCAAACAAAATGGAAGGAAATGTCCAACGTCTACAACAAAATCAACAAAAGATTGAATTAGGACAACATGATATTAAGCAAGAGTTATTAAAAGCGGATTCTAGGCAATCAAAATTTGAGGACCGAATGGCTAATATGTTTGAAGCAATCATGTGTAAACCCTCTTCCTCGGGTGGTCTTCCTAGTGATACCATTGCAAACCCGAAGGGAGAAATGAAGGTTATTACTACACGAAGTGGTAAAACTTTCAAGGAACCAATCTCTCGTACAAGTACTTCTAAGGAGAAGGAAATCGAGAAAGAACCCGAGGTGATGGTCGAAAAGGAGCACATTACAATCCCACGAAGTACCGCTCATACCACACCTACGGTAGAACCAATACCAATTGTGGAACCCGAGTTTCCAAGGCCGTTGCCTAATGACCAACCCACACCACCTTTACCCTACCCTTCGAGACGAAACAAAGAGAAGGCTCAAGAACGGAACAATTATCAATTTGAGCTATTTATGAAAATGTTTCGTGATATGCATTTTAACATAAGTTTTGTCGATGCTTTAATTATGATGCCTCGATTCACCGCAAACTTCAAAAGTATGCTAAACAACAAAGAGAAGTTACAACAATCGTCTAGTTGTTCATCGGTTTTTCTTAGCCGCATACCACAAAAAGTCGGCGATCCCGGTAAATTTTTGATTCCGTGTGCAATTCAAGATATGGAGGAATGCTACGCCTTGGCCGATCTTGGCGCTAGTATTAATTTAATGCCTCTTGAGATTTTCAAATCACTTTCACTTCCGGCTCTTACTCCTTCGAACATGTCTATCGAAATGGCCGATCATTCTACGATTTTAGCATGTGGAGTAGCCGAGGACGTTTTTGTTAAAGTCGGAAAGTTTTACTATCCTGTTGACTTTATCGTTGTAGACATTCCTATCGATCGAAAAGTTCCTCTCATTTTGGGTCGTTCATTTTTGGATACATCAAGTGCACTTATCGATGTTCATGCTCGAAAAATCACCCTTCGTTTCAATGAAGAAGAACTTGTCATCAATGCAACACAAAACTCCAATCTTTCTCATGTCTATTCTATTGCAACTTTAAACCATGGTGATTCAACCAATGTCGTTTGCAAAGAATTTTCACCAAGAGTTTTAGGAAATGTCGCCAAGAACAATTTACCATTTCCTCCGCCGGTGGAGGTTATGAGTATAAAGCCTACAAAGAAGAAACCGTCAATACTTGAATCGAAAAATCCTTCACCTCACCTCGAACATTCATTCTTGAAAAGTGTTGATAAGTTGCCGGTTTCTACGGAAGATTCTTCGGATGATGAATATGTTGACCCCGATGGGGAGGTTTTCTTCGTCGATAAACGTTTTGAGAACTTGCCACCACCAAAACCAAAACGGTTTCAAAATGTGAGAATTTTTAGTGTGACTAACATCGTCTTAGATACACCGAATATTTTCGACATAATCAAAAAGGGTTTTCATAAGGAGAGTTCAAAAGATAAAAAAGGAAAAAATTTTAAATGTGATTTAATTGATTTTTCTACAAATCTAACTCCGTCATCACCACGTGTTTTGAGTGCTACAAGCTCGTCTACTCCTTTTGACGATGCTTTGTGTGGTTTTAGTATGGGGGAAACCCCTTATGTTCCCTCATCCTTCTCCACCGAGGACGAGATATTCGATCCCGAAATTTCATGTAAAGGGAAATCTCGGTCTTCCACCGATGCAATAAATGGAAACGATATCTATTTGCTTGGTGCGAGTCTACCTCGAGTAGCTCAATGTTTGTATGACTTACCAATTGTCCCACCCTTCTACTTCTCGTCTCTTTTCTTCAAACTCTTTGAGTTTATGGCACATGTTGAAGTGGCGTTAATTTGTTTTTCCAATGAAAACGAGAACGCCATCTTCGATCCCGGTATTCTGCACCATCAAAGGACATAGTCCTTTATACCGGTTGTTTTTGGGCCTTGTTTATCATGTAAGCCCCACCAAAAATTGACCATACCATATTTTTCCCTAAATGTTCACATTTTGAGGGGATCGAGTCGAGCTCATGACTCGGTAATCAAAAACGAGGTGCCTCGTGGGGGAGATCCCATGCTTATCTTTTATGCTAGCTATTCACTAATAAGGGGACTTGTACCCTTTCAACTCGTTGTCTCGTGGTTGTTTGTGATTGTGTTATCTAGATCATCATCATCATCTAACGATTGAAGACTCTCGTGTTCGGTTACGTGAGCCTCCATCGTTCGTTTGAAGAAGTTTTTCACGAATCCATGACATATCCTTTATTGTTCTAACAATTATCTTTTAGCATACTTAATAAACGGCTTTAGATATATTGTTGATCACCCTTTCCATGCTAGATCCTAAGCATTCGACTCTTCGTCTCTAGTATGGGGGTGCTCCACCTTTAGACTCGAAACATTGAGGACAATGTTTACTTTTAGTATGGGGGGTGAATAGGTACTTGCTTTGCTACGCCCTCACGCTTTCCAATTTTCAATGTTTTGTTTTTCTAATAAGGCTAAAAATGGCCAAATTTTAAAATTTTTCTTAGTTTTCATAAGTGTTTTTAAGACACGAATGTATATTTTCCGATGGGTAGAATAAGAGTTAATTTTTGAATTGATGGGCATTTGGAGCCATTTACATTCCTTAACCCGCTCAATTCAAGTTTTGCTAGACTTTCATATAGGGAGCTTTAAAACGCGAAAGTATTAATTCATTCGGGTTAAGAACAAGAACTTTTCGCAAGTTCCTATAATTGATTCTAGAAAGTCACTTATCAAGGGAACTATAAAACGCATTCTCTAAACTTGAAAAAGTCCAAGAAAGTGCAAGATCCTATAGGTGGCTTGAAAACCCAAAACTTTGATTTGATATAGTCTTAATGAAAGCTAATCCAAATTTGGCTTAATTTTGACTTGCATGGCTAAGTATTCACGAGTCTCTTTAATTAGAGGTCTTTATATTGTGAAGAACGAGAAATGATAGAGTTAGACAAGTGATCATGCTAAACGTAGAACATGAAAATGTTCTTTCAAAAACTCATATGTTTTTAATTGTGGCTTTTTCTTCCCATAAGATCAATGCATTAGGAATAAATCATAATTGCAATAAGTAAGGTCGTACGATTTGAAAGGTTACTTAGCCTCTAGCGCAAGATCGTTTAAAAGTTGCTCGGGGTTGAATAGAGTTCATAGCCAAGGCATAACTTATTGAAGCGGGACGCGAAGATTGGCGATTATCCAAAAAGGCCCTAACAAGGCATGAGGAGCTCTATTTTTGCTAAAGATCCAAAGATGATGTGAAGTATCATTATTCCTAAATCAATATGAAGGATCGAGACACACGACGAGAAGCTATTACTCCCCTAAAGAATGGAGAAAGTCTATCCAAAAAGACCCTAACAAGGTATGAGTATAAATATATCCAAGTCCGAAAAGGAGGCGGATCGTTGTATATCAAAATCCAAAGTAAAGATTGAAGAAAAATGATGAAGTCGTGGTCCAATATGAAGAATCTCTCAAAAACGTCAAGTGAAGAAATTCCAAATATATGAAGAGAAGACCATAATTTCAAGAACGTCTTCCCAAGATTTGAAGTATGAAGTACATGCCAAATATCGGTCCGAGAAAGGTCTCAAATCGTGAAACGAGTTATGCCAATATATGACCTTAAGGAGATACACGAGAAGCCGTTTTAAAAGATTTTGTCCTTCGGCTAACTATTGATCAAATCGTGCTACTTTGCTTTCGGACTAATAACTACTCAAATAAGTCAATATGAATCACTTGTGATCCATGACAAATAGATAAAAAATGCTAGTAACCCATTTCCTTTTATAATAACTAGGATTGCGGGGAGAAAAAGTATTACACAATTTGGACGTATGAGTAGTGTTAGCATTGTGACTTGTACCAACAATGATCTTGTTTTTGCACTTAGCATGGAATGTATAACAATCAAGGATGATGAAGTTTACTCTAAGGGACATTTACTTGTTTCTATTCTTAGACCCTAAAAGTCACTTTTTGTGATGAAAATCATACATTATGTCTTTACACATCTTCGTAGTATGTTGCAAGTCTTTTTACTCTTCAATAAAGGTTAATAAAAATTGAACTTTGCTGATGCTTAGATACTTTATTCTAGCATTGCGTGAGGGCACGGCAATGGCTTAGTATGGGGGAGTGATGAGATGGCATTTATACATGATCTCATCGTTCTTTTCGGGCTTTAAATGCATAAAAATGTCATAAAATACCACATATATGCTTGTGTTTGTTTACTTGTGTATTTTAGGTATGGATATCGTGAAAAAGACAAAAGATCACAAGTTACAAGGAAAAACGGACACGAAAAACGAAGCCGTACAAAGAACCGGGCCCTAATCATGGAATTCTCAACAAATACCCTTGAAGACTTGAAGACAAACAAGATTGATCCTCATTTATTGAAGAAATGACACTTAAAACCCTTGTATATTAATAATTACAAGTTTGGTCCCTTAAGTTTGTCAAAATTACACAAAAGGTCCTTCAACTTTGAAGAAATGGCAATATTAGTCCCTCAACAAATCAAAATTGCCAATAATGGTCCCTCATGAAGTCAAAGTTACAATGAAGACCTTTGAAGATCAACAATGTCCAAGATCAGTCCTTGAAATATCTCAAAATGGCAAATATAACCCTTGAAACACTTTTTATAAAGTTTTTTGCCAAAATTGCCAAGTGATGAAAGTTGTTACAAGTTAAATTGGGCGCTGACAGACTTTTAACCACAAATGCCAAAAGAAAGGAAAGAGGAGGGCTAAACTTGTGCATTTGAAACATTCAAACACGTTTTTGCGCCAAACACTTCTCAATCCACCAAAAACGGATCAAAAAGGGTACTGTTTACCTTTTCACCACCCAGATTTTACACCACTTAAATCAAAGGGTAATTTTCAATTACCTTGACACACACTTAATTCACACGCCCAGAAACCCTTCCCAACCTTAAAACACTCATTCCCACTCACAATGGACCCGACCCCCAAATACTCGTCCACCAATCATGTGACAACATAAAACCTCCAAGTCATCCTATGTGGCAAAATCAACAGCCAAGAACCTTAGCTTCATCCTAAAGCTAAAATGAACGTCCTTGATCACTTTGGACAGCTCACACCAAAGAATTATCTAGAAGACCTCAAGGGCACATTTGGGAATTCAGTTCTAGGGTTTATGAATAGTGTTAGCCAGGCATTTGCCTATAAAAGGAGACCTCAACATGTGAGAGTCCCTTCGTTCCAGATTTTAGCTTTTAATCTTTGTAATTCCTTTTTATGAAATAAAGTTTGAATTTCTTAAAATTTTGAGTTCTAATCTGTTATTTATAAAAGTTTGGTGTTTGAGAAGCTAAAATCTGAGTTCCATTTATATGTTTGAAGGTTTTTGAGGCAAGGTTTTAGTTGATAAAGCTTGGGTTTCAAAAATCAGAAAGTTGGCATTATATTTGATCTCACTTTGTGTTTGTTCATCTTAGCAGCATTGGAAGCTGGTACTTGTTTTGCTAGTACCTAAGCTCAAACAATCCAGGGCCTGGATGTAGGTCTTGGAGGTTTGCACCTTCTTCACTTTTCATTTTCTCTTTAAGTTTCTGATTATTTGTGATTTTTGTGGATTATTGCTTGAATCTGTGTTATTGTGGATGATTATTGTTGATTTGGCTTTGTTTGATGTTAATGAGGTGTTATTGATCTGATTTATGGGTTGAATCTTAATGATCCTTTGAAAATTTGTGAAAATAAGTTTTAAAAGGGTGTTTGGGATTACTGAATAAGTTGGATTTGAGGTTTGTTAAGTGCTTGTGTGTTGTATGCAAGTATTGGTATCTGTTATTTGGGAGCATATGTTCATCTGTTTGCAAGTTTTGAGGCTTTGAACACATTGATTCATAGATTGGCTATAAAATCTTCATAACTTGGTAAAATTGGCTAGGATTTTGAGGACACCTAGATCTAAGCATAGGTTAAGGGTAACAAGTGCTAAATCATAGTTAATCACACCAGGGTAGAAGGATTTGAGGCTTGAAATTGGATTAAGTGTCAAGTATATCAGCAAACTGTTTCTGCATATTGTTCTTTGTTCATCAGTAACTTTTTGTGCTTTGATCTTGCTATTTACTTTGATTCAGTGTTTGATTCTTGTTGCTTTGTGTTCATTGTTAGTTTATATAGCTTGTGTATGCATCTGGTTAAATTTGGTTGGCTTATTTTGCTTAAATCTGCTTATTAAGTGCTTAACTGCTTATTTGCATATCTGGTGCTTATCTGGTGACTGTTTGGCTTATTGTGGCTTCTTGTGTGGATCGTTTTGTGATTTTATTGTTGCTATTGACTCCTTGTGGTTCACTGATCACAAGGGTGCCTTTGTTTCCAATTGAATCAAACCAGAACTCTCAAATAAGCTTGGTCAAATAGTCAAAGCAGTGGGAACTCCTTTCCCCTGCTGGTTACCACTGCTAGTGCAATTTTGGTGTCAGCTTATCAATAAGCTATAATAGCTTATTTTAACCAGCAACAACTTTGTTTTTGTAATAGGTGCTCATATTTTGACCCATTTGTTCATACTGGAGCATTTGGGTGGTTGACTTTTAGGTTTGACTAGAAAACCAAGTCCTTTGACTTTTACATAAGTTCATTTGTGCTTATTCTGGCTTATTTCTTGTGCTTATTGGATTTTTTTTATTGATATTGCTTATTGAGTCCATTTGAAAGCTTTTGCAAGTTGAATCAGCTTCTGAGGTGCATTATTTCTCAAAAACGACTATTTTGTCGTTTTGTGGATTTTTGCTTTTCTATTTTCTGGCTTATTGAGTGAGCTTATTGGAAATTTCTTTTGACATATCTCTTAATCATCCAAAAAGAGGGTTGTGTGTCAAATTAGAGCTTATGGCATTAGCTTATGGCTTAATGGGCTGAAAAGCCCAATAAGAATAAGCTTTGTGTTCAATAAGCTGTGATAAGCACATTTTCAGCTTTTGGGCCTTTAGAGTTTTGTTCTTAGAATTAAATTTTAAGTCAGATAGGGCTTTTCCAAGTCAATTGGGCCAAGTTTGACTTTTTGAGCCCAAAAGCCCATTTGTGTTGACTGAATTTGGATTTGGCCCATTTGAGGGCCCATTAGGGGTATTTTGGTAATTTCACTTTGATTTTCTGATTATTTAGGTTAAAATAAACTAGTTTGCAAGTTTTTAGAATATTTTATAATTTTTGGATTTTTATTATTATTTTATTATTATTCTATTATTATTTTTAAAATTTCACATTTTCCAACTTTTTACATTTTTCTTAGGTTAAATACATTAAAATAGGAATTTAGCAACTTTTAGAATAATTTTCTCACTTATAGATTAATTTTTATAATTATTTTAAGTTTTAATAGTTTTTAATTCATTTTAAATAGTTTTTTTAGTTTTAAAATTTCTAAAAATAGTTTTTAATCATTTTAGGTCATTTTAGAGTTTTACCAATTGAAAAATCTTTATTTGGGCTTTTTGATAATTTATTTGATTTTTAGGGCTTTAATTAGCATTTAAAAATTGAATATTTAATTATTTAAAAGGTTTGAAAAAGTTTTAATCATTGGTAAACTCTTAGTTTATTATTTTTGATTTTTGGTAAATTTTTGGTAATTTTTAGAATTTATTTTTATTTTTGTGGTTTTTGAGGTTCTACGTTTTAACTTGCTAGTAGTAATTTTTGGTTAATTTTTATTTTTACGTCTTCGTCATTTTCTTTTCTAATCCCCTTCTAAACCAATCATTAATCACAAACATTTGGCAAGTTTTTCACACACATATACCTCCTTGGGAAACGAACTTGGAATCCATAAGGGTCATTAGTGTTGATTTTCCTAAATCATCACTCGATACTTACCGCTTTTACGCCTTTTTCCTAAAGGGTGTAATTTACCACAATCAACAAGCATAGAATTAATAACATAAGCATATACAACATATAGCAGCGGCATTGATTAAGTCGTGGAAAACCTGGTATAACTTCGTAAAGCAGGTTTTATAGTTTGAAAATCCTTATGTTTATCTTATGAAAACTATTTAACATGTTAACCATTAAGCCAATATAGGTCATGAAATATCAACGTGCATGAATACTTGAGGGGTGACCTCATCATGCAATTAGAGGGGTTGCCTCTAATTAATATTAGTTTGGGTAGGAGGGATCAGCTCCTTGTGAAGGATGCAAGGCACACACCACATTCACCTGAATAATCTGTTAAAAACATGTAACCTAGTATGCACCCAAACGCCCCACATGATAACATAATAATATGGCTAAAAGCTGAAAGGGACGCCACGATCTATCACTCCGCCATGGTGAAGTCATAACACGGGTGCCTCCAGTGTTATGGTTATGGTACCTCCATAAATAGGTGAAACTGGTCATACATGTATATGGCTTAGGCATTTAAATTAAGCATAAGCAAATAAAAACATATAAAACATATACTCGGAAAACAGTTGGCTGTATACGAGGAATCCTAATAAGGAAAGAATATCCATACTGAAAGGACGGAGAATCCGTACCTTATGTCTAGTAAACGAAGAAGACGAACGGAAGAGAGTCCTACTTCGATCTCACTAATGCTACATAAATAGTGTACGTGAATAAGTATTCTGATTCCTGCGTACGTAACTGGTTTTATATCGTAACTTAGCTTGTTTTATATGTTCATTTCATGTTATACTGATTTTAACGTTATGCTAGGTTTATCATGTATTAATAGGATATTCTGATTAGGTATTACTTGTATTTCTTGTATTATTATACTTGTTGTGTAATAATAAGTAACTTTCTAAAAATAGCAGGTTTCCTAAAATAGAAAGTTTCCAAAAATGGTAAGTTTCTAGAAATAGAAAGTTTCCAAAAAAAGATTAACTGCTTAAAATAGATTAGTTTCTAAAAATATAAAGTTTCCAAAAATAGTAAGTTTCGTGAAATAGAAAGTTTCCATAATTAGAAATAAGCTGGATTATTAAGCTAATATGATAAGCATGAGTTTTACTGATTAAATATACTAAGTCATGTGATTAATAGTATAGTTTATTAGTTATAACATGTTAATTAAATAAACTATATGTTATATGATTTAATTAAATATAATTATGATTTAATTAAATTAAAGTGTATATAATACATAGGTTAAAACATTTATTAATATTTATATTAATATAACCTAAGTCATGAAAATTAATTAACTATATGTCATGTTTTAATAATTAATTAATTACTATAGTCTAACTTACATAAATAAATACTTAGGTTAAAATAATGTATTAGTAATTAATAATAACTAGGCAAGTACCCGCGCATAGCGGCGGAATTGCCTGGCGGCTGATAATTAACGAAACGCTATCAATATTCTAGAACGTTATTAATCTCCCTATGTTCCATAACCTTATGATCCATGACACTATAACAAACTCAAAAGTAAGCTAGAAAAAAACCAATAAACGCTTCAATGGTATCTGGAAATCATCAAAATAATGTAAGCAACCTTCTATTTAATTTCCCTGTCAATAAATCATTCTGCTGCAACATGCCTAACAATTAAGAAGCAGCTCTGACTTTGACTTAACTAACCCTTACTAATCAGCAAAGCATATAGACATAAATTGAGAGTACAAATTACACTAAGATTCAAACAGGTGCAGTAAACTAAGCCAAAAGGGACTTTGTACATGATAAAGGGCTCTAAGAGTTAGATATTCAAACTTGGGTGAACCGTGAAACTGTTTAACCGGAACCAATGATTTAGGTTCAGCAAGGGGTTGAGCATCATCTCCTCTTCTTGCTTGAGCTTTATCACGACTGATCCTCTCGCTCTGTTTCTGAAAGGAGAAAAAAAATGAAGGATGTAAGATGATAGATGTGGCGAGTTTTAATTGTTTACTTATGAAATTTTGATGCTATAAATAAGTCAACATGCGTTATGATTTTCTGTAAGAAGTCAAATGAGTGGAAGTAAAAAAGATTAGCTTTAGAGTCAAAGGGTCGAAAGTTTCCCAAAAGGCACTAAAAATGCATATAACCTTCCAAACCATTTTAGTAGTTTAAGCTACTAATAATTATATAACTATTGGAATCATGAGCATTATTTTTTAACCATCTAATAAAAAAATATTCAATAAAACATCTTCTGTAATCATATTTGAAAAAAAAAGTTTTTTATTAGCACTATATTTCCAGGTCAGGCAAGTGCAAACCTAATTAAACCCATAACAAAAGCTATTGGTTTTGACCAACTTACCCTACCTGCCCATTATCACATTCATGTGAAAGATATATAGTCAAAGGCGACAGTTTTTACCTGATGCATTCGAGCTCTTTTATGGAATATAGTATCTTCATATGATCCCACTGCCTGAATAAAGTGCTCTACTTTGCTAAGATCTGGCTGTGTGACAAGAAAAAAAAGAGTCGCTAAGTCGAAGCAATAACAAGAGCAGTTCATATGTCAAAGTTACTATAACCAATAAAAACAATAGCTAAATCATTCACCTTGCTTGAATTGGTTAAATAACCACCCATAGCCCTGAACTCCTTCTTGTATACCGCAAACAGTAAATTTATGGCACCCTGATGATGCAAATGACAAATTTTCAATTAAACAAATAAAATCACAAGTTCTAGAAATCATAACTACTTATGGCGCCCTGATAATGCCAACGATTATTATTATTATTGTGAACATACCTCGCGAATTTCTAATGTAGGCATGTGTGGAAGAAAATAATTTCCAACAAAAATACATAGAAAAACAAAATCATCAACTACTCGCTCTAAATCAACCTCACAGCCAGGAACTCTCATCTCATGTTCTAGGTACTCTCTAAGAGTCCAAATATTGAGGAACTGCAAAACCATCAAAAATCGCAGAGTTACTATAGATTTAGGTCACTAATTTATTGAAGATATGAGTTTAAAGTGTACCTGATATGGCTTTTTAGGGACCGCACTGTCGCCTTCTTTCTCATCAAACTCTCCTGCCTTTCTCTTAGCCTTTCCTTCACATTTTGCTGCCATATGACCCACTTGACCACAAACGAAACACTTATCTTGTTGTCCTGGAGTAAATACAACCTAAATCATGAACCAGAGATGTTATAAAATGAATTGGTTTTAGTAATACTTTGTGGTCATGACAAAAAGATGAGGAACGCTTACTTCTCTAAGTATTGAAAAATGAACTTCGTGGGTAGCCAAAGCCAACATTATCAAATCTGCATCCTGTAATTAGTCAGCAATAACAGTTTATGTGAGCTTAAAATTCAAGAAATAACTAACACCAAATAAAAACAGGTGACCCATTAACAAAATTACTTATGAATGGTCAATTCGGGATATGTTATATCTCTATTTATGAAAAAATGTCACTTTAGTTTTACTGGTAGCTATTTTGTCAGATAAACCATGGACTAAAGCTATTTTGTTGAAAAGTCTGTCAACTACAGCAATTTTTTGTACTAATAATACACTACAAAGGTTTTAGACATCTATTTGAGTTTTGACCCGATCTGCCACCACCAAAGTACAATTATACAAATGAGTTGGAAAGAAGACAATACCAAACCATATAAGCAATGTCGAGTATTTGATGATGTTGTGGATGAACCCGTGTCCTGGCTCTCAGCAATGCAAGACGCTACAAGTCCAATTTCAGCTAATGCATTTAATACGGATCTCCAAAGGGTCGTGTTGTTGAAATCGAGGCTGATAACTGAAATAAATTGTGACAAGATATTCTCGAAAGTGGATTTTGATACAGGCAAGAAATTTCCCGGAAATGAAGCCAAAATCTGTAAACCCTTAACTGCAGCAAAATTAAAAGAATAAAGGTCATTTTGTGACATGTAAAAAATTGTATAGAAGCTATAAGTCCAAGTGACAGTCATCTACACGGAATTTCAGCAAGTATCAACCAAGTATTCATGGTAAAATCTTATCTTTTCGGTTGTATATAAAAATACATTTGCGATACTTACTTCATTCCAAGATTTTCTGATAGCGAGACGCGGATAAAGGGGTGCTTTGGGATTTTTAAACAATATGAAGTTTGAATATGCCACTAATCTGGAACTTTAAGGTAGTTTTGCCCATTTGTGCATACCCCGCATTCGAGTAATTTGCAAATGTGTACTGTGAAAGAATAACAGTCAGATAAAAGTCAATACATTTATACAAATTGACGTAACTGAAGACGTGCTCACCTTTATGGGAGCAGAGCAAATGTATGGACTTTGTTTCTTAGTATCGTTCTCGACGAAACAAGTTGATGCACTGCATTATTAAAACATGTTATTCAGCACGAAATTCCACAATTATATTGTTACTTGAAATATGTCACTGAACCGAAACATACTTGAACTGAGCAGGGGAAAACACTCCAATCCAATCGTCATTTGATGATTTGGTGTGGTTAAGCTCCACGGTTACCCATTCAACGTCCTCACCCTTCATCAAGAGAACAATTAATCGACATTAGTCATAAACAGAATACACATTATATTGACCTATATACTACTGCTGCTTATGCTTTTTGAAATAAAAAAGGGGTGTTTGGGATTGCTTATTACAACTGGCTTATGACTATCAACTTTGGAGTGATTGGATGGAGACTTGAAGCTTATGACTATCAACTTATTTAAGCAGTTTTCAAAAAGTTGTTTCACATCAGCTAACATAATAAAGCAAAAAGCTGTTTCTAGTGAACCATTCCACATCAGCACCGTTAACGTCCTACAATCAGCATTTACCACACACACAAAAATACACTGGATTTTCAATTTTCATACTAAGTTCGTAAGCATAAACACTATCTTCTACATTGTGCTTTGATAGAACCCTAAAGTTAATACGTACTGTACTTATTTGGCATAAGACAATTCCAAACACCCCTAAACAACCAGTTAAACCAGTTTTACGATCGAAATTGCTTAGCCGTATCCGGTAACATCAAAAAAACACACTATGCACAAAAAAACAACACGCAAAACACGCTAACTAAACTATACACTAAAACGCTTTACAAAAAAAGCTTTACATTAATGCCAAGAACCGAAGGGTTAGCTCGAACGGATGCACCATCATGGGATCAATGACAGCACTATGAATATCGATCTTCGACAAGGGTTGTTCCGTAATCTCAACTGCACCTTTCACTGACACAAAACCAACAACAAAAGACAACAGAACTATGACAAGTTTAAACAACATCTTCATTGACACAATCTCATGAAACACCACCATACAAAGCTTTTTTTTATAAGTTTTTTTTTTTTTTAAATTTATAAAAACCCAAATTTATAAGAGAAGCTGACAATAAAAATAAAAGCTTAAGCTTTACCCGGTAAGGATGATAAGGAGAATGAGTAGTGCGCTTGCTGATGAAGAAACTGGAAAAAAGAAAACAAAAAACCCCCAAATTTCGGTCAAGAACAATGATGTAAAAATTAAAAACAAAAAAAGTAGTAAAGATTGAAAAAAAAAAGACAAACCTATATAATCTTCGAAAGAGATCGAGTATAAATCTTGATCTGCAAATCGATTAGTTAGTTAGATTAAATTAGATAAAAATAAATGAAATAGGATTATAGATTATCAATTTAATTCAATTTACCTGGAGAATTAATTCAATCTTTGAGTAGAAAAAAGGTTATAATTTGGGGCTATATAAGAAGAGTGTGCAACGGTTACTTTAGGGCTTTGGATATTTGGGCTTTTGGGTATTTTGGTAAAAAAACACTTTCAACAATCAAGATTCAAGAATCATGGTTGTTTTGTGTTTTCGTTTTCGCTTTTTTTTTTCTTTAAACTTGGGTTTTTCTGGCCTTCGGTTGCGAACCATTTGTTGGAAACAATGAATCATCCTATTTTGTGGTGGGTTTCAATGGTGGTGTAAGGTGTTGCGGCGGGTTTCAATGGTGGGTTTCAATTGTGGTGGGTTTCAATGGATTAACAAAAATAAGATTGATGATGGTGGTATGGTTCGATGGTGGTGGTATGGTGGAAAGTTTTGGTGGCGGCTGCAAATGGGGTAGGGTTTCTGTTTAGAGAGAGAGAGAGAGGGGAGTGTGAGAGAGAGAGGGTTTCTGTTTGTGATATTAGCTTTGCAAATGAGGACGCCAGATATTGGGTGGTTTAATATTTCCTAAATTACTACATTTTCAACCATCATATATTTCAACATTTCCAAAATTAGAAATTTTCAACCATCTCTATTTTTCCGTTATAAAGGAGTAGAGATAAACCTAAGTCCATGATTTAATTAAATTAATTATGTGTCATGTTAAATTAATTTAATTAACATGTAAATTAAATATACTTGTAAAAACTATTAAACTTGTAAAAATAATAAACAGAACCCATGTATTATTTTTATTAAACCTGTCGTGAACCGGACCCGTGAACCCATAAACCGGTCCGAACCAAACCCACCAAAAAACAGTGGCAAACCGGCCTAAGCCGGTTGCCCCTGCCTCCGGCAATCTGCCACCGGCTGTAGCCGGTGGTCTTTTCCTCTCGGCCCAGCCGCTGATGCCACCAAAGTTCCCACCGGAAGTTGCCGGTGGTCACCCTGCTGCCTGCGATGGGTTCCCCCTGCTTGCCTAAGTTAGCCACCGGCATTAGCCGGTGGTGGGGCTGTGGCTGCTGAGACCATCCGAAACCACAAGGACACCCCCGACGCGAGTCAGGGTGCCTTGCCCTTGCTGCTAACCGAACACTAACACCACCGAGACATGTGTCTCGTATGGTGGTGCGAGATAAGCAACACCGAGAGTCGTAGGATTCTCGGTTTGTGTGGCGGCTGAACACCAAACCCGAAAACACCCCTTTATTATTTTCCCATAAACCCATGACAAGTTTTAATTCTCTTGTTTTTAAACCCCATGATTATATATGCATAAAAACATAAAAAGAAAATAAAAATAAAGTTTTTCGGATTACCAAACATATGGAATCAATAGATCTTGAATACACGAACACGTACTTATGATTTGCTAAAACAAAATCAAACAAACCCCCTTGTTTCTTGATGATGCCGCCGGCCAAGGAAGAGAGAGAGAAAGATTTTAGGGTTTTTTACTTTTTGTAAAATTTACTGTGAATGAATAATGTTTTACATTAGTTGTTTACTTAGTAAAAACAAATGGGCTGGGCCCCCTCTCCTTGTTGTGTCGTGGCTAGTAGGTCCCACAAAGGGAAACTCGTAACGTTTCCTTGTTCTAATATGTTACGTGTTCGTGCGCTCGTATTTACGTTTCAATATTATTAAATATTCGTGTTATTATATATACTTATACGTAGTCGTAATAATAATTATGTAAATACATAATTATACGTTCGTGATTCTTACGTTCATGATTTCATGTTCGTGATTTAATTATTATTGATAATAATTATCGTGCATTTATACATACTTAATACTTATCGTGTAATAATACGTACATAGTTCTTGTAATTTATGTTCGTGAAACGTATTCATGTTATAAAAGAAAAGTTTTAATCATGTACGTACGATTATATGTGTACTGCTCATGGTAAAAGCATGCGGGTTTTACATTGACACTTTTTCAAGAACTTGTAATTAAACCGACATGTATAAATATTTGATGTTATGATTTAATTATTTAGTTGTATTAATTAATTTATGGTTTAATTAAAACAAGACTTAGGTTATGTTTATTTGAATAAAATCATGATATAATTTATATGTATATTTATTTAAATAAACCTATATTAAATAATTAATAATTTAATTATTCATGTACATTAATTTAATTAATTAAAACTTAGGTTAATTAATTAATATCTTTTAAGGTAAAGTTTAATAACATGAAATATGTAATATTATTAATTAATATTAACTTATGATAACATGACATGACATTATTAATTAATAATATTAAGTTAAGCCTAAGTATTGATTATTTATTAAACTTTATAATATAATTATACATGATATATTATAAGCATATGATTATTTATGGAAACATGTTAATTATGGAATTTGACTAATTATGGCAACATGATAAATATGGAAATACACTAAATATGGTAACATGCTATTTATAAAAACATGCTAAATATGGAAACTTTCTATTTTTCGAAACTTACTAATTATGAAATCTTTCTATTTTTAGAAACATACTCTTTAAGGAAACCTGATATTTTTAGGAAGTTACTCATTATGTTATAACAAGTATTATAACACTTAAAACATGAAATACATGAACTTAAAACACATGAAACTATAAAAAACACATGATTAAGACATGAAATAATAAGACAAGACAAGAACAAGTATAATAAGTATGAACACGCCTAGTGAACTAATTAACAAGTATGTATAAGTAAAGCCGCCTCTTATTCATGTCCCTTCATTATGTAGTTATTGTGAAGTCGGAGTGATCTTTTGCGTTCGTTTTCGTTTTCATTTACTGGACATAAGGTATGGATATTCCGTCCTTTAGTAAGGGCATCTTTCTTCATTTATTAGGATTCCTCGTTTGCAACCATCTGTTTTCCCTAGTAGTTTAAGTGTCTTAAACATATCAGTATATGTAATGATTATTTTAGATTGCCTGAGCTATATGCATGCATGCTAGTTTCACCTAGTTATGGGGGTTTGATAACCATAGCAGTGGAGGCACCGGGGTTATGACTCTTCTGCGGTGAGAGTGATTGCTTGAAGTGTCCCTTTACAGTATTTGGCCTTTCTTATTATTATCATCTGGGGCGAAAGGGTGCATCCTAGGACAAATAGTATGATTTCATGGTACCGGTGTGTGTCTTGCATCCGTTACAGGAGCTGATACCTCCACTCATTTTATATATTAATTAGAGGTAACCCCTCTAATTTCATGATGAGGTCACCCCTCTAAGTATTCATGCACGTTGATATAACATGACCTATATGGGCTCTGGGCATATTTAAAATAAAGATTTTCAAGATAAACTAAACATAAGTGTTTTCAGAAATATAACCAGTCTTATGAAATTAAACCAGGTTTTCCAAGACATGCATTTATTCCGCTGCTATTCCTTTCATTCCATTACTCGATTATGTTTATGGTTTACATTCTATGTTATATATCCGCACATCGAGCGTATTGCTCAGCCGCATTTGTCTTTCCATGTCCCAATACGGCATGTACTAAGGGGAAAATCTAGCAATCAAGAGTACGTGCATGGAATGAGGCGCCAGTCTTCTTTCATTCTTTAATGAATTTACATACTTTTGCGTTGTTGGACATTGTTTAGTCCTTTCCTTTACATTCTATACTTATGCATTTCGTGTGTGGAGCTTATGTTGGATCTGATGTTTGTTTCCGGATTCTTTATGGTCATTGAATCTTTAGACATTTACCTTGCATGCTTTGATGACACGCCATAATTATCCTGTGATATTCCATTTATCAAAATGGGGTGTTACAACGGATATAGTATAAAGGCAATAATAAAGAAGAGATATAATGTGTTAATGCAAAGTAATGCCTAAAAATATTATTAGTGTTAACTAATCTTTCTTAGTTTTGATCACGACAAATTAAAAAGACATTTATCGTCAAATATAATCATAAGATGAATTATCTAACAAACATTATCATCAAGGTAATAATCATTTAAGTATTGTACTAACATATCTTAATCATGATAAGTGATCATAAAAGTGATTAGTCCTAAACTTACATTTTGTCAAATGTGACAAAAGTTTTTAATAAACTTTCTTCATAAGAAAATGTTTTATTAAAATGGAAAATGTAAATTTGAATATGGCATATTCCAAATTCCATAGGAATACCCTTTGAAGGTAATAACTTACCTCAGATATTACTGCCCCACTAAAAGACAAAAGGGAGCGGAGTCTACTCCCACGGATCCTTAAAGGCCTATGCGGTTCCATAGTGATAAGGAACATCATGACAATTAAGGAACCGTGCTCAGAGAGCCGTTGGCTTTTGTCTCCTATAAATTGTGGATCAAATCTGCATTTTCCATGAACCTTTTTGGACACTCTTTATGTCATTTTTCTCTTTTCTAATTCCTAATCATTTGTAAATGATTACTTAATGTGTTAAGTATGTTTACTTATGATTATCCTCTTGATCTCTTTCTTTACTTTGTCCAAAGATAAGATCACTCACACACTTGTGATGTGATTAAAGATGAAGCCTTGATGAAGATCATCCTCTCCTAAAGATCTAGTCATATTCATCATTTGTTTTACTTGTGTCTTCTGTAGATCCAAAGTATTTGTGTATACTTGGATTAGTTGTGTTAATCCATTATATTAGTGAATACTTTGATTAGTCTTATGTAAATCCATTGTATGTGTGTATACTTGGATTTGTGTTGTTTAGACCTAAGTTACATGTGTATACTTGGATATGTGTTATTGAGTTGTAAGTGTTGTGTCTTGTTATTTCTCACTAGCTACAAAGTGATGTGTGGTTGTGTCTTGTGAGTTATCACTTAGCTTCAAAGTGAAGAGTTGTGAAGATTGGTTCTAACTTTCGATTAGAACTCGACATCTAGCCTTGTGTCGGAAAATCGTGAAGTAGGCAATGTTGTGAAGATTGGTTCTAGATTTTAATTAGAACTCTACATCTAGCCTTGTGTCGGAAAATGGTGAAGTAGGTGATGTTGTGTATATTAGTCCTAGTTATGATTAGGTCTCAACATTTAGCTTAGTGTCGGAAAATAGTGTAAGTGACGTTGTAAGGTTTTCTCTACCAAGAAGGGAGCTTGTGGATATAGTGGAAATATCGAGTAAGGTGTACTCGAGGAGTGGAGTAGGAACGAAGACAGGGCTTCCTTTCCGAACCACTATAAATCTTGGTATCTTCCTTTTAGGTTTATTATTTCCTTACTCTTTACTTACTTTCGTTATTACATCACATACAATAACTATTTGTCATTGTTAATGCATTAGAATTGAACCTAATCATTATGCAACAGCTTTCAAGTAAAAGGTAGTTTTGAGACAAACCTAATTGAAAGGAATTTTAATTAGGACATAAACCGAAGAGAAATTATTCAACCCCCCCCCCTCTAGTTTCTACAAATTGTATCAGAGCGATGGTCACTCAAGATCTTTGAAGTATATTGTACTTTAAAACATGGATCGATTCATTGGCTCCTCAAATTAGAAGGTTTCGTTGTACTAAAGTTTCTTTTTGGTCAAACCCATTTTTTCATTGAAAATAGGCCTTTTAATTGGCAATATAGCATCTCATCTAGATTAGTAGTATTTATACATTTTAGATTTATCATTGAAATGTATCTACTAGTTTGTTTCTTGCTATGTGTAGGTACTCATGAAGATTAACCATTAAATTGATTGTGGATTGAGTTACTTACACGTATAGAAGACTAATCTTTTTTGATTTCCAACATCATTGAATAATGATACCAAGATGGATGAGAGTGATACTAGTCCTTGAAGACTTAGTAGTCACTTTAGTCATTTTTGGGCATTGCATTGGCTCCTTTAAGACTAGGAATGCATTTTGTGGCTAAGGTACGTTTTTGTCCTTCCACAAGCCCTATTGATCATTCTTTTGATCATTAATTGGCTATGTGCTTGTTATTTGTATCCTTGCATTAACATTTGTTTGTGCTATGTGATTCTATTCATATACCCTCTCAAACCTTCATTGCTTGGATACTTGACTCACTTCGGAGATGTAGAGTGAGTTAGTAGTAGCTTAAAGTATCAAGCATGATTTTCATGGTTTGCACCCATACGGTTAGTAGGCCATATATAATGTGTAATATGTGCAATTGATCTCATCTCTAGGATGATTGATTAATCCCTTGAGATACCAAACTACTCCATAAGTTGTAGTTAGGATATTACACATTTGGAATTAAAATATTCCAAGCACATTATTATTGTAAACCCTAGCAATAATAATTGTCCGATCATGTAGGAGAGAAAGTTAATCTATACTTCGCTCATATTTTGAAATAGCATTACGACTACCTTTGAAAATGATCTTAGTATATTTTACAAAATTTCTTGGTATGGTTCATTGCCAAAGCCGTTTAGACATTCGCAAAGGCACGTATTAAACAACTATATATGACACAAGCTCTTTGTTACTACAACTTGAAGATTTCCACTTGTCTCTTGAGGATTGAACTTGGTCTTGATTCACTCCCCTTGGTTTCTCTCCTTTGCTTCTTTCCTACGAGTAGTCGTTTCTCCATTTCGGTCCTATTCGGTCTTTTTCGATTTCGATTTGACTCCTAATCCTTCATTAAGACATTATCACCTAGTATTTAAGTGGTCCAGTGATTTCCAAAAGGCTTAAGATATATTTTAAGTATTTTAGAAAAACTTGGTTTAGAAAATTTCTTTGATTTTCTTTGTTAAAAACCTCCCACTGTGGGCGGTTCACGGTGCAAGCTACGGTTTAATATCGATAAGGAACCGCGGCCCCACCAGGTGACTAAAATATACAGTCTTTATTAAAAAACACTATTTCAAAACAAACCCTCCCTTTCATCTTCATAGAGGCGATGGGTTTCACCATTTCCACCATTGTTGATTCATCAAAAGCTTCAATCACTCGAGATTAGCTGATTCCAAGTCGTGGGTTTCACTCATCCCTCTTCCAACATCAGTTAATTGTAAGTACATTCATTTAATTTCAACTAATTTGTTCTAGAGTTCTTATTTTCTTAATTGGGGATTTTTAAAATTAAATTTGAATTAGAACCTTGCTAGGAATGTGGGTTGACATAGTTATACTATCATGATTCCTTAGGTTCGAATTCATTGCGATTTCAATAAAACCCACTTGTAGAACAATCCGAATTTTTACTAAGTGTTTTTGGTTAAATGATGGAATTGATATGAACCCATGAACAAATTGGTAATTTCATTGTTAATGCTAACCTAAAAACAGATTTTTGATAAACCAATGTTCAAGTTCATGGTTGATTTTACATTGTTCATATGTTATAGTCAATGATGAACTAGGTACATTGTAATCATGGGAATGACAAGGATTAACCCTTCATTTGTCAAGAAATTGATGAAATACATTCTCACGTTTTTTATTTTTGGTCATTATGTAGCATATGAGTGATTGGGGAAATTTTTTTTACATATGCTACATAATAACCAAAAATAAACAACTAAAAAAATATTTCGACTTTTGTCCCTAAATCATACATGCCTAATCGTTTCGACTTTTATCCCTCACCAACCCTTGCTAATACCTTTCGTTCACTTCAAAACCGTTGCTTTCATGAGGGTAGAGTTGTCAAAAAGAACATTGAGGGTTATGACTACATCCAAATGATGTTTTCTCAAATTGGCTTTGATTGCTTGTTACATATCAAAGAAGCCAATTACCCTCAATTTCTCTTATAGTTCTTTTGCGCATATCTCTTATCTATAATGATAACAGAATATTTGTTAAGTTCATCATAAATGGTAAACTCATCCAATACTCTCTCGAGGAATTTGGTGAGGCACTTCGTGTGCCATATGTAGGTACTTGTCATTTCACTGATTCATGGAGACTTGATTCTCTAACTGAATCTTACGATAGTCCTCCAAATGACAACGAAGAGCTAGACCTTGACCTCATCCTTGATGTCATTACCAAAGGGCGTGGTTCAACCGTTTTACGAAGTATTCACTCTACTAATTGATCCTTGAATCGCCATGAGATACTCGTAAGCGACCTTAATGATTGCTTGGTCCGGTGGGCTGACATTCATAGGGAAAAATTATTTTGTCTTTGTGAAAACTAGGATCATATCCCGGCGTGTATGAAACATCTTATATGTTGCATCTTTACCAACACCAAGTACAATCTTTCATTTTACATCGCTTGACGGATCACCTATGCTCTTCCTAGACCAACCACAAATCTTCCATACGTCATGCTCCTTACTCGTCTTTTCAAAAAGGTGGGTGAAGACTTTCCTGAACCCCTATCTTTCTCGCTTTCAACCGGTTAACCGTGTTTTAATGCCTATTCGAGAGGTACAACCACGAAAGTCGAGAAGTGATCGACGTAAGAGAAGGAATGACCCACAAGATTCTGATCATGAGGACACTCCTATGTCACCAAGTGATGGTGGTGACGAAGGTACTAGTGCTCATTTCGACTCTTCGAGTGACTCCACCACATCCCTGGACACTTTCATGGACGGGTTAGACCATATTGTTCCTCCTCCTCACTATGCCACAAGTGAACTTCATAAAAATTTCGGACTTGATCATGTTTACCGTTCAAATCTTCAAACACGTGGTGAGTTTTATGATCATAGAGTGGAGAAAATGGGTGCATTTAAGAGCTTGGGGAAGATGATCAAGGGATTTGGAAAGAAGAAAAAGTGAAGCTATGGTAATGGTACAAGGTTAACATGTTTGTAAACATGTTTTGTAATGTTGAACTATTTCCTTTCATTAGACTTATTTTTGTTTCTTGTTTTTTAGGATTTGATGTGTTTTAACTAATACTTTGTGTTGGATTGCTTAGTATTTTAATCCTAAGATGTTTATGTGATCGTTGTTTCGATTCACATATCTTTTTGCATTTATTTGTTAGTTAGATTTGTTATTAGTATACTTTGGCTTGATAAATCCATATAAAAAATCTGGGCTTTTGAAAATTGCTATAAGATCCACCTTTCTGAGGCCACTGCCCACGGTTCCTTAAATAATGGTGGTTCCTTATTGATAACGAACCGCAGTCCTATTTAAGGAACCGTGGGCTCTGGTTTTGACAGAATCTTTTTTTTACACTGTTTTCTCTAAATCTTTGTGAACATTGATGAAATTTTTGCTAAAAACCAGCTTTTTCCCAAATTAGCCTACCTAATTTCATTGTTCATCAAAATGAATTTTAACCCATTGCTAGTTTGGATCATCCCTTCTCCTTCTTAAACCTCCCTTGACTGATCTTCTTTTTCATCCTCTAAGCCTTCTTCTGAACCTAGGCACACAACCATGGTGTCCACTAGATCATCGAGCTCTTCCAAACAATCCTCATCCAAAAGAAACCTTAAGATCAAAATCAATTTTCTTAAACTTAGCTCTCCATCTTTTCTTACACACAAAAATCAGATTTCTTCAATTCTCATTTCTTCATCACCCTCACCACCTCTTGCACCATGCAAGACAAGTTCAACTCATCGTACTAACCATTCACATGGTTCTACCTCCTCTTCATTCTAATATAGGATGAATGAGTTGTCCTCGCCCTTCACTCCTAGTCCTCTCTTGGATGTGAACCCTCAACCTCTTCAAAGCATTCCCATTGTGAATGAAATTGTTGAGCCCTTGGTTTCCTCTCCTTTCACTCTACCAAATTCACCCATCCCGCCATTGGACACCATGCCTCCTCCTCCCTCAAACACTCAACTTTGGGTGTTCCTATTTCACGTTTCTTGGGTGATCCACACTTATTTGATTTTATCTTGCACAATGGAACCAATCTTCCTTGTTGCTTAAACAACTTCGACCTCATTGATATCCTTAGGTTGGAGATGATTAGGGATCACACTAAGTTGCAAAGATTCATGTTGAATTTATTTTCTAATCCTCCACCTCCTAGAAGATAAATGATGTTTTTTTAAATGTGTTTCAAAAGAAACTCAAGCCAAGGAAGACTATCTATCAAGAACTGGTTTAGCTAACTTGGTAACAGTTAGTTGTTATTTCATTTCTTGTATTTCCTTTTCCTTCATGAGTTTTCATGAGGATGTTTTATGGATTTAGTCTTTGTGTGTTTCAACCTATGTGCTCACACTAATCAACTTTAATTTAAACCTTAATTTATCACAACCTCTAAAGCTTGAATAAAATTTGATCAAAACGTTATCTAAATATTTTGTCATCCTTTGTCAAGACACTCTTTGTGAGCGTGTTGCCTTTAATTCAACCAAAACATAATCTAGTGCTAAAAGAAGTAACAATCCAAGATTTGCAAAATTTTGAAAGAGTCTTATTTTTTCTCAAAACTTTGTAAAATTGTATTTTCAAGTCCACTATATGCGGCTCCTTAAAAGTCGCAAGGCTCCTTATATTTAAGGAACCGGATGTTCTTTTAAATAACCGCGGACAACAAGCCTAAATTTGGCTCGTTTTTTGTCTTTCTTCTTTGACCACAGTCTTTTTCAAGATTCTTTGTTTGCCAATTTTGGCTAAACATTCCTTGAAGCCTTTTGTTTTCATTTCAAATCTTTGCCTTGTCTAATTTCTTTAAATTCTATTCTTTTGGGAGTTTTTCTTCTCATCCCTCACAATGTCTAACTCTTCTAATCTTAACTTGACATCACTTTGTCACAATCTTCTAAACCTAAAGCCTCTTGTTTCTAATCTTACCAAGAAACCAAAAATCTCGGTTCGACCCGTTTAGATCAAGAAGAACAAGGATCATCATAATTCCTCTTCTCCCAAATCTTGCAAGACTTCTTTTTTCTCTCCTATTGAGTATTGGAATGAGACTTTCTCAATCGATTCAGTTACTAGAGAAAGAGAAGCTCTTCCACCACCACCTAAACCTTGCAACATAGCTCATGTCAATGACATCTCTTCTTTCCCAAATCTCACTAGGCATTGTGAAAACATTTCTTATCCATTATCTCCTTCTCCACCACCACCTTCTCATCTCGATGGTCCACCCCTATCTAACGAATTTGTTTTGCATCATGGAAGCTCGTGTGCTTGTTGTCAATTTCAACAAATTGGACTTCCTTGAATTTCTTCTCACCCGACCTCCTCTCAGAGTATTTGTTCCCGTGAACAAATCTTCGAATGATGCCTCATCGTCTTATTTTTTCAATTAAAGCACACTTTGTGTTTTAGTTGTTTGAGTCAATAAAAACTTAAGCAATCTTGGAGGATTATCACTACTAGAGTAGTTTATGCTTATGTTGTTTATTTTCCTTATTTGTTGTTTTAAATATTCATATTCTGTGTATGAATATTTCTCTTGTATGTTCTTTCATATTTTTGTAATATGATGTTATGTGTGTCACATCCTTTCCCGCTAATTCTTTATTACACACTTTGTTAATGGTTGATCATGGTTAAAACTTACAAATGTTTTTGGGTGATTTCACCAATTCTATGTTTCTAACCCTTTGATATATTATCATTTCAAATGGTATGGATATTTCTTTTACCTCTAATCCACCAATTGAACTTTGATTTTGTCAAAAAACCCTCCTTGGACATACTTAGCAAGTACTTACTTCTAATTTTAGATTTCTTTTCTTCCTCCCTCTCAAGTTACTTAGAAGGTAGTGACTATATATACATTGGTGTTTCTTTTCTCTCTACTAACCGTTGTGTAGCATGTCACCTTAGCTCATTCACTTGGTGCCCCAAGCAAAGGGGAGAAAGCACCAAAGGGGAGCTACTAGCAAAGTTAATTCTTCTCTTCTTCAAAGACTTGTGCTAATCTTTTTGCTTCGAAAAAGGGGGAGAAATGATAGTGATAAAATCGTTAATAATTCGTATAATTTTGGATTTTACATAAATAAAAAAGGGGACGATTGTTAATGCAAAGTATTGCCTAAAAACGTTATTAGTGTTAACTAATCTTTCTTAGTTTTGATCACGACAAATTAAAAAGACGTTTATTGTCAAATACAATCATAAGACGAATTATCTACAAAACACTATCATTAAGGTAACAATCATTTATGTATTGTACTAACATATCTTAATCATGATTAGTGATCATAAAAGTGATTAGTCCTAAACTTACATTTTGTCAAATGTGACAAAAGATTTGTTAATAAACTTTATTTTTAAGAAATTTTTTTATTAAGATGGAAAATATAAATTTGAATATGGCATATTCCAAATGCCATAGGAATATCCTTTGAAGGTAATAACTTACCTTAGATATTACTCCTCACTAAAAGACAAAAGGAAGCGTAGTCTACTCCCACGGCTCCTTAAAAGCTTATGTGGTTCCATAGTGATAAAGAACCACAGGACAATTAAGGAACCGCGCTCAGAGAGCTATTGGCTTTTTTCTCCTATAAATAGAGGATCAAATCTGCATTTTCCATTAACCTTTTTTGACACTCTTTCTGTCATCTTTCTCTTTTCTAATTCTTAATCATTTGTATATGATCATTTAATGTGTTAAGTATGTTTACTTATGATTTTCCTATTGATCTCTTTCTTTACCTTGTCCAAAGAGAAGATCACTCACACACTTGTGATGTGATTAAAGATGAAGCCTTGATGAAGATCATCCTCTCCTAAAGATCTAGTCATATTCATCATTTGTTTTATTTGTGTCTTTTGTAGATCCAATGTATTTGTGTACACTTATATTAGTTGTGTTAATCCATTGTATTAGTGAATACTTAGATTAGTCTTGTGTAAATCCATTGTATGTGTGTATACTTAGATTTGTGTTGTGTAGATCCAAGTTAAGTGTGTATAGTTGGATATGTGTTATTGAGTTGTATGTGTTGTGTCTTGTTATTTCTTACTAAATTACAAAGTGGTGTGTGGTTGTGTCTTGAGAGTTCTCACTTAGCTTCAAAGTGAAGACTTGTGAAGATTGGTTCTAGCTTTCAATTAAAACTCGACATCTAGCCTTGTGTCGAAAAATGGTGAAGTACGCAACGTTGTGAAGATTGGTTCTAGCTTTTAATTAGAACTCGACATCTAGCCTTGTGTCGGAAAATAGTGAAGTAGGCGACGTTTTGTAGATTGGTCCTAGCTAAGATTAGGTCTCGACATTTAGCTTTGGGTCAAAAAATATGTAAGCGACATTGTAAGGTTTTCTCCGCCAAGAAGGGAGCTTGTGGATATAGTGGAAATATCGAGTAAGGTGTACTAGAGGTGTGGAGTAGGAACAAAGATAGAGCTTCGTTGCGGAACCACTATAAATCTAAGTGTGTCTTCCTATTAGGTTGCTTCTTTCCTTTCTCTTTACTTACTTTCATTATTACATCACATACAACAACTATTTGTCATTGGTAATGCATTAGAATTGAACCTAATCATTATGCAACTAGATTTCAAGTAAAATGTAGTTTTGAGACAAACCTAATTGAAAGGAATTTTAATTAGGACATAAACCGAATAGAAACTATTCAACCCCCCCCCCCCCCCCCCCTTCTAGTTTCTACATAATGGAATATGCGAATCATAGATCATAAATAGTATATGAAGTAAAAGACTAGAAGATATCAAGTGAAGAATAACATAAGTGTAAAGGAAGTTCCCACGAGCTCACACATACCATATCACATATCCACACACATATATCATGTGAAGTTGCACGGTTCTCCCAAATATACACAAGTAGCTAATCCTTGATGTATCGAAAGCGAAATGGGTGTATTGCACACACACGCCACTCACTAAATCACATATCATAACATATTACCTAGGATGTATACATACGCACCCTGCAAAACAACTTCATATATGTACACTAGCTCGATGACTAGTGCACACACACATAATATATCAAAATGGCCATCAGAAGGGAATACCATGGACTAATCACACCGCCACATATAGTGTCACGTTATTGCTGCATCAATGACGTGGTCATGTTACCTCCATGACTAGTTACAATATCTCAGGCAAAGAGAATCATAACAACAAGTTAGAAATAGATCATTAAGGAACCAAAAAGGCAAATTGAAGCCTACGAATCACAATGAATTAAAAAAAAGGAGGATGCCATGGAATACAGCAACCACATAAGGGTAACACAGAAAAGTCAACAAGGGTTCATATTTACAAAAGCTAAAAACGAAGAAGAAGGTCCTTACTAAAAGGAAGGAACATTACCTTAACGATTGCGCAAAACGGAGCCGAACACAAATGTTAACAAAATCAAACACGTATCACTGAATCTACAAAACACATTTACAAATATATACTTACCATAAATAGATCGTCACTAACCAAGTTTCCAAAAATAGGTGGTTAACACTACTTAAAACAAATGTTTCTTTATTACCTATTTTACTCTTATTTTAAGGTAAGTTATACTATTTAATTACCCAACCATAAGGAACCCAAAAATTCTAGGGCTGATTACAGATGTTCCCTAATAATTCTAGAAGGCCTCTGTAATTTGTTTTAGTCTCATTCATGTTTTAACCCATCCCTTGGCCCACAAACTCAAAACTAGTCCAAAAATAGTCGTGCCATAAATATAAAGAAAGTTTTGACTCATTTGACTCACTTAAACAACTGCATAAATCATAAATAAAATCAGTATATGCCCTAACATATGAACATCATCATACTCTGAGGGCTTAACAAAAGACCTTACAGTTTTGGAGATATAAATTCTACACTACAATTGAGATTTTTAGTATGAAAAACTGATATACTTTAACAAAAATGGATTGTAAACACACTTACAAGCCTTTTGAAAAGTAAAATAAGACCTTTTCTAGAAAGGAGACTCGGAGTACATATCAATAGGCACTTGAATCACACAAAAATCTTTTATAAAACTCATGTTATGCTTGTTTTAATATGACCTAACTTTCTAAAGTGTTCAAACACCCTTAATTAATCTAAGTGTTTTACCCAATCAAATCATCCTAGGGCTTCTGTAACTTGTTAATTATGACCAATAAAAAATTTTATGTACTCATAGGGTTGTATTAACAATAAAATACATTTTGTACTTATATGAAAACCCTAACCACCATTTACATGTTTTTTGGGTTTATATAATACCCTTATCATAAATACATAAAGAAAAACAAAAGATACAGGGTGACACATAGAATTAAAGGATAATTAACTTACATTCAAAATATGGATATGATGATGGTATCACCACAACCAAGTCGCCAATACACACCAAAGGAAAAGAATAACGAAAATTGCAAGAAGAATCAAGGTGTCACCCAAGCTTCCAAGTTCTTCAATAGAGGATACTAGAGAGAAGCTTGAAAAATAAAAATGGAGGAATGTGTAAGGAGGCGTATGAACGGTTTTAGGTGTATTTTAGAGGGGATATGACCAACAATTCATAATCTAAGGATTGATCATTCAAATTTATTTATTAATTCAAAACTTATAACTTAAATAATATGAAATGTAATGAAAACCATGTTTTCAAAATGAAATGATATGACAATTTCCCTTTTTTAATTCGGGTTTTATACATGCAATTGCACGAACTCGATGAATTAAGACTACAAGCTTATGAGGACTTTAAACTCTACAAAGCTCGTACCAAAGCTTATCATGACAAAAAAACTTCAAATCAGAAAAGATCCAAAAAGGAACACAAATTTATTTTGTTTAATATTTAGTACAAATTCATAGCTCCCAAACTCAATCACAAATGGTATGGACCTATTCTTAGTCAAACATGGATACAAGTCCGGTTATGTGGAATGAAATGACAAATATGGAAGAAGATTATGTGTGAAACAATATTATGATGTCTCGGGTGAAGGATTTCAACTCAAAAAAGAAGTATGAGACTGGCTGATGACTCAAAAATAAAACAAAAGCTTAGCCGAAGGTAACCCGTATGTTTTAGTGTGTTTAAATTTTTGTTATGCTTACACCCCAAAATTTTGTATGCAATGTTCTACTATGTGTCAGGGGGTGTAGCATTCGTTATTTTATAAAAAATCATATAATCCAAAAATATTATATATTTCGTATTTTCTATGTTTTAAGTTTTTACATGTATTAAATAAATGAAGACAATGCCAAGAGTCATCTGTTCTTCATCATGTACCATATACCCACCTTTTTTAGAACGGAAAATGTTAGTGGTTAGTGGGTCGAGTCGTGCAATGACATCCAAGCGGCTGAATGTCTTCTTCAAACCGTCGCCTAGTTATGTTAAACTCCTTATCCGCTTCGCCTGAGATCCTTGGTAGGTCTTCAACCCAAGACCTCCAAGAAACCTCCCCCAAGGAAACCACTTAGTGGAACCTTGGTGGCCAACTGAGATAAGCCAGTTGGTTCATATGCCCAATATTCTAGTTTTCTCTTATTTACCTATCTTCCTAGTTTGTTTCATCACATTGAGGAGAATACAAAATTTATGTGTGAGAGGGGTAATAGAGGAAACGAGAAAAGTTTCATATTTATGGTCTAATGTTAATATTTTGTATACTTGTCTGCCCTTGTAATCTAGATGTTTTCGAACTTTCAACTTAATATATTAAAATAATGATATCACACCACCAGACTTCATGACGACCACAACACCCACTGTTGTGACCCAAAACTAAAGAAACAAAGTTATTGGAAGCTCAAGGAACTCGAACTCCTATACCACTATCAGTGCCACCATGACTGTTGAACATCTTGCAAGAGGTGTAGATCACCCCACCATCACCTCATTCTGATTCTATTGCGTTCTCTAGTGACATGCTAGAGGATATCAACTTAAAATTGATACTCTTCATGATAATGATAATGATAAATATAAAAAAATGTAGAACTGAAAGAATCACTTGGCACTACCTAAACAGAAATTGAATGTGAAATTTCAATTTATGGTATTTGTGAAATCAAATGTCATTTTAGATTGAGAAATTGAATTATGTATAGGAATAAACTATACAATTTAGTTTATCTGAATGATTGAAAGTGAAAACACAGATTGTGTTTAGTTTGTTATAAGTTATTAGTCAATGACATTTTAATTTATAATTAGTTATCACAAATATCAGCAAGGCTCTTGCTTGTGTATGAAACAACTCATGTTCAAATTTTAGCTTTGAACATTTTACATAATATTTGAAATAAGGTTGGTTGAGTTGGCTTTATCTATGTTTGAGGTGTCATTTAATTTGATGACATGAACTTTATTTGATGTGTTTTGTGGCATTTAATTTGATGAGATGGCCCTTTTCATGTATATATGGCATATCGTACTTGGCATGGTCTTTATATTATATAGATGGGAAGATTGTCATTGGCGTGACTATGTTATTAAATCATCTTATATTATCACTGGTTTCGAAAAATATAATACATGTCCACGCATACTTAATTTTGAATAATCATAAAAAAAGTTAAGCAATCTTAAACACGTAGTAATATATACAAGGGAAGAATTCACGTACGTCATTTGTAGCATTTGAGTATCTCAACAATTATGTCGTTTGTAGCCTTTGAATGTGTCAACAATGTCGTTTGTAGCCTTTGAATGTGTCAACAATTACTAGGAATATAGTCTTTATCCAAAGTCATTTCTAGGTCGAAGGGAGTAGTTGTGGTAAACTTATTTCAATGTCAGGGTCAACTCAATCTTTTCTCTTCACTCATACAACTCAGTTTCAATCATAGTGGTGGTGAGAAACTCATGTTTCATTAATATACTCATTTTATATAAAATATACCTTAATAAATACTTTCATAAACAAAAATCATTAAAATACATTAAAAAATAACTTTTCTTTTACGTAACACTAACACGTAATTTGATTGATAGGAGTGATACTCAACCGTGAGGTTATACAAACACGTAAGTTGATTGATAGGAGTGATACGCAACTGTGAGCTTTTCCAGCCCAGCCTTAGCTTGTACAGAGTATCTCAATATGAATTAAATATTTTATTTTGGGAAAAAGACGAAAATGGTCAAATCCCCTTCCCTTGATCCACTATATGGTAAAGACAAAAGATTTTGACATATATGGTCATGCACAACTGCTCAACTCCATTATATTTATGAAATGTGTCATATGGCAAATGCTCGACTGACGGTGCTCAACCCCTAAGTGCTCAACCTCTATTGTACCTTATTCCCCTTTTTAGATAAATATTCTTCATTAATATCTGGGCCCAAATTTTAAATATTAACCCTTCAAAAATATGTAACTTAACACATTTAGTCCCTTAATCAACGAACTAACTTATCAAAAGTCTACAATGATACCAACGTATCATATAAACAAGACCCAGTTTACCTCCCAGTTTTCGTCGTTGAAACCATATTCATTGTAATTAACTGGTCGTTTATTGTTATTAGATCCATATTCATTGCATATTCATTGTATATGGCCAGAATTTTACAGGTATTTTCAATTTTATGCAATTTTAAAATTTATGAGAATAATGTTGTTTAATTGAAGCGCCATTCTAGTTTATACATTAGGTTTATAACAGACTATTAGAAAATTTAGTTTTTCCATAGGTTTACTTCCAAACTCACTCTTTCTGTTTATGCTATAGATGTATGATGCGAAGATTGGCTTTAGAAGTAAGTTAGAGTATTTGACAACCATAAAAACAAAGTTGTCTTTGAAAGAATCTCGGATAAATATGTTCCGAGGAACTATGTTTGGTCCTTGGTTAAACATAAGAACATTAGAACATGATAACCATTTGATTCACCATCTCCTTCAACGTCAAAGAGTGGACGACAACCCAAAAACAGATAAACCTTTTTAATTTGATTTTTGGGAAAATTGTTTGGAGTTTAGCAAACAGGATTTATGTTTTGTTACAGGGTTACGTTTTGGTGACTGTTCTTTAAAGGAATTTAGGGATCTTGAATCGAAATTTAAGAATCGCGTCTTTCTAAAAATGCATAGAGTAAAGGGTTACATATACGTAAGCTTATTGTAGATGATTTTGCTTTTAGTAATCTGTCTGATGTCGATGTTGTGAGGGTTTGTCTGATACATGCGTTATGTTGGGTATTCATGTGTGATCAGTTACGTGGGGTTGTTGAAGAGGAATTTTTTTAATCTTGTTGAGGATTTTGAATCTTGGAAAAAATTTCCTTGGGTGAGTATACGTGGCGAGAGTTTCACAAATACGTATACAATCATGACTCCAAGAGTCGCAAGGATCATTTGCAAAAGATTATCGAGTGTCCAACTTATCTCCCCACATATACATTGCAAGGTTTCGTTTTTCCATTAAAGGTTAGTAATTTGATTATATCATTATATAAATGTTTAATTCATTTCATTGTTTTTTAGTGTATTGTGCCTATTTATTTTAGATATGGTTATTGGAAAATTTTCCTATTTCCAAAAGGTGGTGGTCTAAGGAAGATGGTGTAATACCTCGTTGTGTTGCATGGACTGATGTGAGATCATTTCCAAAATCCGAATATCCTTTTTTATTTGATTTTAGAAATCCTCTTAACAAGCTGGGTCCGACCCCTCTTGAGTAAAATAAATAATGGTGGATTTATAGTTTAGATCATCTTCGAAATTGTCCACTTTCGATTTTACAAATTTTTAAAATAGGCCCCGTCGTAAGCGCAAGAACCGTGTCCAAAACAAACTTCAAAGAATAGGCCCTGATATTGCTACAAGTGCTGTTCTAAACCATGAAGAAGTTGTACCATCCATGCCCGTTAATGAAAAGAAAATGACGTTTTTCACAAAGAAGTAGTAGACGGTGAGGGCATTGATTATGGATCTTCATCATCCAGTTTTATTGACGTTTCCAAGATGATTGCCGATTTTAAGTGTCATTTCTATGATCGTATTGATAAGCTTGAGCTGTCATGTAGCAAGCCCTCTGCAAACCAATTTGGCAAGGATGAAATTCTGAAAAAGATTATTCAAGTGAAAGCTGATTTTAAGATACGATTGTCCGAAATTAATGATCTCGTGAAGAACAATTAATTGCCAAAAACAACAGGCAGTGAATATTTTACAAAACATTTCACGGAAAAGGTTTATTCTATTTAAATAACAAGACAAATTATTTTGTTTTCAACGTGTTCAGGATATGGATGTGGATATGTGTGTTGATCAGAACACAAATGTAGTTGAAGACATTACGATATTTTAATGCATTTTAGTCTTTGATTTTAAGTTTAATTATCTATTTTCAAGTTAATGTTTTTTTGACACACTAATCAGGGCTCAACCATTGATACAATTGAAGAACTTAAAGATTTAAATGTGAATGAATCAACGTATAATGAAGATAAACTTGAAGATACTAAGGAACCAGAAGTCGATACAAGCGCTTTTATGAACACAGAAGAAGTAAAGCTAAATGAAATGGTAATATATAACCTTTTTTATTATGTTCCCACAACAATTTCTATAAAACTTTTTTAAATATTTTTCAGTTGTCAACATCATGTGAACCAAAAATTGAAGATATTAAGGAACCAGAAGTTGATCACTTCCAAACAAAACATGCCTCAAGCGATGTTTTGTTCGCTGAAAAATTAAAGCCGATTGATAAGGTAAGATATCATTTCCAATTTTCCCTCTGATTTTCAGAGAATTTCATTTCTTTTACTATGTTTCCACCACATTGTCTATAAAAATCTTTTAAATATATTCAGGAATCAGAAGTTGAAGTTGAGGACAATAAGGATTTTGCGGATGTCGATACAAGAGCTTCTGTGAACAACGAAGAAGTACTTCCCATTAATGAAGAACATCCGGATTTGTTTGACAGTAAAAAGGTAAGATATTTATTTCATCTATCAATATTAGTTATATTTATTTCATCGATACAATTTGTTTGAACGATTCCCCCTGTTTGAACAATTCTCCCTGTTTGACCAACATTAGGTATCAACATCAGTTACATTTGAAGGCTATAAAGGGCAAAGCCTGGATGACTTGTCACATGAGAAACAACATAGCCAGTCCCTGCAGGATGCCGATGTGATTTCACAGGTTTTCTCCCCATTTGAAATAAATGATATGAAAGATGGAAATGACTTTTTCTCTAAGGACTCTCTTTGTAATGATGATGGACTATTTTTCGATAACACTCAGGTAAATAAATGATATATCTTCATCTGATTTAATTTACCTGATCTTGATCCCCTATATGTTTTATAGACAAGAGAATTGTCTTTTGGATATGTGGTGTCACAGAGTTGCATTAATTCCGTCGATAGCCAAGTAGTTGAACAAGAACCTCTTCATGAACTAGAAATTGGGGCATTGGATGTTTTAATAGAAATAAAGTCTACATCTCAGCTAGTTAATCATGTTTTAATTGATCATGTCCCATTAGTGGATTTACTTACTCAAGTCAAACATGATTCAGGTACGGCGGATCAGTCTCTTAATGACAAAACTCATCATGTCCCACTAGTGGATTCACTTAGTCTAGCTGAAGAGGGTTCAAGTATGGTGGATCAGTCGCTTAATGATAAAACTGATCCTGTCCCACTAGTGGATTTACTTACTCCAGCTGAAGAGGTTTCAAGTATCGCAGATCAGTCGATTAATGACAAAACCAAATGGACGATGAACGTGGATTTATATATTAAAGAAACAGGCTTATAGTATGACGAATCAGTTGGTTAAAAGTCAACGTGAAACTGAACCTAGTAAGTATCTTTCCGACCCATTCATGCCCCCCCCCCCCCCCCTTGAGTCAGCAGAACTTAAGCCGAAGGTTCTAGGTAGAAACAAGAAATTAAAGAAGTTTAAACTACCTTTGACTGGATCAGATAATTGAGATACCAGAATGGACTGAGGTATGTCCAGGAAATCCAAATTTTTTTGTCTGATGTTCAATTTAAAGTCAATATCTTACTAATTAATTTGTTTATGTAGGATTTTTTGTGACCATCAAATGCACCAAAATACCGAACCCATGTACCAAAATACATTCATAACCTACTTTTAAACCACAAGGATAAGGTCTTTTATTTCCCATGGGGCCCTGATTGTATAATTGACAATGCTGAATTTTAGGGACGATTGTTGGCTTTGGGAAAAGGAAGAGCTGGTTGGCTATCTGATACTATATGTTTAATCTAAGTGAACTATGGTTATAATATAAGTATATTATTAATAAATTTATCTACTTATATAATTGTTTTCTTTTTCAAATGATAGCACCTGGAACTATGGATTATATATCTATTGCAGTACAGATCAGTTGATGCAGATCATGTAATGACTTACCAATTCTTTAACACTAGTAATATGACTAACGAGCTTCGTTCTCATTACGCTTCTGGTGTTACTTATGGTGTACCTTGGTCGGACAATGGGGTTGCTAAAGCTAGATCTCACAGTATCATGGTTTGTAAAACTTATAGTATATTTTATAGTAAAATTTATAGTATAATTTAATAGGACTTCTACTTAAATTTTATTCGATATGATAGCTTTACTTCCCCATCAATCAAGATAACATCCATTGGGTTCTTGCTGAACTGAATTTTCGTTCTGGTGTCATAACCATTTATGACACCATGATTCCTGATGTGGTGTTAAAAACTAAAGTTGTGACCATCCGTCAATTTATGGTTGATAGTTTATTCTCACGTGTTATTTAAAAACATTATTTTAATGTTATATTATGAACTCACTTATTTATGGGATGAAATTTGGGTTTACGTCTTGAAGTAGCATCGACTACGTCTAAACCGGAGGATTCTACGTTACGTGCTTACGTTTACATACACCGTTTTTGGTGACAGTCCGACATTTCAGGAAATAAATTTATCCGTGAATATTATTTTGGGATTTTAAATTTGAGTTAGTTCATAAACTCACAAATTTACGAGAAGAGATTAGGACTTACGTGAATAATTTAACGTCATTTACGACTAAAACCGGAAACCTTAGGATTACGTATTTACGTTTTTGAACTCCGTTTTTGATGAGACAATTTTTATTAGATTCGTTTTGTGCCGCTGATTCATAATTTATAAAACATTTTTCGTAAAACGACCCGAGGGAACGAAAATCGAGGAAACTAGAATCGAGGAATACCCGTAAATTAGTGGGATGAGACAAATAAGTTTTGCCCCACCCCACTAATATGGGACGACAACACTTAGCTACAACACCCTTAGGTGTCAAAACTTCACAACAAGCTACTACACTTGTCATGTAAAGCTTAACTTGTAAGCTACAACAAACCATCAAAACACAAAACCATTCTCCCAAAACCATTTCTCACATTTCACTCATGCAAACCACTCACTAAACTCTCTCCTCTCTCTAAAATTCTTCCACCACCACCATCAAACACCCCTATTTGATCTATTTTAGCCATAAAATCATGTGTTATTTCATACACATGATGATGTCCCTTTTGAAGATATAAAGATTGGAGGTGATCTTAACTTATGAAAATGAGTTTTCATTAGGTTAAAGGTCTGATTTCATGGAGGTGTTCATCCATCCAAAGGACCCAAGAAGTTGCCTTGCTAAAGTTGAATATTTGATAACAAGAACCAAGTCTTGTTCATCAAAAACCTCATATTTTCATCACTATTGGTGGTATAGAGATTGTTATTCCTATCCTCTTGTTAATTTGATTATGTAATCTTGTAATTTCTTTATTTATGTATATTTATATGATGATTAATGATGATTAAAATTATTATGTGGGGATTTGGTGTTGACAGATTTGATAAACATGATTAAAAAGATGAAAAACCATAGGTAACAAGGTTAAAATCTTGCTTAAAATGATGGCTTTATAAAAACAGTAAGTAACCAAGTTATAAACTGATAAAATTGCATGGTGGAATCAATTTACAGTAATTATTTGGTGTTATACACATGTTAGAGTTGGCCATGCAATGGAATCATCAAAATGAGTGAGATATGATCAAAACAAAATTAGTATACCAATCTGAATAGTCTGTTTTGTAGGGACTGTTAAGGATACTTAGACATCGATTGAGCAGTAGCTATAACTAACTTATTTGTAGCACATAACATAAAGTTTATGTTATCCAAAAATGAGCTTCTATCTCCTTATAGAACTAAAGGTATGATAAAAATGGTGAAAGTGAAACTAAAAATAAGATTTTGTGAAATTAAAGTTTAATAGTATTATATAAGCACTCAAAATAATAAAGTATAAAATGTGAAATTAAAACCCACTAACTTATATATTTCATTTATATAAATATGTATAAGGATAAATAAATGGACATTATATAAAAATGGTAGTTTGGTATGTTTTATAAGTTATAAAAACTATAAACATGATTTTTACGTCTTTTAGGCTAAGTACCGAAAGATTAACGTTTTTGTCAAATAAAACTTAGACGGTCGGACCCGTCTAATGTAAACTTTTATAAACTCACATACTGATGTATAAACTTATATAACAAGTAAAAACCGATAAAACCCGAGCTATACAACATATAGATATTAACGGGTCAAAGTAGCCTTATTGGACTATAAACCCGACTAGTTGGTAAAACACTTATAAACTTACTTATTGGACTTAACCCATTTGGGCCCAACATGTAAGGTATAATAATGATAATAAAAGTGTAAAATGGATTAATATAAGGTATTGGGATTATAATAGGCTTATTGGGCCTAAAACATGTAAATAAGTAAAACTAGTAAACTAGTATAAAAGTTACCAATACATAACACTAAAATTAGTAAATGAGAATGTATAAACCCACTTGATCATCAATATTTCTTGGCCCACTATTGGCCAAACCACCAATTTATTATTTTGATTTATTTTCCCTATATAAAATCATCATATGTATACATAATTGTTATTTTTATAAAGTCATTGGACAAGAGTCTAAGACAAGTATTATTTGTCTAGGTTTCCGTGATTGAAGCACGTACCGTACATCCGAATTGCCGATAACCGCCTTCCCACATCAACGTGAGTTCATAGCCTTGCACTCTTTTAAATATTTTTGTGAAATGTTTTATAAACCCGCGAGGGAGATAACATGTTAGTTTTAATAAAATAGGACACCATTTGTCTCGATTGTTTGTTTATTGATTTGCACCCGAATGATGGTATGACCCGATGAATGATTATATGACCCGATGTATGAGATAAAATGAATTATTAAAGTTAAGTTATGTCACTAAAATTCACATTAGCATGAATTGTGAACTACCGGGATTTTGTAGACGCTTATGCATATAATAGTACTATTTGGGGACGATCACCCCAGTTCGCGCCTTGACGGTTGATCCCCGTCGTGTCACATTGATTGGTAAGCGAATTTATGTATGAGAAGATTTACACAAGCGTGATTATTGTGACGACACGCTAATTTAGATGGGCAAATGAGTTTCGGGTTAGCTACCCGTTGTATGTTGTAGTAAGGTAACAATGTCATGCGGCTTATAATAATCTAAATAAACGAAATATTGCTATACGTACTGAATTACGATATATTGCCTGACTAGCAATACGGGGTCATATTATTGATATTATGTTCTTGTTTTGGTTTTTCATAACCATATTCATATAACAGTTTTTATTTAACTTTATACAACGTTATAAAACGTATTGTATGATGTTTTTACGACTTTGGTTCGTATAATGATTTTGAAGGCAAAAGCCTATATTATGATTTTTGATAAGGATTTGTATAAAATGACTTCGGCTATTTTATGGCCTATTACAAAGATTTGTACAAAATGATTTTCGCTAATAATTATATACCGATGATATATTAATGGTTTTATTAAACTCTATGAATTCACTCGGCGTGTTCGCTGACCTTTTCTTTTAACATGTTTTATCTCAGGTACTTGAAGGTAATTCTCGGGAAGACAACAAGAATTCATGTCCCGCACTTAAATAACAATTTCCATTCAAATCTTTTGTAAAATTGTATGAAATGACTATGAATTGGGACCTATGTAATTTTGATATTTATGAATGGAAATGCTTTATTATCAAACGACGTGATTTTTAAGCGTTGTCTATGATGTGAGTAATGTGTTATCCCGTAACACCAACGAGTCTTCCGCTGTATTGGATTGTGTAAATTTGTAAATTTTGGGGGTGTTACAGTTTGGTATCAGAGCTCTCGTTATAGAGAATGAAAGATTTTTAAAACCAAGGTTTTGAATAAAACATTTCAAAATCTTTTAACTATAAACATTTTTCTAAAAATGTCTAAAATTCTTTTGACTATAACGGTACCGAAGAATTCCCGAGTTCCCGACAAGGCCAGACTGAGATGTGTTATTTTAATATATATATAACTTGGATTATATATATACATATATATATATATATATATATATATATATATATATATATATATATATATATATATATATATATATATATATATATTTATATATATATATATATATAATATATATATATATATATATATATATATATATATATATATATATATATATATATATATATATATATATATATTATATATATATATATATATATATATATATATATATATATATATATATATATATGATGTAATTTTATTACATGATTGTTTGATGATTATTTTGATATTTATACGTGGTATTTATATGACGTAGATTGTCACAAGAAACCCTAACTCCCCTAGCAAATCAATCGAAGCTATTCCCGTAGGAATTCTAGCTATCCTAGATCTAAACCAAGTTGTAGATAATTATGATCCCAACAAAATGGTTGATATTCATAGAAATGTGGATATTAGTTGATTGTGATATTGAAGAAGAATTGGCGAGATTAAAACTGATATCGATGTCATGACGATCTTTCCTTATAGAGTGGAGTTTAACAATGCGTTACAACCTGGAAAGGTGTCATCTGATTCGTTGTCACCCAATTCTTAAATTTGAAATCGAAAGGGTGGATGTTGCACTTGAGGCTGTCATTGGAACCATTACCAAAAAGCCTCATGCCACTAGTACCTTTCCGAGAACTCTAACTGAATGTGTGAGTCATTTAATACTAGTGACTCATTTGATAATTGCTGTTGTAAGAAATCTAGGATTGGAGATTAAGTGTTGATCATATCGAGCTTTTATTGCCCTTTTAAGGTCTAAAAATAAGGTTGAAAGTATTGGAGAATGAGGTAGGATATCGCATTGAATATGATTTGGTTGAAAGTTGAATGAAGTAAAATTTAACTCGTATGGAATATGAGATTGTTAAGAGGAAGTTGTTGAGTCCTGTGATTGAATTATAAGGTTTTAAATGATTGTTGGTTCATGTTAAGGGTTGTTCCTAGGCCATTTCCCAATGACGAGGATGCCCAGAGTGACAATCCGTCAATTTATGATTGATATTTTATTCTCAATATTTATTTGAAAACATTATTTTAATGTTACAATATGAACTCACATATTTTTGGGAAGAAATTTGGATTTGCGTCTTGAAGTAGCGTCGACTACGTCTAAACCGGAGGATTCAACGTTACGTGCTTACGTTTACATACACCGTCTTTGGTGGCAGTCCGACATTTCAGAAAATAAATTTATCCGTAAATATTATTTTGGAGTTTTAAATTTGTGTTGGTTCATAAACTCACAAATTTACGAGAAGAGACTAGGACTTATGATTTTATTTTAACGTCCTTTACGACTAAGCCGGAAACCTTAGGATTACGTATTTACGTTTTCGAACTCCGTTTTTGATGAGACAATTTTTATTGGATTCGTTTTGTGCCGTTGATTCATAATTTATAAAAACGTTTTTCGTAAAACGACCCGAGGGCACGCAAATCGAGGAAACTAGAATCGAGGAATACCCGTAAATTAGTGGGATGAGACAAGATAAATCTTGCCCCACCCCACTAGCATGGGACGGCCAAGTGTGCCACCACATCATAAGATGTGGCAAAAATATGACTAAGTTACCTACACATGTAAGCTAACTTACAAAGTAAGCTTACCACTTTCCATCAAAACCATCAACTCTTACCACTCTCCTCATTCACTCATGCAAACAACTACACAAATCTCTCCTCCTCTCTTGTTTATGCCGTCCCATCCCCACCAAGAACACCCTCATTTGATCAAAATCAACCACAAAATCTCATGTTATTCATACACATGTTGATGCCCTTTTGAAGCCCTATTGATTGGTGCAAGTTATAACATCCAAGGAGGAGTTTCCATGAAGTATTAGGGCTGATTTTCCACAAGGAGTTCATGAAGAATGGTGGTTTTGAAGATGGTCTTGGCTATGCACAAGTTTCTCCATCAAAATCCATGTCCAAATCACAACCTACATCAACTTGGTGGTATAAATATTGTCCTCCTCATCCTCTTGTTATTTTTGATTATGTAATCTTGTATTTCTTTCACTTATGTATATGTATATGATGATGAATGATGATTAAAAATATTGTGTGGGGATTTGGTGTTGATAAACATGCTTAAAAAGATGAAAGACTATAAGAAACAAGGATAAAATCTTGTTTAAATTTGTTGGCTGTATAAAACAGTAAAGAAACATGTCATGAACTGATAAAATGGCATAGATTAATGGATTTACATTAAGCTATGAGTCTTGTACACATGTGAGAGTTGGCCATGCAATGGAATCATTGTAATGAGTGAGATATGATCAAAACAAGTTTAAGGTACAAATCTGAGTTCACTGTTTTGGACGATTTTTAGAAAATATTTAGCGGATGATTCAACAGTAGCTATAGAAGAGTTAAATGGAGCACATAAAAATTTGAGCTTCTATCTCCATATAGAACTCTAGATATGGCAGTTTTGGTGAAGATGAAAATAAAAATCAGATTTTGGAAATTAAAGTATAATAATATTATATAAGCACTCAAAATTATATTGTATAAAATGTAAAATAAAAACCCACTAACTTATGGATTTTATTTATATAAATATGTAAAAGGTTAAACAAGTGTATAAATTATAAAAATGGTAGTGGAATAATACTTATAAGTAATAAAAACTATAAACTTGATTTTTACGACTTTTTCGGCTAATACCGTAAAATTAACGTTTTTGTTAAATAAACTTAGACGGTTGGACCCGTCTAATGTAAACTTAATAAAACTCATATACTGATATATAAACATATATAAACATATATAACAAGTAAAAACCGATAAAACCCGAACTATAGGACATACGGACATTAACGAGCTAAGTAAACATATTGGACTAATAATTGGACTAAATAAGTTAAACACTTATAAAAAGTACTTATTGGGCTTAACCCATTTGGGCCCAACATATAAAGTATAACTACTGATAATATAAGTATGAAAAGGATTAATAAGAGTTAAAGAACTTATAATAAGTATATTGGACTTAAAACACGTAAATAGGTAAAACTAGAAAACTAGTATAAAAGTTATCGACATATAACACTAAAATGAGTAAACGAGAATATGTAAACCCATTTGATCATCATATATATATAATCATCATATGTATACAATATTGTTATTTTTATGAAGTCATTGGACATGAGTCTAAGACGAGTATTATTTGTCTAGGTTTCCGTGACTGAAGCACGCACCGTACGTCCGAATTGCCGATAACCCGCCTTCCCATATCAACGTGAGTTCATAGCCTCGCACTCTTTTAAATGTTTTTATGAAATGTTTTATAAACCCGCGAGGGTGATAACATGTTAGTTTTTATAAAATAGGACACCATTTGTCCCGATTGTTTGTTTATTGATTTGGACCCGAATGAATGAATGACCCGATTGTATGACCCTATAAATGATTAAAGGACCCCATAGATGAAATTAAATGGATTATTAAAGTTAGGTTATGTCACTAAAAGTCCCATTAGCATGAAATGTGAACTACCGGGATTTGGTAGACGCTTATGCATATAATAGTACTATTTGGGGACGATCACCCCAGTTCGCGCCTTGACGGTTGATCCCCGTCGTGCCACATTGATTGGTAAGCGAATTTATGTATAAGAAGATTTCCATAGCGTGACCTTTGTGACGACACGCTACTTTAGATGGGCAAATTGAGTATCGGGTTATCTACCCGTTGTTGGTTTAGTAAGGTAACAATGTCATGCGGCTTATAATAATCCAAATTAACGAAATACTACTAGACGCACCGAATTACTAAGTATTGCCTGACTAGCAATACAGGGTCATACTACTGATATTATGTTCGTGTTTTGGTTTTCATAACCATATTCATATAATGGTTTTTATTTTCATACAATGTCTTAAGACGTATTGTATGATGTTTTTACGACATTGGCTCGTATAATGATTTTTAAGGCAAACGCATATATTATGATTTTGATGAAGAATTGTATAAAATGACTTTGGCTATTTTATGGCCTATTAAAATGATTTGTACAAAATGATTTTCAGTAATAATTTTATACTGATATTATATTGATGGATTTTATTAAACTCTATGAATTCACTCGGCGTTATCGCTGACCTTTTCTTTTAACATGTTTTATCTCAGGTACTTGAAGGTAATTCTCGGGAAGACAACAAGAATTCATGGCCCGCACTTAAACAATATTTTCCATTCAAATACTTTGTAAAACTTGTATGAAATGTAATGACTTGGGACCTATGTAACTTTGATATTTATGAATGGAAATGCTTTATTAATAAACGACGCGATTTTTATGCGTTGTCTATGATGTGAGTAATGTGCTATCCCGTAACACCAACTAGTCTTCCGCTGTATCGAGTTGTATAAATTTGGGGGTGTTACAGTTTGGTACCAGAGCTCTCGTTATAGAGAACGAAAGATTTTTAAAACCAAGGTTTTGAATAAAACATTTGAAAATCTTTTAACTATAAACATTTTTCCCAAAATGTCTAAAAATCTTTTGACTATAACGGTGCCGAAGAATTCCCGAGTTACCGACAAGACCAGACTGAGAAGTGTTATTTTAATATTTTTTTAATATTTATATATAACTTGGATTATATATATATGATGTAATTTGATTACATGATTGTTTGATGATTATTTCTATATTTATACAAGGTATTTATACGACGTAGATTGTCACAAGTAACCCTAACTCCCCTAGCAAATCAATCGAAGCTATTCTCGTAGGAATTCTAGCTATCCAAGATCTAAACCAAGTTGTGGATATTTATGATCCCAACAACTGGTTGATATTCGTTAGAAATGTAGATAGTAGTTGATTGTGATATTGAAAAAGAATTGGCGAGATTAAAACTGATATCGATGTCATGACGATCTTTCCTTATAGAGTGGAGTTTGACAAAACGTTACCACCTAGAAAGATGTCATCTGATTCGTTGTCATCCAATTCTTAAATTGAAATCGAAAGGGTGAATGTTGCACTTGAGGCTGTCATTGGAAACATTACCCAAAAGCCTCATGGCACTAGTACCTTTCTGAGAAGTCTAGTTGAATGATAAAGTCATTTCATACTAGTGACTTATTTGATAATTGTTGTTGTAAGAGATATAGGATTGGAAATTAAGTGTTGTTCATATGAACTTTTATTGCCCTTTTAAGGCCTAAGAATAAAGATGAAACTATTGGAAAATGAGGTAGGATATCGAATTGAGTATAAAATTGGTTGAAACTTGAATAAAGTAAAATTTAACCCATATGGAGTATGAGATTATTAATAGAAGTCGTTAAGTTTTGTGATTGAATTATAAGGTTTTAATTGATTGTTGATTCATGTTAAGTGTTGTTCCTAGGCCATTGTCCACTAATGAGGATGCCCAGTGTCCAAAGAAATAAATTGAAGAAATCTTCTTCTGAATTGGGACCGATGGATCTTTCGGGACATGTGGAACACCTAATGACTCTTGTAGATTAGTATTCATCGAGGTATCTTTTAAAAATAATCCCTAACTTAACTGAGACATCAGTTGGTGGGATGTGTTCTGAGAATTGTATGACATAAGTGACACGTAATGTGTTACGGTATAATTCTGACTTGTTTGTGATTAATGAAAAAGACTACCTTTGATTGCTAAATCCTAAATGTATCGATGTTATCTATCCTTTATTGCTTCATCCTAATGTTCGCATTAGTGATGCAACCATTGAACAAGTACTCATCTTGAATTGAGTTATGTTATGGGTTATTCTGAGTGCCATCGAGGTCATGAACTGCATGATTAATTGGCTAAGCTCATTTCCTATTATATTGTAGTTAGTTCTTGGTAAACAAGCTTTCATCACTCTTTTGCAGATCACTCATTGTTTTTATAAGATAAAACAGTACCCATTGAGAAAATTTGAATTTTCATTACTATAAGGGTTATTCAAAGTGAGATTTATAAGTGATTGTTATCGAAATGAAGTTGTTTATAAAGTACCTTGGAAAACTTAACTGTTTTCATAACAAAGAAAATCGTTGTAAATTTATTCTTCATTCTTATTTAAGAATTAAGCATGAAAATGTTTTTATTATAAATATGATGATAAAGTTTTGACGAACTGAGTATTGCATCGTTAATCTTGAAATTGTATATAGTTGCGCGCCTACATACAATTTGGAATGGACCATGCAAGGCTGATTAGTAGTCACCATAAAACTAATTAATAAACACTAAATTTTCTTTGAAGATTGTGGAAGATTAAAATTTATGAGATCTGCAAGAAGTGAAAAATAAGGACATAGTGTTAGTGTAACACCCCCAAATTTATACGATTCAATACAACGGAAGACTAGTTGGTGTTACGGGATAGCACATTACTCACATCATAGACAACGCATAAAAATCGCGTCGTTTATTAATAAAGCATTTCCATTCATAAATATCAAAGTTACATAGGTCCCAAGTCATTGTATTTAATACAGGTTTTACAAAACATTTGAATGGAAATAAGTATTTAGGTGCGGGCCATGAATTCTTGTTGTCTTCCCGAGAATTACCTTCAAGTACTTGAGACAAAACATGTTAAAAGAAAAGGTCAGCGATAACGCCGAGTGAATTCATAGAGTTTAATAAAATACATTAATATAATATCAGTATAAGATTATTACTGAAAATCATTTTGTACAAATCATTTTAATAGGCCATAAAATAGCCAAAGTCATTTTATACAAATCTTCATCAAAATCATAATATAGGCGTTTGCCTTAAAAATCATTATACGAGCCAATGTCGTAAAAACATCATACAATACGTCTTATGACGTTGTATGAAATTAAAAACCGTTATATGAATATGGTTATGAAAACCAAAACACGAACATAATATCAATAGTATGACCCTGTATTGCTAGTCAGGCAATACATCGTAATTCGGTGCGTCTAGTAGTATTTCGTTAGTTTGGATTATTATAAGCCGCATGACATTGTTACCTCACTAAACCAAACAATGGGTAGCTAACCCGATACTCAATTTGCCCATCTAAATTAGCGTGTCATCACAAAGGTCACGCTATGGAAATCTTCTCATACATAAATTCGCTTACCAATCAATGTGGCACGACGGGGATCAACCGTCAAGGCGCGAACTGGGGTGATCGTCCCCAAATAGTACTATTATATGCATAAGCGTCTACCAAATCCCGGTAGTTCACAATTCATGCTAATGGGACTTTTAGTGACATAACCTAACTTTAATAATCCATTTGATTTCATCTATCGGGTCCTTTAATCATTTATCGGGTCATACAATCGGGTCATACAATCATTCGGGTCCAAATCAATAAACAAACAATCGGGACAAATGGTTTCCTATTTTATAAAAACTAACATGTTATCTCCCTCGCGGGTTTATAAAACATTTCATAAAAACATTTAAAAGAGTGCGAGGCTATGAACTCACGTTGATGTGGGAAGGCGGGTTATCGGCAACTCGGACGTACGGTACGTGCTTCAATCACGGAAACCTATATAAATAATAATCGGTCTTAGACGTTTGTCCAATGACTTTATAAAAATAACAATTATGTATACATATGTTGATTATATATATATGATGATCAAGTGGGTTTACATATTCTCTTTTACTCATTTTAGTGTTATATGTCGATAACTTTTATACTAGTTTACTAGTTTTACCTATTTACGTGTTTTAGGTCCAATAAACTTATTATAAGTTCTTTAAATTGTCTTATTCCACTTTATACTTTTATTATCAGTATTTACACTTTACTTGTTGGGCCCAAATGGGTTAAGTCCAATAAATAAGTTTATAAGTGTTTTAGTCAATTTTGTTGTATTATTAGTCCAATAATGTTAACTTAGTCCGTTAATGTCCGTATGTTATATAGTTCAGGTTTTATCGGTTTTTACTTGTTATATATGTTTATATATCATTATATGAGTTTTATAAAGTTCACATTAGACGGGTCCAACCATCTAAGTTTTATTTAACAAAAACGTTAAATTTACGATAATAGCCGAAAAAGTCGTAAAAATCATGTTTATAGTTTTATAACTTATAAAACTTAACAAGTTACCATTTTTATAAAATGTCCACTTATTTACCATTGTACATATTTATATAAATGTATTATATGAGTTAGTGGGTTTTTATTCACATTTTATACTATTTTTATTTGAGTGCTTATATAATACTATTATACTTTAATTTCCAAAATCTGATTTTTATTTTCATGTTCACCAAAACTGCCATATCTAGAGTTCTATATGGAGATAGAAGCTCAAATTTTTATCACATAAACTACATGATATGTGCTACATTTAACTCTACTATAGCTACTGTTGAATCAGCCTCTAAGTATTTTCTAAAAATCGTCCAAAATAGAGAACTCAGATTTGTGCTTTAAACTTGTTTTGATCATATGTCACTCACTACAATGATTCCATTGCATGGCCAACTCTCACATGTGTACAAGACATATTACTTACTGTATATTGATTCTACTTCATCATTTTATCAGTCTAACATGTGGTTAGTTACGTTTTTTATACAGCCTACCATTTAAACAAGATTTACCCATTTTACATATAGTTTGTCCATCTTTTTAAGCATGTTTATCAACACCAAATCCCCACACAATATTTTTAATCATCATTCATCATCATATACATATACATGGAGAAACTTGTGAATAACCAAGACCATCTTCAAGACCACCATTCTTCTTGAACACTTTGTGGAAAATCAGCCCTAATACTCCATAGAAACTCCTCCTTGAATGTTAAAACTTGCACCAATCTTCATCTCTTTGAATGGAGATTAACATATGTTAATTATAACATATGTTTGTGGTTAACATTGATCAAGTGATGGTGGTTTGGAGGTGTAAATGGGACGGAAATGGTGGAGTCGGATGAGAGGATTTGTGAGATTTGCATGGATGAAAATGGTAGGAATGAGGAAGCTAATGGTTTTAGCTAGTTTTGGTTGTAAGTGTAAGCTTCATTGTGAAGCTAAGTTACATGTGTAACTTAGTTTTATGTCACTTTGACACCTAAGGGTGTTGTGGCCGGTTATAGTGGGGGTGGGGCAAGTGTCCCCTTGTCTCATCCCCATTAAATTACGGGTACTCCTCGATTCTAGTTTCCTCGATTTGCGTGCCCTCGGGTCGTTTTACGAAAAACGTTTTTATAAATTATGAATCAACGGCACAAAACGAATCTAATAAAAATTGTCTCATCAAAAACGGAGTTCAAAAACGTAAATACGTAATCCTAGGGTTTCCGGTTTAGTCGTAAAGGACGTTAAAATAAAATCGTAAGTCCTAATCTCTTCTCGTAAATTTTTGAGTTTATGAACCAACACAAATTTAAAACTCCAAAATAATATTCACGGATAAATTTATTTTCTGAAATGTCGGACTGTCACCAAAAATGGTGTATGTAAACGTAAGCACGTAACGTAGAATCCTCTGATTTAGACGTAGTCGATGCTACTTCAAGACGTAAATCCAAATTTCTTCCCAAAATAAGTGAGTTCATAATATAACATTAAAATAATATTTTTAAGTAGATATTGAGAATAAAATATCAATCATAAATTGACGGATTGTCACAGCATTTACCCCTAAACAGGATCTTTGTCCTCAAAGATCATCTTACCTTACTACTCGCTTCTTATAGAGTTAAAGCCATGTGGGTACTTCGTCCACATTCGGTCTTTTCTCACAAGTGCAACTCATTACAATACGTGAGTTTCATCAAACATAACTACGGGAATAAGATCAGGCTTAATGTTGACTTACTTTCTCTATCCATGATGTTCACGGGTTTTTGATGAATGCAACTTTTCGCCGATCTAAGCTTTATTAAGAAGAATTCAGAATTTTCACTTGATAGATATTTATCAAGTTCGATTTACGAAACATAATTCACGCAGCTTTTGAAGTCCTAGGGTAGATCCAGCTTATATGCCTTTCAAACTAATCTTTCACATCATCTCAATGGTCCCATACAACGGGGACTTATATCCCATGATTTGTCAGATCATTAATTCATTTCTCCAAGGTTAAAATTTTGGCATAACTTCGCTACCCATCTGGCACTTCAAGATCTACATTTCATATTCACATAACCTCTTGCCCACTGCCGGCAGTCAGTAATCAGATCCTAATTTCAACAATCATTTCAGGTTTCGCGGGTCGGGTATTTTGTAAGGTTAGGTTCGCCATCATAACAAACCTTAAACCTAAATGACATGTCCAACTCACAGTGGGTGTATGTCGGGTGTCTTCATCTCAACTCCTGCTTACGGATGCTCTAATATTTAGATCCTAACAAGATTCGATCTCGATCCTAATACGATAATTATCAATGATAATCTCTCTAAAGGAAAAACGATTATACGGTTTATTACCAAAGGTCAATCTTTCAAGCATAAAACAGCACTTATAGTATTTTGTATCGTTACTTTACCTCGTCCCTTCGATTTGGGGTGGTAAACAGTACTCTCATCAAGGTTCGTTCCCAATGACTTCTGAGCAAATCTCTAGAAATTCGATGCGAAGCGAGGATCTTGATAAAGATGTTTGATACAGGCACACCATGTTTACATAACTCTTTTAAATACAAAAGAGTCTATTTCTTCATCAAGAATCTATCATTAGCAAGAATGATATTATCAGATTTGGTCAGTCTGTCGACGATGACCCAAATCGAATCAAATTCAGATGATGACCTTTACGATAGCTAGACGTTTACTAATGTATGAGGCGGTGTCTGCCTTCATAATTTGTCATCAGTACAACTTCTTTAGACAAAAATACTTCTAGTTATAAATGACATAAATAGAATACTTATACTTACAAATTCCAACATAACTATATCTCACAATCCTCCATGTTTAGGCAACCACAAACGACTTTAAAACATTTAACGCTATCGGCTTCTCAATTCTAATGATTCACATTAGCCGCGAACCACTTTTTATTATCTATATTATCTTTTTTACAAACATCGTTTATTTTTATATTGTTCGGCAATTTATTTTGCACGTTCATTATTAAGAAATATATCCTAATTGGTTCTTTATCCTTTTTACATAATGCGTCAGTATTTACATTCATCTTTCCTGATGAAATAATTATCATGGCTACACTTTACTCAGAAATTTTTTCTTCATATTTTCTAAGTTTTAGTTTCATCTCAACTATTAATTTTATCTGTTTTACTCAATCCGACGTCTAAAGCGTTGATAATTATTACAACTAATTAAATATAAAATATTCAATTTTTATGAAACGTAAACGTAAAGATTTTAAATTTCTTAGTTCGACCAATTATAAAACTGTTCAAAATAAATTTGAATTTAATTAACATGATTTTTGTTGATTTATCAAAAATAATTAGTAGGATTCGTAGATGTTCGAAAAATCTTTGTTTATATTTTGGTCAAAATCTTCTTAGTTGAAAAGCATAAATTATCGTTTCAAATTTCAAGTCATGGTTTAAATGGTTTTCCTCAATCCCTCTTAGGTTGTCGTGAGGTATACACGGACATTTACCCCTAAACAGAAGTTAGTTAAATGGTTTGTGTATAAGGGAATAATCCCTTAAAATCCTTTGTTAAAACATTTGTCAAAATATATTTGCACTTTCTTTTTAGTGTAACTCAAAGTCTTAAATGGCTCAAATTCGAAGAGTCAGTATAGATTCCATTATTTATTAATCACATGGTCAATTAATATAACGGATTAAGTATTAAATCACATGTTAATTATTCAAGGTACAGGTTTTTCTTGTTCGGTCAATTCAAGGCAATCTATAAATAATTATAAACTCATTATTATTCTTATAAACAAATAAATGATCCTTAATGATCGCAAGCATGAATTTATCAAATTACAGCCTACACACGTGATTCACCAATTTATGAATACTACATGTGTGTTAGTCAATCCAAACGACATCATGTGAAACTCATAATGTTCATTACAAGTACCGGATGTAGTGATTGGAATATATATTCTTCTTCGTGGATGCGAAGTTGATAATAACCATGACGTGGATCAAATCTTTAAAGCATACGCTAGAACCTTGTAAATGATCGAACAAATCTTCCATTTCGAGTTATGGATATCGTTTTCGATTGTCAATTTACTCAGTTCACGGTAATCTATAAATATAAGGAATGATAACACCATAGCTCTTCATGATGACGAGCTCGGTAGAATAAAATCTTTCTCCGACAACTCTCTCAGTTGTACGGTAATTCCTTTAATTTAGATGGTGCTAACGTACAGTGCACAAGCCATAGGTGCAGCACCGGGAATATAATCAATACCAATTTTAACTTGCCTTAATGGCAAAAGTCTAGGAAATTTACCAATAAATACCTCCTAAAGTTTCAGATATCGGAAACATCTTTTTATTAAATTCATATTAGGTTCTTTCTAGATTATAATATCTATTACTAATTCACAACCATTCACGTTATAATTTCAAGTTTAAATGCAGGATATGGACATCCATCAAGAATTATTTAGATCACTTTTGATAATCAACATCTTATCATTTAGGGGAATTCTACTCGAGTTCCCATCAATTAAGACAATGTCGTCATGTCATAATCAATCAATCCATTCAACTGGAATTATCAACTTTCCAGTTTCATTACCGTTGATAAGATGTGAATAATAAGTGTGAAAACACTTATCCTTTTACCACTTATTTCCAATAATAACAAGACCAAAACGTGTGATTTATGTCGTAAAAGTCGGAATTATGCGTGGTTTGTGTTTTTATTGTGTTTTAGGACCAAAATATTAAAAAGGAAGAAAACACGGGCTTTCACGGGCTTTTATCGAAGAAAACGGGAAAAGACGAAGTCAAAAGATCAAGAGTGCAAAAAGAACGGAAGTCCAAGGCCTATTCTGAAGATTTATCGAAGAAAAAGTCAAAAGACGGAAGTTTAACGAAGTCGAAGAACTTAAGTCTAATAGAATAAGAAAATTAAAAGACAAGTTCAAATCCCGAGACGACAAAGACGAAGAATTAAAGTCGAGTCGAGAAAACGTGAAGAAAGCAAGAAAGAAGATGCAACACATGCACTCCTTCCACCTTCCCTATAAATACCCTCCTAATAGTCATTAGGAGGGGGGTTAGAGATTTTAGTTAATTTTCACTTTTTCATTTTTCTAGTTTTTAGAGAGAGAAAGTCTTAAACTTTCTCTCACTAAATTTCATCTTTTTCTTAATCTTTCAAGATTAAACACTTTGTATTGCTTATTTTTATTAATCAAGTTCATTTTAAGCTTTTTATCCTTAATCTCATTCTACTTTTCTTTGATTTAAGGTTGATTTTGGTGCGATTATCATATGATCCGTGTTGTTCTAATTGATTTCGTGCTTAAAAAGTTAATCTTTTGATCATTTTATAAGTTTTCATTTGATTAAGCTTTAAGACTTTTGTGCTTATTGGCTTATTTTTATGATTAGCTTATTTTTCTTATTAAAAAGTTTTATTAAAAAGTTTATGTTTTTATTGTTAATCTAAAAAGTTGCTTATTTTCGAGTTGAATAAGTTGAGATAAGTGCTTATTTGATTCGGTTAAGTATTCGGATTGTTAAGTTTTGGATATTAGCTTATTGAACTTAGCTTATTATCTAGCTTAACCAATTCCCTTTATTTTCGGAAAAGGAAGCTTAAAACCCCTTTCCGATTGGCCTATACATTCCGAGCAGCTCCATCTTCATATTCCGATTGATCCAATCGGATTAGGGCTTTGAGATTCCGACTGAGCATCTTTGTATTCCGACGGTACCACACTTCAACATTCCGATTGAATGGTTTTCTGAATATTCCGATTGTGGACAAGTTGAACATTCCGACTGTAACTGTTTTCCCATCATTCCGATTGGTGTCCTTGAATAGTATTCCGATTGATTCCATTTTGTTGGATATTCCGACCGGTGCCTCCCGTATTCCGATTGCAGGACTCTTGTCCAACTTTCCGATCAACCGATCGGAATACATTCCGATCGGGTCTCTTTTGGCTTGTTTTGGTTTCTTTCGATCTTACTTTCTTATAGTACTTTTTATTTTCAGAAAATTTTCCAAGTGTTAGTTTTATTTAGTGTGTTAGTACTTTTCCATTTTACCTTTAAGTTTATATGCATTTATTTTTACTCGTCATTCAGAATTAATCTTTTAACTTCCATTTTACTCAACGACACTTTAATTACTTGCTAAATAGTTTAAAATAGATAATCAAAACCAAACCATTCTCTTGATTTACCAAAAGACGATTGAGTCGCACTTAAGACCGGTTTTCAATTCGAAAAGATCGGAACAACGAAATTATTTTATACAAGGGTAAAAACCAAGTATTAAATGGCGCCGCTGCCGGCTCTTTTCGTTAAGATAAACGGTTTCTAGTGAGAGACGCATTGAATTTTGGGATCCGTTCTTTGAAAGTTATTTTCCTCGCTTCAAAAATTTTCAAAAATCCTTAAAAAATATAAAACTCTTCAAAAATACAAAAACATTAAAAAACCTATAAAAACCAAAAATATTATATACGTATTGTCTTTGTGTATATTTTTCTTCTGCAGGTGCATGCGTACTAGATCTACGAACTATTCTGAGCCCGAGACTCGTGAAGATTTAGATATGGCTGGTGTTAACAACAACAATAATCACCCACCTCAACAAAATTTGAATAACAACAACAACAACAACAATGTCCTTCTACCTAATTTACGAACCATGGAAGAATTGTGCCAACCCACCATGAACGGACGCGGAGGCCCGATTGCGCCAATGCACGTCACGGCTCAGGAGTTTTCGTTGAAGCATCACATGATCCAGCAAGTGCAAACGAACCCGTTTCGTGGAATTCCGGATGATGATGCCAACAAACACCTCGACAAATTCATTACCATGACCCAAAGCATGAAGTGCTCCGGTGTTTCTATGGATGACCTTCGCCTCCAACTTTTTCCACACTCGCTTTCTCACCATGCCGAAAAATGGTTTGACCGTCTTCCTAAGAATTCTATTCATACGTGGAACGACATGACTCAACGCTTTTTATCGCGCTACTTTCCCCCATCCATGGTCACTAGCCTTCGTAACCAAATCAGTGGATTTATGCAAGAGAATGATGAATCGCTTTTCGATGCTTGGGAACGCTACAATGATTTGATCGACCGCTGTCCTAATCACAATATGCTCCCCGTCACTCTCATTGACACCTTTTACAATGGTCTCACTTTTCGTGATCGTGACACGATCAATGCCGCCGCTGGTGGTACTTTTATGAAAAGGAGACCGGAGGAGTGTCGAGAGTTGATTGAAAACATGACTACTCACCACAAGAATTGGGATTCTTCCGCATCCTCAAGATCTAATCAGAGAGTCAATGTTTCATCTACTTCTTCCACCACCAACTCGTCTGTTTTGGAACGTGCTATTCTTGATATTAACAAAAGTCTCCAGATTTTGACTTCTAACCAAACTCAACAAGCTAAAGCCGTTGCTATTTCTTGTGACACATGTGGTGGTCCTCATTCCTACAATGAGTGTCCTTCTACTCACGGCAATTATTCTGAAGACGTTAACGCAGCATATGGTACTTATCCCACGGGAGGCTATCAAGCTCGCCCTCAAGGAGACCGTAACTTGCTAAGTTATCGCTCCAACAATTATCTTGCTCCTCCCGGTTTCCCTCCTGCAAACCAATCCCAACCTCGTGCAAACAATCAGTATCAATCCCAAAGAAACCCATACCCAACTCAAGGAAATTCTCAAGCTTACCAGGCTCCATCTCTCAATCAACCGATGGCAGTGAATCCAGATGTCGAGACATTTATGAAGACTAATCGGGAGTTGGTGACGAATCTTCAGAGTCAAGTCTGCAACTTGAAGGGAGAAATGGCAAAACACGGGAACGATATTCGAGCCGAGTTAAGGAATGATATGGCCAAACACAATGATGCAATTAATGCAAACATGCAAAACTCTTTTAACAATCAAGCTCTTCACCTTCGTGATATGATTGGTTCGCTCATCCAAGGTAATCAACGCTCTTCTTCGGGTACTCTTCCGAGTAATACCGTTGCGAATCCAAGAGGGGAGATGAAAGCAATCACCACTCGTAGTGGAAAAGGTTATATGGAACCCGAGCTTCCTACACCTCCACCCGTGATTGTGAACAAGGAAAAAAAGCAACTTTCCCCACCTCCTTCACCTTCTATCCCCATTTCCCCACCACCCGTGGTTGTGAGTGATCCTATTCCCTTAAAGCCTTCTTCTTCATCCAATATACCTTATCCTTTAAGGTTGAGGAAAGAGAAGCAAAAGAGCAAGGATGATATTCAAGTTTCAAACTTTCTTAAAATATTTAAACAACTGAATTTTAACATCTCCTTTGCAGAGGCTCTCGCTCACATGCCCAAATACGCTAAGATGTTTAAAGATCTTTTAAGTGATAAGGAAAAGCTTCTTGACATTTCTCAGACCCACCTTAATGAGAATTGCTCCGCAGTGCTCTTAAGGCAATTGCCCACCAAACTTGGTGATCCGGGTCGCTTCTTGATTCCTTGCAACTTCCCGGGAGTAGAGAATTGCATGGCCCTAGCCGATCTAGGTGCTAGTATAAACTTAATGCCTTTAAGTGTTTGGAAGCAATTATCTCTCCCCGAGCTAGTCCCCACCAAAATGACTTTGGAATTAGCCAACCGTACGGTTGCTTATCCAGTGGGGATAGCCGAAGATGTCTTTGTTGGCGTTGACAAATTCACCTTCCCGGCGGATTTTGTCGTCGTTGACTACGAGATGGATCCTCGTGTTCCATTAATCGTAGGACGTCCATTCCTGAGGACCGGTCGCACTCTCATTGATGTAGCCGCGGGCGAAATAATCATGCGAGTTGGTGACGATAAAATTGTCTTCAACATGGGTAAGATTTCTAAGCAACCTTATTCGTGTGAGAGTGTTAATGCTATTGATGTTCTCGATGAGGCTTGTGAAGAACATTTTCATGATGCTTTCAAAAGTACTCCTTCTTCTCTGCCCAATGTTGAGACCGTTGCCTCAATTGCTCCAGCATTGACTCCTTTTGGAGAAAGTGACTTGGATGATTTCGAAGCTAGCTTGGGTCCTCTCGATATTAAGTATGATAATTTGTCCACCAATTGGGATGAAGATATTCGTACTATTGAGAGACTTCTCAATGAGGACCCGCTGTCTCCTCCTGCTCCTAAAGAGGTGATTAATGATGATCCATCGTTAGTTTCACCATCTATTGAGGATCCTCCTACTCTTGAGCTTAAGGACCTACCTCCCCATCTTGAGTACGTTTTCCTGGAAGACGACGAGAAGCTACCGGTCATCATCGCTAAGGATCTGAAAGAAGACGAAAAAGCCCGACTTGTCGCTGTGTTGAAGAAGCATAAAAGAGCTATCGCTTGGAAAATCTCCGACATCCGTGGAATTGATCCTCACTTTTGCACACATAAAATTCTCATGGAGGACGACTTTAAGCCCACTATTCAAAGCCAACGAAGGGTGAATCCTAAAATACATGAAGTCATCAAAAAAGAGGTTATCAAACTTCTTGATGCGGGTATGATTTACCCTATTTCGGATTCACCATGGGTTAGTCCAGTCCATTGTGTGTCTAAGAAAGGCGGAATCACCGTTGTGCCCAATGCAAACAACGAGTTAATTCCTACCCGTCTCGTTACTGGGTGGAGAGTTTGTATAGACTACCGCAAACTCAATGATGCCACGAGAAAGGATCATTTCCCTCTACCTTTTATGGACCAAATGCTTGAACGTTTAGCTGGTAATGAATATTACTGCTTTCTTGACGGTTTCTCGGGTTATTTTCAAATACCCATCGATCCCCAAGATCAAGAGAAGACAACATTCACTTGTCCCTACGGCACATTTGCTTATAAAAGAATGCCATTTGGCTTATGCAATGCCCCCGAGACTTTCCAAAGGTGTATGTTGGCTATCTTCCATGACATGGTTGAGCAAACCATGGAAGTCTTCATGGATGATTTCTCGGTCTTCGGGGATTCCTTCTCTTCTTGCCTTGCCAATTTGGAATGTATGCTTAAGCGGTGCGAAGACACTCGCCTTGTTCTGAATTGGGAAAAATGCCATTTTATGGTAAAAGAAGGCATTGTGCTAGGACACAAAATCTCTAAAGCCGGTCTTGAAGTCGACCGTACTAAAGTAGATGTCATAGCCAAATTACCTCCACCTTCAACCGTGAAGGGTGTGAGAAGTTTTCTGGGTCATTCGGGCTTCTATCGTCGATTCATTCAAGATTTCTCTAAAATCGCTCGCCCGATGACCCACCTCTTGGAAAAAGATACTCCTTTTATCTTTTCTAAAAAGTGTCTCGACGCCTTCAATCTTCTTAAGGATAAGCTAACTAAGGCACCGGTCTTGGTTACCCCTAATTGGGAGCTGCCTTTTGAATTGATGTGCGATGCTAGCGACTTCGCTATTGGTGCGGTTTTGGGCCAACGTGTGAATAAACACTTCCAACTAATCCACTACGCTAGCAAAACAATGACGGGGGCTCAATTGCATTATACGACAACCGAAAAAGAGCTTTTAGCTATTGTCTATGCTTTTGAGAAATTTCGCCCCTATCTTGTTTTATCCACCACCATCGTATACACGGACCATTCCGCGTTGAAGTACTTGATGACAAAGCATGATGCTAAGCCAAGACTTCTTCGCTGGGTTTTACTCCTTCAAGAATTCAACATTGAAATTCGTGACAAGAAGGGAGCCGAAAACCTGGCCGCGGATCATCTGAGTCGACTTGAGGATCCATATCAGGGGGATCATCCGAACAAAGAGATCAATGACTCTTTCCCCCTTGAGACCTTAATGTCTATAAATCTCAATCTTGATGGCACCCCGTGGTTTGCAGACATTGCAAACTACTTAGCGGGTGGTATTCTTATCCAAGGGTTAACATCCCAACAAAAGAAGAAGTTCTTGAATGATGTTAAGACTTATTTTTGGGATGACCCTTATCTCTTCAAACAGTGTGCTGATCTGATTATTCGTCGATGTGTTGACGGACCGGCAGCTTTTGACATCCTCCAAGCTTGCCACAAAGGACCCACCGGTGGTCACTTTGGTCCCAACTACACCGCTAAGAAAGTGTTTGATTCCGGATTCTACTGGCCCACCATTTATCGTGACGCTCACGAAATGGTTAAGCATTGTGATGCTTGCCAACGTCAAGGCAAGATCACACATAAGGATGAGATGCCTCAAAATTTCATACAGGAATGTGAAATCTTTGACGTATGGGGCATCGACTTTATGGGGCCATTTCCATCCTCCAAAGGGAACAAGTACATCCTCGTCGCCGTCGATTACGTTTCTAAATGGGTTGAAGCTAAGGCTCTTCCTACGAATGATGCGAGGGTGGTTGTGAACTTTTTGAAGCAGCTTTTCGCTCGATTTGGCGTTCCTCGTGCTATCATCAGTGACCGCAGGACTCATTTTTGCAACGATCAATTTGCAAGAGTCATGGCTAAGTATGGTGTCAATCACCGTCTTTCCACCTCCTATCATCCCCAAACCAATGGGCAAGCCGAGATTTCCAACCGTGGCTTGAAGAGAATTTTGGAGCGAACTGTGGGAGAGCATCGCGCCGCGTGGGCCGATAAGTTAGATGATGCTCTGTGGGCTTTCCGTACTGCTTACAAGACCCCGATCGGTTGTACACCTTATCGTCTTGTGTACGGGAAAGCCTGCCACCTACCCATCGAACTGGAACATAAGGCGCACTGGGCCTTGAAGTGGGCTAACTTCGACATCAACAAAGCCGGTGATCATCGTAAGGTTCAACTCAACGAGCTAAATGAACTGAGGAATGAAGCTTATGAGAACTCGCTGATCTACAAGGAGAAGACGAAGCTGATCCACGATGCTAAAATCAAGAATCGAGAGTTCCACGTTGGTGATCAAGTCTTACTCTTTAACTCTCGGTTGAAGATCTTCTCTGGCAAGTTGAAGAGCCGCTGGACTGGTCCATTCACCGTCGCCAAAGTCTTTCCGTATGGGACCATTGAGCTTTCTCAGCCGAATGGGCCCAATTTCAAGGTGAATGGCCAGCGTTTGAAGCTGTACTTTGGTGAGGACATCTCTCAAGAGATGATTCCATCCCTCACCATGTTCCCCATGAACTAAATTGGGTCGAGTCAGGCTCACGACTCGGTGAACAAAAACAAGCGCTTCTCGGGAGGCAACCCGTGTTCTATCCTTTACTGCTTTCATAATAAGTGTAGGGGAGCCCCGTATGTGTTTGTTGTCTTGTTTCTTGTGCTGTGCAGGGATTAAAGCTTTAAAAATCCACCTTGATGACTTTTGACGAACCGTGATACCGTGTTTCCATCTTCCCGGTTCTATCCTAAACTCTTGTGATTCAATATTTCATATTCTATATGTTCACATTGAATTCACTTTAGTTGTCCTTTCCTTAGCAAGATTTAAACAAAGTGCACAATGTCCTAAGTGTAGGGGAGTTTATTCCCACATGCTTAAACATTAAGGACAATGTTTATCTCAAGTGTAGGGGGGACTTCTATCGAAGTAAGTGGTCTTTTCCATGAATTTGCCCTCATTTTAACTGGAAAATTTGATTTTTCGACATTTTTCAAAATTTTTAATCTATTTTGGCCAAGTTGTATAGTTGTATTTTCCTTTATCATGATTAGTTTCTTGCCATTTCTAGAATAAATTTTCAATAAAGTGGTTTTAGATTTTTCTTAGTCGTGAACATTTTGACTCAACCCGAGTTTACTTACCTAAGTTTACTCTAGCTAGTATCCTTAACGTGTTTAAGTCAAGTTTTGCTAGGCTTTTATATAGGGAGCTATAAAACGCGAAAGTCTTAACTCTCACGGGTTAAGAACAAGAACTTTTCGCAAGTTCCTATAATTGATCCTAGAGAGTCGTTTATCAAGGGAACTTTAAAATGCGATTTCTAAAACTTGAAAAAGTCCAAGAATTTGCAAGATCCTATAGATGACTCGAAAACCCAAAACTTTGATTTAATAGGCTAAGCATCCACGAGTCTCATTCCTTGAGATTTTAAACTGTGGAGAACGAGAGATGATAGAGTCAATTATAAGTTCGGTATTCTTTCGTGAATTTATGTGAGTTAATTATAAGCCTATTCTCCCTCCGCTTGTTAATAAATTTATCTGCTAATAAATAAGGTTGTACGATTTAAAAGGTTACTTAGCTTCTAGCCCCAGATCGTTTAAAAGTTGCTCGGTAATGACGAGAGTTCATAGCCAAGGCATAACTTATGAAGCGGGATGCGAAGATTGGCGAGTCCGAAAAGGCCCTAACAAGGCATGAGGGCTACATTTTGTTGCTAAAGATCCAAAAGTGATGTAAAGAATCATTTATCGAAAATCGATATGAAGGATCAAGACACACGACGAAAAGCAAGAACTCCCCAAAAGTCATGGAGAAGTCTATCCGAAAAGACCCTAACAAGGTATGAGGATAAATAGATCCAAGTCCTAAAAGGAGGCGGATCGTTGTATATCAAAGTCCAAAATAAAGATTGGAGAAAAATGAAGAAGTCGTGGTCCAAAGATGAAGAATCTCTCAAAAAACTTCAAGTGAAGAAATTCCTATTATGAAGAGAAGACCATAATTTCAAGAACGTCTCTCGAAGATTCGAAGTATGAAGTCGCTGCCAAATATCGGCCCGAGAAAGGTCTCAAATCGCGAACCAAGTTATGCCAAGATATGAACTTTTTGATATCCCGAGAAGCAGTTTTAAAAGATTTGGTCCTTTAGCTAACTATTGATTATATCGTTCACCTTATTTTCGGACTAAATAACTATCGAAATAAGTCAAACAATGCATCCTCGTGATCATTCAAGACAAAAATAAAATATAAGAGATACACCTAGGAATAAGGGAGTCTAAGTGAATAATTGGCCCACATGAGTTCGTGATAGTTTGCTAACTTATAATAACAATGATCTCGTTTTTAAGCTTGGTATGGGGAACGTGAAACTTGAGGATGATAAACGTTCATAGCCGCCAAAACCCAATGTAAGTTTTTAATTTCTTTACTTATTTCTATCTTTTATGTTTAGTATTTAATAAAGGCCAAGGTGGGTTATTTATGATGGAAAATGTAAACCGTGCTTTAAAATTAATGCATTGCATGAGGGCATTGCAATGGTCAAGTGTAGGGGATTTAATAAGTGTGAAAACACTTATCCTTTTACCACTTATTTCCAATAATAACAAGACCAAAACGTGTGATTTATGTCGTAAAAGTCGGAATTATGCGTGGTTTGTGTTTTTATTGTGTTTTAGGACCAAAATATTAAAAAGGAAGAAAACACGGGCTTTCACGGGCTTTTATCGAAGAAAACGGGAAAAGACGAAGTCAAAAGATCAAGAGTGCAAAAAGAACGGAAGTCCAAGGCCTATTCTGAAGATTTATCGAAGAAAAAGTCAAAAGACGGAAGTTTAACGAAGTCGAAGAACTTAAGTCTAATAGAAGAAGAAAATTAAAAGACAAGTTCAAAACCCGAGACGACAAAGACGAAGAATTAAAGTCGAGTCGAGAAAACGTGAAGAAAGCAAGAAAGAAGATGCAACACATGCACTCCTTCCACCTTCCCTATAAATACCCTCCTAATAGTCATTAGGAGGGGGGTTAGAGATTTTAGTTAATTTTCACTTTTTCATTTTTCTAGTTTTTAGAGAGAGAAAGTCTTAAACTTTCTCTCACTAAATTTCATATTTTTCTTAATCTTTCAAGATTAAACACTTTGTATTGCTTATTTTTATTAATCAAGTTCATTTTAAGCTTTTTATCCTTAATCTCATTCTACTTTTCTTTGATTTAAGGTTGATTTTGGTGCGATTATCATATGATCCGTGTTGTTCTAATGGATTTCGTGCTTAAAAAGTTAATCTTTTGATCATTTTATAAGTTTTCATTAGATTAAGCTTTAAGACTTTTGTGCTTATTGGCTTATTTTTATGATTAGCTTATTTTTCTTATTAAAAAGTTTTATTAAAAAGTTTATGTTTTTATTGTTAATCTAAAAAGTTGCTTATTTTCGAGTTGAATAAGTTGAGATAAGTGCTTATTTGATTCGGTTAAGTATTCGGATTGTTAAGTTTTGGATATTAGCTTATTGAACTTAGCTTATTATCTAGCTTAACCAATTCCCTTTATTTTCGGAAAAGGAAGCTTAAAACCCCTTTCCGATTGGCCTATACATTCCGAGCAGCTCCATCTTCATATTCCGATTGATCCAATCGGATTAGGGCTTTGAGATTCCGACTGAGCATCTTTGTATTCCGACGGTACCACACTTCAACATTCCGATTGAATGGTTTTCTGAATATTCCGATTGTGGACAAGTTGAACATTCCGACCGTAACTGTTTTCCCATCATTCCGATTGGTGTCCTTGAATAGTATTCCGATTGATTCCATTTTGTTGGATATTCCGACCGGTGCCTCCCGTATTCCGATTGCAGGACTCTTGTCCAACTTTCCGATCAACCGATCGGAATACATTCCGATCGGGTCTCTTTTGGCTTGTTTTGGTTTCTTTCGATCTTACTTTCTTATAGTACTTTTTATTTTCAGAAAATTTTCTAAGTGTTAGTTTTATTTAGTGTGTTAGTACTTTTCCATTTTACCTTTAAGTTTATATGCATTTATTTTTACTCGTCATTCAGAATTAATCTTTTAACTTCCATTTTACTCAACGACACTTTAATTACTTGCTAAATAGTTTAAAATAGATAATCAAAACCAAACCATTCTCTTGATTTACCAAAAGACGATTGAGTCGCACTTAAGACCGGTTTTCAATTCGAAAAGATCGGAACAACGAAATTATTTTATACAAGGGTAAAAACCAAGTATTAGTGAACTTCTCAAAAGACTAATAATAACTCATAATTCTTCACAAATTCAAGGATATCAGGAGACATAACTAACCTATAAAGAGTAAGGTCAACGCATAATCTACGCGAGAGAATTTCAAATCAGATATAGACAAAAACATTAACGAATACGAATATATCCCATGTTTTCATAATTTGAGTACGCATTCGAAAGCTCCTCGGATCGTTACCCAGATCATTCAAATGAAATCAAATCATAAGAAATGATAAGAACGTCAATACATCCAGTCGGGTATCAACACTCGGTAATCAAATACTTTTCCTAAGAATCTCACTATGGGAAAATCGGACAAGAAAGAATTGTCAATTGTCAAATAAGACAATTTCCACAGATGAGTAAATTCGACTCAGAAGAATAGATGCTACAGGCACATATGTAGGTATCCCTAACACTATGTCCCTATTTTTCACTTTTTGCAGATCTCATAAATTTTAATCTTTCACAATCTTCAAAGAAAATTTAGTGTTTATTAATCAGTTTCATGGTGACTACTAATCAGCCTTGCATGGTCCATTCCAAATTGTATGTAGGCGCGCAACTATATACAATTTCAAGATTAACGATGCAATACTCAGTTCGTCAAAATTTTATCATCCATGTTTATAGTAAAATCTTTTTCATGCTTAATTCTTAAATAAGAATCAAGAATAAATTTACAAAGATTTTCTTTGTTATGTAAACAATTAAGTTTTCCAAGGTGTTTTATAAACAACCTCATTTTGATAACAATCACTTATAAATCTAACTTTGAATAATCCTTATAGTGATGAAAATTCAATTTTTCTCAATGGATACGGTTTTATCTTATAAAAACAATGAGTGATCTGCAAAATAGTGATGAGGAGTTGTTCACCAAGAACTAACTACAATCTAATAGGAAATGAGCTTAGCCAAATAATCATGAAGTTCATGATCTCGATGGCACTCAAAAGAATAATTCACAACATAACTCAATTCAAGATGAGTACTTGTTCAATGGTTGCATCACTAATGCGAACATTAGGATGAAGCAATAAAAGATAGATAACATCGATACATGTAGGATTTAGCAATCAAAGGTAGTCTTTTTCATTAATCACAAACAAGTCAAAATTGTACCGTAACACATTACATGTCACTATGTCATACAATTCTCAGAACTCATCCTACCAACTGATTTCTCAGTTAAGTTAGGGATTTTTAAAAGATACCACAATGAATACTAATCTACAAGAGTCATTAGGTGTTCCACATGTCCCGAAAGATCCATCGGTCCCAATTCAGAAGAAGATTTCTTCAATTTATTTCTTGGACACTGGGCATCCTCGTCAGTGGACAATGACCTAGGAACAACCCTTAACACGAACCTACAATCATTTAAAACCTCATAATTCAATCAGAGAACTTAACGAATTCTTCTTAACAATCTCATATTCCATACAGGTTAAGTTTCACTTTATTCAAGTTTTAACCAATTTTATACTCAATTCGATATCCTACCTCATTTTCCAATACTTTCAATCTTATTTATAAACCTTAATAGGGCAATAAAAGCTCGATATGATCAACACTTAATTTCCAATCCTATATCTCTTACAACAATAATCATCAAATGAGTCACTAGTATGAAATGACTCGATCATTCAACTAGACTTCTCGGAAAGGTATTAGTGGCATGAGGCTTTTGGGTAATGATTCCAATGACAGGCTCAAGTGCAACATTCACCCTTTCGATTTCAAATTTAAGAATTGGATGACAACGAATCAGATGACATCTTTCCAGGTGATAACATTTTGTCAAACTCCAATGTATAAGGAAAGATTGTCATGACATCGATATCAGATTTAATCTCGCCAATTCTTCTTCAATATCACAATCAACTAATATCTACATTTCTACGAATATCAACCATTTCGTTGGGATCATAGATATCCACAACTTGGTTTAGATCTAGGATAGCTAGAATTCCTACGAGAATAGCTTCGATTAATTTACTTGGGGATTTAGGGTTCCTTGTGACAATCTACGTCGTATAAATACCTCGTATAAATATCAAAATAATCATCAAACAATCATGTAATAAAATTACATCATATATATATATATAATCCAAGTTATATATATATATATATATATATATATATATATATATATATATATATATATATATATATATATATATATATATATATATATATATATATATATATATATATATATATATATATATATATATATATATATATATATATATATATATATATATATATATTAAAATAACACTTCTCAGTCTGGCCTTGTCGGTAACTCGAGAATTCTTCGGCACCGTTATAGTCAAAAGATTTTTAGACATTTTTAGAAAAATGTTTATAGTTAAAAGATTTTGAAATGTTTTATTCAAAACCTTGGTTTTAAAAATCTTTCGTTCTCTATAACGAGAGCTCTGGTACCAAACTGTAACACCCCCAAATTTATACGATTCAATACAGTGGAAGACTAGTTGGTGTTACGGGATAGCACATTACTCGCATCATAGACAACACATAAAAATCGCGTCGTTTATTAATAAAGAATTTCCATTCATAAATATCAAAGTTACATAGGTCCCAAGTCATTGTATTTAATACAGGTTTTACAAAGCATTTGAATGGAAATAAGTATTTAGGTGCGGGCCATGAATTCTTGTTGTCTTCCCGAGAATTACCTTCAAGTATCTGAGACAAAACATGTTAAAAGAAAAGGTCAGCGATAACGCCAAGTGAATTCATAGAGTTTAATAAAATCCATCAATATAATATCAGTATAAGATTATTACTGAAAATCATTTTGTACAAATCATTTTAATAGGCCATAAAATAGCCAAAGTCATTTTATACAAATCTTCATCAAAATCATAATATAGGCGTTTGCCTTAAAAATCATTATACGAGCCAATGTCGTAAAAACATCATACAATACGTCTTATGACGTTGTATGAAATTAAAAATCGTTATATGAATATGGTTATGAAAACCAAAACACGAACATAATATCAATAGTATGACCCTGTATTGCTAGTCAGGCAATACATCGTAATTCGGTGCATCTAGTAGTATTTCGTAAGTTTGGATTATTATAAGCCGCATGACATTGTTACCTTACTAAACCAAACAACGGGTAGCTAACCCGATACTCAATTTTCCCATCTAAATTAGCGTTTCGTCACAAAGGTCACGCTATGGAAATCTTCTCATACATAAATTCGCTTACCAATCAATGTGGCACGACGGGGATCAACTGTCAAGGCGCGAACTGGGGTGATCGCCCCCAAATAGTAATATTATATGCATAAGCGTCTACCAAATCCCGGTAGTTCACAATTCATGCTAATGGGACTTTTAGTGACATAACCTAACTTTAATAATCCATTTGATTTCATCTATCGGGTCCTTTAATCATTTATCGGGTCATACAATCGGGTCATACAATCATTCGGGTCCAAATCAATAAACAAACAATCGGGACAAATGGTGTCCTATTTTATAAAAACTAACATGTTATCTCCCTCGCGGGTTTATAAAATATTTCATAAAAACATTTAAAAGAGGGCGAGGCTATGAACTCACGTTGATGTGGGCAGGCGGGTTATCGGCAACTCGGACGTATGGTACGTGTTTCAATCACGGAAACCTATATAAATAGTAATCGGTCTTATACGTTTGTCCAATGACTTTATAAAAATAACAATTATGTATACATATGATGATTATATATATATGATGATCAAGTGGGTTTACATATTCTCGTTTACTCATTTTAGTGTTATATGTCGATAACTTTTATACTAGTTTACTAGTTTTACCTATTTACGTGTTTTAGGTCCAATAAACTTATTATAAGTTCTTTAACTTGTCTTATTCCACTTTATACTTGTATTAACAGTATTTACACTTTACATGTTTGGCCCAAATGGGTTAAGCCCAATAAATAAGTTTATAAGTGTTTTAGTCAATTTTGTTGTATTATTAGTGCAATAATGTTAACTTAGTCCGTTAATGTCCGTATGTTATATAGTTCGGGTTTTATCGGTTTTTACTTGTTATATATGTTTATATATCAGTATATGAGTTTTATAAAGTTCACATTAGACGGGTCTAACCATCTAAGTTTTATTTAACAAAAACGTTAAATTTACGATAATAGCCGAAAAAGTCGTAAAAATTATGTTTATAGTTTTATAACTTATAAAACTTAGCAAGTTACCATTTTTATAAAATTTCTACTTATTTACCATTGTACATATTTATATAAATGTATTATATGAGTTAGTGGGTTTTTATTCACATTTTATACTATTTTTATTTGAGTGCTTATATAATACTATTATACTTTAATTTCCAAAATCTGATTTTTATTTTCATGTTCACCAAAACAGCCAAATCTAGAGTTCTATATGGAGATAGAAGCTCAAATTTTTTATCACATAAACTACATGATGTGTGCTCCATTTAACTCTTCTATAGCTACTGTTGAATCAGCCTCTAAGTATTTTCTAAAAATCGTCCAAAACAGAGAACTCAGATTTGTGCTTTAAACTTGTTTTGATCATATCTTACTCACTACAATGATTCCATTGCATGGACAACTCTCACATGTGTACAAGACATATTACTTACTGTATATTGATTCTACTTCATCATTTTATCAGTCTAACATGTGGTTATTTACTGTTTTTATACAGCCTACCATTTAAACAAGATTTACCCATTTTACATGTAGTTTGTCCATCTTTTTAAGCATGTTTATCAACACCAAATCCCCACACAATATTTTTAATCATCATTCATCATCATATACATATACATAAGTGAAATAAATATAAGATTACATAATCAAAAATAACAAGAGGATGAGGAGGACAATCTTTATACCCCAAGTTGATGTAGGTTGTGATTTGGACATGGATTTCGATGGAGAAACTTGTGAATAACCAAGACCATCTTCAAGACCACCATTCTTCATGAACACCTTGTGAAAAATCCGCCCTAATACTCCATATAAACTCCTCCTTGAATGTTAAAACTTGCACCAATCTTCATCTCTTTGAATGGAGATTAACATATGTTAATTATAACATATGTTTGTGGTTAAAATTGATCAAGTGATGGTGGTTTGGAGGTGTAAATGGGACGGCAAGGGTGGAGTGGGATGAGAGGATTTGTGAGATTTGCGTGGATGAAAATGGTAGGAATGAGTAAGCTAATGGTTTTAGCTAGTTTTGGTGGTAAGTGTAAGCTTCATTGTGAAGCTAAGTTACATGTGTAACTTAGTTTTATGTCACTTTGACACCTAAGGGTGTTGTGGCCGGTTATAGTGGGGGTGGGGCAAGTGTCCCACTTGTCTCATCCCCATTAAATTACGGGTACTCCTCGATTCTAGTTTCCTCCATTTGCGTGCCCTCGGGTCGTTTTACAAAAAACATTTTTATAAATTATGAATCAACGACACAAAACGAATCTAATAAAAATTGTCTCATCAAAAATGGAGTTCGAAAACGTAAATACGTAATCCTAGGGTTTCCGGTTTAGTCGTAAAGGACGTTAAAATAAAATCGTAAGTCCTAATCTCTTCTCGTAAATTTGTGAGTTTATGAACCAACACAAATTTAAAACTCCAAAATAATATTCACGGATAAATTTATTTTCTGAAATGTCGGACTGTCACCAAAAACGGTGTATGTAAACGTAAGCACGTAACGTAGAATCCTCCGGTTTAGACGTAGTTGATGCTACTTCAAGACGTAAATCCAAATTTCTTCCGAAAATAAGTGAGTTCATAATATAACATTAAAATAATATTTTAAGTAGATATTGAGAATAAAATATCAATCATAAATTGACGGATTGTCACAGTTAGGGACACCTACATATGTGTCTGTAGCATCTATTCTTCTGAGTCGAATTTACTCATCTGTGGAAATTGTCTTACTTGACAATTGATAATTCTTTCTTGTCCAATTCTCCCGTAGTGAGATTCTTAGGAAAAGTATTTGATTACCGAGTGTTGATACCCGACTGGATGTATTAACGTTCTTGATGAGACTGTATTTATACATAGTCTCATCGTCCAAATCGGGCTTAAAACGCTTAAAATATCGTCAAAATACCCATATATGTGCTTGTGTTTGTTCATTGTGTATTTTAGGTATGGATATCGTGAATTCACCAAAAGATCAAAGGAATCAAGCAAAAACGAACACGGGAAACGAAGCCGCACAAAGAACCGGGCCCGAATCATGAATTTCTAGTCAAGTCCTTGAAGATTGAAGAATTGGCAAGAATGGTCCCTCTACTTTTGAAGACTTGACATTTTACACCCTTGCAAAACTCATAATTGCATTTGGGTCCCTAAAATGTTGATTATATACAAGTTTGGTCCTTGAAGATAGCTTAAGTCAGATGATTGATCCTTGTTATTAAGTTTGCTAAACTTTGGTGCCAAAAATGACAAATTGAGCAAAGATATTACAAAGGGAGGAAGTTTTGGCTGTTTTTATTTGAAGTGAAGAAACCATGGGAGTATAGGGACCATTTCTGCACAAGCAACAAAACTTGTCCCACCATTCACCATCTGCCACGATGGATTCCACCAAGTCACGGTTATATTTTTTAATCCTTATTTTTAAACCAAAAAAACTGGCGGTTAACATTGGTATTAAACCTAAATAAGATTAAAACCACCTTAATCAAAGTTCTTCATCACTAAGAACCCTAATTCACAAAGCCTTAATTACCCAATTGTAAAAACCCAAGTTTTCCAGATCAAACATTTACCCCACTCTCACTTTATCCCACACCCTAAAACACTCTCTCGTGACTTGGTGGGACCCCACGTGGACTCCCCTGCTCCCCCTCTTTGGGCAAATTCAGAATCTTAGCAGAAATCCAACGCTCCAAATGAAAACTTCCTCCCAAAGGAATACAAAGGACGCTCAAGATCATTTGAAGACAGCTATTTACATCAAGATCACATGGGAGCTCATTTTTGACCAAGACTTTGACTTGATTTTCAAATTTTCAGAAAAGGGCAATTTAGGGATTACAATGACTAGGGTTTTTAGTATCTAGATTGTTCTTCCTTTCAGTATATATAGAGGTCGACCTGTGACCTCTATTTCTTGTTCCAGTTTATTGTAAAAAATTCTTAAATTATTAATGAAAATGAAATTTTAAGCTTTTTACATATTCTGAGTTCCTCTTTTCAGCTTTTTAGTGTAATGGATAATGTTTTAGCATAAGCTTAGTTAAGGTTTTAAAAAGTGTTCATGCTACATAGGAGTTTCAAGAAAAAAATTTCGTTTTTCATAAAATCCTGCAAGAGTTTTTTTTAGCCTGAAATCAAACCCAAGTGAAGTGAAAGTGGAATGAGGGCTTGATTTCAGTTTTCATCAAAGCTTTTTGCCAAGTTTTGTGAAGTTTAAAGTTATTTGGTTTCAAAAATTTCAAGAAAAGAAGAAATCGGTTTTCAATTTTCTTCTATAAGCTTATAAGCTATAGCAGCTTATTCAATAAGCTTGCCTATAGCTTATTTGTTTTGTGTAACAGGTCACTGTTATTGTTGTTTTTTTTTCTTGGCAGGTTTCAAGTTTCCAAGAGTTCACCACTTTCTTTTAGCATAGAAGATATATTGGGTGTTGACTGGATAGTCAACACCAGCTTTTCTCTACTCTAGCATACTTCACATAAGCTCTCCTTAAGCTCTCAAACCAGTTTTTAGAAGGCATCAGCCTGAGGTATAGGCTTGAACCCTATTAACTCGTTTTCTTTGCTTTTTGAAGTGATCTTGTGATTTTGAGTGCAACCTTGTTTGATGTGTTAAGTATTGCTCATTTATGCTTAAATCTGTCTAGTGTGCATGTTTGAGTAGTTATTGAGTAGTTAGGATTGGTTTCATGAGCATTAGGTTAGTTAATCTTCATATTCTGAATTTAAGGTGGTGTTTAGATTTGCTGTTTAGATAGGAAGTTTTGAGAGTTTGTGGCAATTAAAACTGGTTTAGACTTATTAGGATGTTGGTATGACTTGCTTTTAGTCATTAAGTTTAGCTTAGATAGCTTTCAATCTTATTGCATGCTTACAATGAGTTTTCACTAGTATAAATTTGTTAAGTGTCATAATCTGCTTGTTTTAGGATAGCTTGGGCCACCACTTTTGTTATATGCTTAGGTGTAGGTAGTATCTAGGGTTTAGAATTAATTAGGCGTGATTTGGTATGCTTATGTGATAGAATTTGGCAATTGAAAGTCGTATTTGTGCACCTAGCCAACAGCACTGTTCACCAGCAACCATAACACCATCACAGCAACTGATTTTGCTATTTTTTTTTGTGTGTAATTTGCTTTGGACCTGTGTGTTTTTCTGCTTATATTGACTCCCCACACTCCACTGAGTGTGGGGGTGCCTTTGTTGCCAAGTAATACCAAGAAACGAGCTTCCCTAAGCTCAAAACAGCACCAGATCACATTTTTTGTTCAGTCAGTGGGAACTAAGTTCCCACTGTTAGAGGAAAAGTTCCCCCTGCTTTGCTACTGGACAAAAACCAAGTAGTTGTCACTTTCAGTTTCTGTCCTTTTTGTCTCTAGTGGTCTTTTTTAGGAAATATACTTTCATTCTTTTTTCAATATTTTTCTTTTTTAATTCCTGATTTTTCAGTTTAATTAGTTTTTACATTACTGTTCATTTTATATTTTTTTGGATTATTTTGCATTTTAATTACTTTTTAATCTTTCTGTTTTTGTCTTGTAGTGTAAAAAAGTGTTATTTTTCAGATTTAAATTTTTTCATAGATTAAGAAAATTAATTTAAGGTTTTTAGTTTAAAAATCAGTCACTGTTCACTTTTTAATTATTTTTTTATAATTAAATTAAGTTAATTAGGGTTTAATTATTAAATAGTTTTGTCTTTTAGTGCAAATTTTTACTTTTTTCAAACTTTTTCAATTTTCTACTATTCATTAGGATAATTTAGGAATTTTAAAATTGTTAAATTAATTTTATCATTATTTAATTATTTTTTAGGATTATTTTAATTTAAAAAATAGTTTTTAGTGATTAAAAAATAGAAAAATAGTTTTTAAAATTTAAGAAAAATAGTTTTTAGTCTTTAAATAATATAAGTTAGTTATTAGTTCAATAAATTAATATTTTGGGCATTTTGTTAATTATATTTAATTTTAGGGCTTTAATTAGCATTAAAAATTGAATATTTAATTAATAAAAGGTTTTAAAATATATTTGTTGGATTTTTATTCTCATTTATATTATTTAAGACTTAGTTTAATATTTTGATTAATTTTTAGGTTTTGTTTTTAATTTCGTCACGTTTTACGTATTTACGTTCGCGTTTTACGTTAATTCGTCGTAGTTTAAATCGTAGTCGTAACTCGTCTTTACTTTTTCTCTTCTCAACCAAAAACATCACTAATCCAAACATTGTTATTTTATATTTTGGCACATTAATACACACACCTCCTTCGAGAACGAACCCGCATTTATTCGATTCTTCGGTTTTCCTAAATCGTCGAGTTTAATACTTGCCGCACTTATACGTTCTTTTTCCTAAAAGACGTATTTACTACACCTATCATTTGGCGCCGCTGCCGGGGAGGTGTTTGTATGCCATTATTATTAGTATCGTGTTTGTGTGAGTAGTGCGTTTTTGCTTTTCATTTTTTTGGAAAGCGTGAATATCGTACATACTCATTTTTGTTATTTTTCCTTATTATATTATAGTATCCAAATAAATCGTGTTTAATTTTCCTAAATTAAACACAAAACAATCATTTTACTATATTGTAGATATATTGGTTTTCGTTTTTCTTGTGAATATATTATTACTATATTGTACTACGTAAGAACAATAAAAATACAAGTACTCCAAATACGTGAGAAATCACAACCTTGATTCGGGATTTCATCACTCGATCATTGTATTCAAATCCAAAGCAAAAGTTTAAAGGCAAAATAGATAAATACTTTCGTGAGGCTTAATTTCAATTAACACAAACTATAAGGTGGGTATAAGGCGGTTGTATTTCACGACCTAAAGGAAAAAGGCTCTTAAGTGCTTCGCGCCGTCTCGTTTCCTCCGCTTGCTTGTGCGTGTTTTGAGAAAGAGGGCTAATCGAGGGTTTGCCGCCCAAGTATTATCTACGTATATTATATTTGCTTGTGTTTTCAAGATTAAACCCTCTTGAACGTTTTGGTGTTCCACCAACGTTCTAAAGTCATCGAGAACGTTCACTCCACGTGATCGTTTTCATTCTTTGAGGCTCTTTTAATCGAGAAAGTCGATTCGAGGAGAGATTTGTAGATTTTTGTCTACGTAATACATTCAAAAATCCAAAAAAAATTAAAAAACCAATCAAAAACCAAAAAAAAAATAAAAATTGAAAAGCCGCAAAAAGAATCTTCTTTGCTACCACCCATTCTACGCTTAGTGCATGCGCACTCGATCGAAGGATTATTCCAATTCTAGTGAAGCTTCGAATCGACGCAATCGTAATCGAAGGAATCGACGACGTAGACGAGAATTAGAAACCGACGTTCCTAATATCGTTGTTGAAGAAACCTTAGACGAGATGGCCGACAATCGTTCTATGATGGAATTGCTCTAAGCGCCCACCGAGGGTTATGGAGACGCGATCGTAATTCCCGCTATCGAAGCGGAGAATTTTGAGATTAAGAGCGGAATGCTTTCGTTAATCCAAGCTACGAAGTTTCGAGGTCGTGAAGCCGATAATCCTCACGACCATATTCGGAATTTTGATCGTCTTTTGGCCACGAGCAAGTTTAAGAACGTCGACACCGATGTCGTCAAGCTTATGCTTTTTCCTTACTCGCTCGATGGTGCCGCCAAGGATTGGTACGAGAAAGATCCACCTAATTCCATAGTTACGTGGAAGGATCTCGTTTCCAAGTTCGTTAATTATTTTTTCCCACCGTCTAAGACAACGTTTTTCAAGAATGAAATTACGAAATTTGAGCAAAAACCGAATGAATCTTTTAGAGACGCGTGGGATCGTTTTAAGGAATTGCTTAGGCAATGTCCTCACCATGGTTTTTCCGAGTTGCACCAAATCGATACGTTTTACAACGGTCTTAATTTTCACGAACAAGACTCGTTGAATTCCGCCGCCGGTGGCAACTTTTTGTGTAAAACTCCGAGAGAAGCTTTGATAATTATCGAAAACCGATCCAAGGTTTACCAACTCCGCAATGCACCGAGTGTTGCCAATGTCGCCAATGTTAGTAGTTCTAATCGCGACATTGAGAGAGTTGATGCAAAAGTCGACAAGCTTACGAATGTGTTCACGTCTTATCTCATTGAGATGCAAAAGAAAGACGCTCCCGCTACGGTGAAAGCGGTTGAGGTTTCATGTACGTTTTGTGGTGGACCTCATAATTATTACGAGTGTGCGGCTACGGATGGCCAAACGTCGAATGTGAGTGCGTTAAACAACAATTTTTCTAATCAAAATCAAAATAACGCCGGTCCATCACAACAAGGCAATTATAACCAAGGCAACAATTTTCAAAGCCGAAACAATTTTCAAGGAAACAATCAACAAGGAAATTTTTCGAATCAAAATCAAGGAGGTTATAATCAAGGTCGTAATATAACTTGGCAAAATCGAGATAACAATCAAGGAAATAATTTTTCAAGTGGGAATCAAAACAATTTTCAAAGAAGTAATCAAAACCAAGGGAACTTTAATTCAAATCAAAATAGTTCGTCAAACGATTTTCAAAACTACATGAAAACGAATGAGGCTAATATGAGACGATTAGAGGGAGAAATTGGTACTTTGAAAAACGACTTTACAAATACTTTGAAATTGCAAAACACGAAGATTGAGCAAGGGCAAATTGATATAAAAAAGATGTTTTCGGCTATAATGAACAAAGCCTCGGGTTCGTCATCAAGTTCGTTACCTAGTGACACCGTTGCTAATCCGAAAGAACAATGTAAAGCCGCCTCGTCTCGTGAGAAAGGTCGTGTGATTACCCCTAACCTTGAAGGATTCCGTGTTATTTATCCCTCTCAACCCTCGACTTCTAAGACGTCTTCTTGTTCTAAAGTCGATGGGATGAACGTGGCGACCAAGGAAAGAAGTGCACACCCTCGTGTACCTCAAATTCCATCCACGGTTCAAAAAGAGAGCTTTGTCGACCTTACCAAAGTAACCCTTGAAGAAACTTGTGCTTCGATCCTTCTTAAAAAACCCAAGAGGTGTATGCCGAGAAAGGAAAAGGATCCGGGCCAATTTCTACTACCTTGTGATTTTTCTGAGATTGAGGGATGTTTAGCCCTTGCCGATTTAGGTGCTAGCATCAATCTCATGCCTCATTCTCTTTGGAAATTGATGAGATTGCCTTCGCTTACCCCCACGAACATGACAATCGAGCTTGCAAATTGTACTCCACTTATACCAATTGGAATAGCCGAGGATGTCTATGTTAGGATTGGAAAGTTTGTTTTTCCCACGGATTTCGTTATATCCGATTACGAGTGTGACCCTAAATGTCCCATTATTTTAGGCCGACCTTTCTTATCGACGGCTCGAACCGTAATCGACGTTCACGAGGGGAGACTTACTATGAGATATGGGGATGAGAAAATAGACTTTTTCGCTAGAAAATCCCAAGGATTTTATGAGAATGAAAAAACCGAGGTTTCAAAACCTAATAATTCTAATTCTAATGATTTCAAAATGTTTACTTTAGCGGAAAGAATGAAGCTTGATGCATGTTTTGAAAGAATTAAGAAAAACGGTTTTAAAGATGATGATTTTAATGATAAAGAATACGTGTACCTAATTCAAAAGGGTATGTGTAAATACATGGATGAAAACTCACTTTGGGATGTTTTAAGCGAAACAAGTGAACCACCAATTCCGAAGGGTGACGTTAGTGCCATCACGACAACGACCAAAATGGGCTCGTCTTCACCACCTTCGAAGGACCACGTCTTTGAGGCTTCAACTTCTAACTCCATCGAAGTGCCTCCTTTGCCTAGCCCAACACCCGTTGAGGCTAAAGGGTTTATCGACATCGATCCTCTCGTCTTAGAAAAGTCACCTAAGCATAGCTCTAGTGCTTGTAAGTCCATGGTTGTGAGTGCTCACATCGACTCTTTCTTTGACGATGACGATGGCGATTTTGCCGAGCATGATCACGTACTTCGAAATCCACATGCTATTTTTGATTCTCCGAAGAAGAAACATGTGAAGTACGATGATTATGAGTTTGATCCCGAGATTGAGGAAATCATTGAACGAGAGCTAGCTCTTATGCCTTCACTTCCACCTACGAGTGAGGTCGACCTTTCCAAGATCGAGGATGAACTAAATGAGTTGGAACGTCTTATTTTCGATGACGAACCAACTCATGTGACCACCAAAAATCCCATTCTCGAGGAGTTACCTTATCAACACTCCTCATTTGAGAATGACGTTTACCACATTCGTGAGGATCTAACTTATCAACGATCCCCACAAAAGAATGATGGTTTCGTGCTTGATCGTGATCTTTTCGAGAGAGTTTCTAAGATACTCAAGGAGGGGAATGACAAACCGTGGTTTGACAATCCTATCTTTGATGAAGAAATCAATGAGATCGACGTTCATGAGGATGATGAGTATGTAGACCCCGAGGGGGCGGTGTTCTCTATTGACAAACGTTTTGAGAACTTATATAATCCGCCACCCCCTCCCACCAAAGACTTAAATGTGAGAATTTTAGCGCGACTAATTTTGAATTTGACACGCCAAATATTTTCAACATTATTCAATCGGGTTTTCATAAAGAGTTTTTGAACGATGAAAAAGGAAAAGATTTTAAAAATGTTTTAAATGATTTTTCTACATGTTTAACTCCGTCATCACCGCGTTTTATGAGTGTTAACACCTCGTCTACTCCTTTTGACGACGGTTGGTGTGGTTTTAGTATGGGGGAAGCACCAAATGTTCCCTCACACTTTACCACCAAGGACGAGATTTACGATCCAGGAATTGCTCGTAAAGGGAAATCTCGGTCTTCCACCGATGCAATAAATGGAAATCTTATCTATTTGCTTGGTGTGATTCTACCTCGAGTAGCTCATTTTAGTGACTTACCCATTGCCCCACCTTTCTACTTCTCATCTCTTTTCTTCTACCCCTTTGGGGTTGTTTCGGCTTCGGTTGAAGTAGCGTTGTTTCGTCTTTCATCCGAAAACGAGGACGCTATCTTTGACCCCGGTATACGTTTATCGGGTTTTTAAAGTACTCCATGTACTTTTGGGCCTTGTTTATCATGTAAGTCCCACCAAAAATGACCAAACCAAGATTATCCCTAAATGATCACATTTATGGGGATTCGAGTCGAGCTTTTGACTCGGTTATCAAAAACAAGGTGCCTCGTGGGGGATTCTCATGCTTATCCTTGTAAATATTATCGCTTTCTTAGTTAATGTAACGAGGGGACTTGTGCTCTTCCAACCTTTGTTCCGTGGTTGTTTGTGATTGTGATTCATTAGGTTCATCGTCATCATTGAAGCCTCTCGTGTTCGTTTTACGTAGCACTCGAGCTTCGATCGTTGCCTTTGGAGATTCCGATATCCGATGATATCCTTTTATGTTCTAACGTTTATCTTATTAGCATAATTCATAAACGGCTTTTAGGTAATTCGTTTTACCCTTTCCATGCTGGAGATTAAGCATTCGACTTTGTCTCTAGTATGGGGGTGCTTACACCCCTAGACTCGAAACATTGAGGACAATGTTTAGTTTTAGTATGGGGGGTGAGTAGATACTTCACCTTGCTTACGTCAACACGCAATCCAATTTTCATCTTTTTGTTATCTTTTTATGCAAAATAAGGCTAAAAATGGCCAAATTTTAAAATTTTTCAAGTTTTTCATAAGTGTTTAAGACACGAATGTAGGTTTTCCGATGGTGAGAATAAGAGTAATTTTTGACTCGACCGTGCGTGTTGAGCACTTAGCTTCGATTCCTTAACTTTTTAGGCTAAGTCTCTTAAATGAGGACGAGAAATGATAGAGTTATTTATAAGTCTCGTAATCGTCACGATCTTATGTGCAGTAATTATTAGCTTATTCTCCCAACGCTTTTGCATAATAAATTGTTAATAAATATTGATTTAGCGGTTTAGTCACTATTGTTGGGTTTCTAATTTGTTTTGGTAGCTTCCATGTAATTAAATTGGGAAAACATTAAGGTATCGCCAGCGTCACGGTTTTGAAGTATTGGCACCCGAATAATCGAAAGCTTCACCTAATAATAAGATTTCAAGTGCTCACCTAAATTAAGCAAAAATTTGAAGCTCAAAAGGCCGAAAAATCTATGCCCAAATTGAAAGTGAATCAAGCCTTAATCTTCGAAGCTTTAAAGATCCAAAATTCGCCTTAGCGTGAGGATATACGTCTTTGGCTAATAAAACCACCGATGAGGCGGATAATAAAAGGCAAGGCAAGACCGAAGTCATAATAAAAGCTTCATGGCGAAGTTGAATAAAAGATGGAGGTAAACCAAAGATAATAAGGCCCTTCCGTTAGGGGGCGTATAAAAGTCTTGGTAATAAGTCTCATGTTCAAAACCGTTATAAAATCGTGTTTATCGATCCTTTCTGTTGACTTAATTTTTTGACATCGTTGTCTATTGGGATGAATTATTGATTTGATGATTTTGGTTACACCGTTAAGTTTCTATTTTTAGACTTAATCTATATTCACGCATAAGTCGATGATGTATCCTCGTGATCATTAAGACAAAAATAAAATATAAGAGATACCAATTAGGAATAAGGGAGTTTAGGTTCGTAATTAACACTCATGAGATGTGTTCGTGTTGCTAACTTATAATAACAATGATCTCGTTACACGCTTAGCATGGAATTGGGTGAAAATCGAGGACGACGAAATTATTTCTAACGAAGCATTCACGTGTTCTTGTTCTATGATCCCAAAAGTCACATTCTCGTGATGAAAACAATACATTATGTCTAAAACACGTGTAGTAGTTTATTTTAAATTTATGTCTTGAATAAATGTCATCATAAAATGAATTTTGGAAGTGCTACGATACTTAATTCTAGCATTGCGTAGGGACACGGCAATGGTTTAGTATGGGGGAGTGATGAGACTGTATTTATACATAGTCTCATCGTCCAAATCGGGCTTAAAACGCTTAAAATATCGTCAAAATACCCATATATGTGCTTGTGTTTGTTCATTGTGTATTTTAGGTATGGATATCGTGAATTCACCAAAAGATCAAAGGAATCAAGCAAAAACGAACACGGGAAACGAAGCCGCACAAAGAACCGGGCCCGAATCATGAATTTCTAGTCAAGTCCTTGAAGATTGAAGAATTGGCAAGAATGGTCCCTCTACTTTTGAAGACTTGACATTTTACACCCTTGCAAAACTCATAATTGCATTTGGGTCCCTAAAATGTTGATTATATACAAGTTTGGTCTTTGAAGATAGCTTAAATCACATGATTGATCCTTGTTATTAAGTTTGCTAAACTTTGGTGCCAAAAATGACAAATTGAGCAAAGATATTACAAAGGGAGGAAGTTTTGGCTGTTTTTATTTGAAGTGAAGAAACCATGGGAGTATAGGGACCATTTCTGCACAAGCAACAAAACTTGTCCCACCATTCACCATCTGCCACGATGGATTCCACCAAGTCACGGTTATATTTTTTAATCCTTATTTTTAAACCAAAAAAACTGGCGGTTAACATTGGTATTAAACCTAAATAAGATTAAAACCACCTTAATCAAAGTTCTTCATCACTAAGAACCCTAATTCACAAAGCCTTAATTACCCAATTGTAAAAACCCAAGTTTTCCAGATCAAACATTTACCCCACTCTCACTTTATCCCACACCCTAAAACACTCTCCCGTGACTTGGTGGGACCCCACGTGGACTCCCCTGCTCCCCCTCTTTGGGCAAATTCAGAATCTTAGCAGAAATCCAACGCTCCAAATGAAAACTTCCTCCCAAAGGAATATAAAGGACGCTCAAGATCATTTGAAGACAGCTATTTACATCAAGATCACATGGGAGCTCATTTTTGACCAAGACTTTGACTTGATTTTCAAATTTTCAGAAAAGGGAAATTTAGGGATTACAATGACTAGGGTTTTTAGTATCTAGATTGTTCTTCCTTTCAGTATATATAGAGGTCGACCTGTGACCTCTATTTCTTGTTCCAGTTTATTGTAAAAAATTCTTAAATTATTAATGAAAATGAAATTTTAAGCTTTTTACATATTCTGAGTTCCTCTTTTCAGCTTTTTAGTGTAATGGATAATGTTTTAGCATAAGCTTAGTTAAGGTTTTAAAAAGTGTTCATGCTACATAGGAGTTTCAAGAAAAAAATTTCGTTTTTCATAAAATCCTGCAAGAGTTTTTTTTAGCCTGAAATCAAACCCAAGTGAAGTGAAAGTGGAATGAGGGCTTGATTTCAGTTTTCATCAAAGCTTTTTGCCAAGTTTTGTGAAGTTTAAAGTTATTTGGTTTCAAAAATTTCAAGAAAAGAAGAAATCAGTTTTCAATTTTTTTTGTATAAGCTTATAAGCTATAGCAGCTTATTCAATAAGCTTGCCTATAGCGTATTTGTTTTGTGTAACAGGTCACTGTTATTGTTGTTTTTTTTTCTTGGCAGGTTTCAAGTTTCCAAGAGTTCACCACTTTCTTTTAGCATAGAAGATATATTGGGTGTTGACTGGATAGTTAACACCAACTTTTCTCTACTCCAGCATACTTCACATAAGCTCTCCTTAAGCTCTCAAACCAGTTTTTAGAAGGCATCAGCCTGAGGTATAGGCTTGAACCCTATTAATTCGTTTTCTTTGCTTTTTGAAGTGATCTTGTGATTTTGAGTGCAACCTTGTTTGATGTGTTAAGTATTGCTCATTTATGCTTAAATCTGTCTAGTGTGCATGTTTGAGTAGTTATTGAGTAGTTAGGATTGGTTTCATGAGCATTAGGTTAGTTAATCTTCATATTCTGAATTTAAGGTGGTGTTTGGATTTGTTGTTTAGATAGGAAGTTTTGAGAGCTTGTGGCAATTAAAACTGGTTTAGACTTATTAGGATGTTGGTATGACTTGCTTTTAGTCATTAAGTTTAGCTTAGATAGCTTTCAATCTTATTGCATGCTTACAATGAGTTTTCACTAGTATAAATTTGTTAAGTGTCATAATCTGCTTGTTTTAGGATAGCTTGGGCCACCACTTTTGTTATATGCTTAGGTGTAGGTAGTATTGATGAGACCGCAATTATACATGGTCTCATCGTCCAAAACGGGCTTTAAATGCATAAAATATCATCAAAAATGCCAAATATATGCTTGTGTTTGTTACTTGTGTATTTTAGGTACGGATATCGAGAAAATGACAAAAGATCACAAGAATCAATCAAAAGCGAACACGAGAAACGAAGTCGCACAATGAACCGGACCCGAATGATGAATTTTGCAAAAATGCCCTTGAAGAATTGAAGATAACACATTTTGTCCTTCATTTTTGGCAACTTGTCAAGAATGGCCCTTGAAGATGTTCACAAGACCAAAGTCTGGATTGCCCTTAACGGAGCAAAATGGTATATTCGATTCGACTCAACAAAGTTTAAAGATTTTACAATTTTAAGACGAAGTCAAAGTTAACCCGAGACTCGACAATAAAGTGAGTATGAAAAAACCAAACCCGAAACTCAAGTTATTATTTTTCGGACTAACCCGCACCTGTTTAAAGACCGGGTCAGCCCGTAAAATAATTAATATAAACTACACCGGCCTATTTCACTTAGCCAACCCAAGCCCAGAATGTAAACTAACTATTTGTTAGTAAAAATTTGTGTCTGGCCCAACACCAACATCACCATCCGGGCCCAACTTTTTAGTTATTACCAAACACACATCAGGCCCTTTTGTTTTTCTACCTTCAAACGTGATTTAACCAAAGCAGTAGGGTTTCATCTTTTTTATCAATGGCAGCCTCCATCTTAATCTTAATCTCTCAATCCCTAATCCTTTTCCTATCACTTTCATCTCCTACCCCACCTCAAAACATACCCATGTGAAGAAAGTCAAGACCATAGACCAATCCAAGGGTTCTCTTTAACTCCTTGGTCACCAATTTCAAATGGATCCACAAGATCAACTGATACAGCTGGACAATCACGTGGGCTTGAAGAATCATCCAGAAGAAATTCAAATTCGTGGCATATACTTGGAATATTCAAAGGGCATTGTAGGTAAATCATAGTTTAGGGTTTTGATCTCTAGAACCATCTTGTACCCATTATATAAGGGATAGGATTTTTATTTTTAGAGTTGTTCCAGTTTTTAAATGTACTTTTTTTTCAATTGAATGAATAAAAGTTGGTAATTTAATCTGAGTTCCATCATTTTAATTTCTGTCTTTTTTATTTCATGTTTGAAGTCATTTTGAGAAAAAGTTGTTTATTTAATTTCAAAAGTGTTCACAAGTTTTAGGTAAATCTTGACTCGAAAAAGAAAGGGGATTTATATATATATTTTTTTTTTTGTTTACTGTTCTAATTTTTTTAAAAAAAAAGAGAGTGAAAGATTTTTTTTTTAGTTGGGTACTGTTGATCAAGAAAAAAAAAAGTTTTTGTTTCTATTTTGTTCTTGACTCGAAATAAAAAAAAAGGGGTGTGTTTGGTTACTGTTAACCGAACCAAAAAAAAAAAAAGTGAGTGATACATTTGTGGTTTGTGTTGTGACTGGGCTTGTTCGAAAAAAAAAAAAGAAATATAGGATTTGGTTTTGTTTGAAGTTATTGCTCAACGCCAAGAGAAACGAAGATAGACTTGTTTGTGTTATGCTCGAAGTAAAAGAAATCAGAAAAGTTAAAAAAGAGCGTGTATCTACTGTTTGTTCGGGTCCGAAAAGAAAAAAAAATGGAGGTGCTTCGAGTTGGTGTTAATCGGAAGAAAAATAAGAAAAGGGTTATTACTTTTGTTGATAATGGTTGCTATTCGACGAACTAGTGGTGATTTTTCTGGTTATTAGACTACGGTTGTTTTGGAATGGTTTTTTTTCATAAATCTCTTGCATTGGATTAAAGTAAGTGTTCCTGTTACTTTTTTTTAGTTGTTATTGGCAATGTTGTTTTTCATGTTTAATGTAGGTTCTTAAGTAATTTTTCTTTTATGCTCTTGAATGCTACTGTACTAAAAATTAGGTATTGTTTGATGTTTTCATTTTAGTACAATATTGATTGTTGTTTGCTGTGTGCTATGTTCCTGCTAGTTTGATGGGTTATAAAACAAAAGAAAATGCATCCTGCAGTAGCTCACTAATGCGTGTTTGATAAGTAAAAAAAAATGTGTGCCTGCCTTATTGTTCTTAACTGATATTTCTGAGCTCAGTGTTGGGGGCGTTTTTGGTTGATTCGGGATTGTTTCAATGTTTGTAAATCCCATTTCGATTGTTTGAGAGTCCACTCCCCATTTCACACCAGCAGCTCTAGCGTTAATCTGAATAGGATTCAGATTTGGAAAGTTAGCATACACTGAGTTTTACTATTAGTCTTAATCTATTTGCAGTAATTTTCGGGTTTCCAACTTTTAAGATAGCTTAAATTTAAGTTAGTAATCTGCATAAATTGTTCCTTTGTGTACACCTACTGTATACACTAGACCTTTGAGTGTGTTTATATGCTGATTGCCAAAAAGCTGTTAGCATCATACTGTTAGCATCATAAAGATAATACCAAAAAACGTGACAACAGGTGGGTTTGAACCCCAGACCTGCACGCAGCCTTTAGACACAGGCACATAACCATCACCATCTGTGCTCTTTTGCACATTTTGTTTAATCTTTCTTCCATTTTTTCTTAATACTTTGTTTTTTTTTTGTTTTTCGTGTAAGCTGATATTAAAAGAAAAAAAATGATTTGCAAAAAAATGTTAACAGTGGGTCTCGAACCCTAGACCTGATGATGGATATTAGCAAGACGCAGCAAACAACTCTTAAACCATCTAGTCTGTTGTGTTTTTGTTGATAACTTTCTTTTGTTTTTATTTTATATGGGTCTTAACTTGTGTATTCAGCTGATAAGATAAAAAAAAAAAACAAAAGTGCCAGCAGCAGGAATTGAACTCGTGACCTATAGCTCAACAGCCCCAAGCCTCAACCAACTGCTCTCCACTTTCTTTCTTGTTATCCTTTGCATAAACTTTTGTTTATACTCTTTTTTTTTTACATTGTTTTTGCTTATAAGCTTATTTAAGCTTATTGGCAGCTTATATGTAGCTGATTTTTACAACTTATATTTTTCTTGTAAACTTTGCATCATTAAATATCTTATGTAATTTTTTCAGAATTTTAGAAAAATAATTTAATATTTTTAAAGCATTTATTTAGTTTAAATAGTATTTAATTCATAAAAAAATATAAAAGTCAAAAAAATATAATTCTTTTTTCTAAAATTTTCTTTTGTCATTTAGGACGTAGAAAAAATAGATTGTTTTTTTTTTATAATTTAAATTTCATAATTTTCTTTTTATTATTTCATTTTCTAGATTATTCTCATTTAAAAATTTAAAAAAGTCATAAAAATAGAAAAAGGTTTATAAAAATTTTCAAAAAATATTTTTTAGGTTTTGAATAAAGTACTTTAGGTTTACGAATAAAAAAGTTTGAATTTTGTCTTTTTCTTAGTTAAATTATTTTTTAGGGTTTTTAATCTTCTTTAATATTTAATAATAATTAATTAAAAAGTTTTTAATTTTTTTTTGGTTTGCGTAATTTTCTTAGTTAGACTTTTTAGAGCTTTTTAGTGATTTTTAATTATTTTTTAGGTGAAAATTTTCGTTGGGTCGCGTTTTTACGTTCGTACGTTCGCGCGTTTTCGTCCGTTTTGAGCGTAGTCCGATCTCGTTTTCGTTTCTTTCTTTCTTTCCAAAACGTAATCACTCGATTAAATACGTCTATATATTTTGGCTAAACACCATACCTCCACCGAGAACGAACTCGATTATTCGTCTTTACGTTTTTCCTAAAACGTATTGATTAATACTTACCACGACTTAGCGTTTGCTTACTTTTTCCTAAAGGTTAGTAAAACGACTAAAAATCGCAACATCAAAATGGCGCCGCTGCCGGGGAGGTGTGTTTAGCCATATTTATTTATCGTGTTTGTTTGAGTGTTTACGTTTTTATCGTAAATACTTCTTTTTATTTTTCTATACTATTAGCCATACAAATAAATAGTGTTAAGTAGAACTCTATTAACAAAAAATCGTTTTCTCGTTTTTATTGTGCATAATATATTGTATTTACGTAGAACAATTAACACACAATAATTATCCAAATACGCGAGAAATCGCACCTCAATAGTTGAGCGTTCCGGTCACTATTGTTGTATCGAATTCAAACGAAATCAAAGGCAAAATAGATAAATACTCTTAATTGGTTCAATCTCGATAAATACAAACTATAAGGTGGGTATAAGGCGGTTGTATTTCACGACCTAATGAAAAAAGGCTCTTAAGTGCTTCGCGCCGCCTCGTTTTCTCCGCTCGCTTGTGCGTATTTTGAAAGTGACGATTAATTAGGGGTTTGCCACATCAAGTATTATTAATCTATTTTTGTGAGTTTTAATTATTGAACCTCGAAACGTTTTTGCGTTCCGCCAACGTTTCAAAGTCGACGAGGGTTTTTACTTCACGTAATTACCTTCATTCTTCTTGGATTCATTAATCGAGACCTTTGATTAGTGGATAGTTTTTGTAGATTAATTTCTACGTAATACACCAAAATTCCAAAAAAATTAAAAAAACCAAAAACACAAAAAGATTCTTCGATTTTTCCCTCTATTTTCATAATTCTTTTTCTCAACCCCTCTAAATTTTAATTCTTCATGGATTTTCATTGCCTAGGTTGTGGGAGACGAAAGTATGGTTTCGTGACTTGTCCATGGTGTGTATGCGAAAGGTGCGGAGATCATATCGACTATGTAGATTTTAGATCTTGTCCCTCATGTAATCCGACCAATTGTTTGTATAATTCTAATGAAGAACGTCACTTTCATTGCCTATATTGTGGAAGCCCTTCCCATTGGCACTATAAGTGTCCAATTCAATACCCAAATGGTCACAATCACGAGCCGAATCCGAATTTTGTTGACCAATCTTCGCAATACTCACCGTCATGTGAGTATTGTGGAGATGAACCTCACTATGGGTACGATTGTCAACCGATGAACCAAAATACGTATTTCGACAATCAATTTTCCGGTTTTGACGAATCACACGACATGGGTTACAATTACGACAATGGGGGTAGTTATCCATACGACGAACCGAATTTTTCTCAAAATCCGTGTTGCGACAATTGTGGGGGGCCTCACGATACTTTTTCTTGCCAACCAATGGATTATGATGAGCCCAATTCATACGATAATTCCGTTTTTGATAATTTTGAGGCCCCACCATACAATCTCGATCCTCAAAATTCCCATGAGCCCGATCCATGTTACGATTCCAATTTTGACCAATCATCTCCACGACATGTTTTCGATGATGATCTCGGTTCTAGCCGCATCGACGAGAGTTGTAGTCGCATCGACGAAAGTTCTAATCGTTTCAATGAACGACTTGATATGCTCCTTTAACTAATTATGGAAAGAAATAATAACCCAATTGTTGAAGAGGTTGAAAAGAGCATCGAAGATGAAAAAACGAGGGTGTCAACGAACGAGGTTTTTGAAAATGTTTTTGAAAATAAACAACAAGAAAAACTCGTAGCACGTGTTGGAATGATGAATGTTAAACCTTTAGAACCTAATTTTTCTAATGAAGTTAAAATTATCAAAGATTTTCGAAATCAAAATACACAAGATTTTGACGAAGATAGTCCGTTAAGTGATTTTGAAAAAGAAGAAATTGATAAGGTTTTAAGGAGAATCATTGACCCCTCGATTTTTGAAGAGTATCAAAATTTAATTCCGGAGGGACGCGTTACTACTATTTCTACGTCTTTTGAGAACCCGCATTTGATCCCTCCGAAGGACCAATTTGAAACCATCAAGGCTACAACGTCTCGTGACGAGCCTTTTATTCCTAATCCCGCACCGTGTGAGATTATGGATTTATCATGTGAGAAGTTCTCCGATGGCCTTGCTCACATTGATACGTTTTTCGACGCCGATGTCGAAACTACTAAGGCAAAATCTTCAAATGAAGAGCCTTTTACTCCTATACCCACTACGGAAACCGATGCCTCTCTAATCATGGTGGAGACGAATCTTAGCACTAATCCTAGTGTCGAGATCCCTATTCCAATCCAAAGTGAGCCTACAGTTTTCTCCGAAGATGAGGTAAGTGATTTTGCTCTCGATGAATTTTTCCACGAAGATTCTAGCGAGGCAAATCACAATAGTGAGTGTGAATCGATTTCTTGTGATGATGTCTCTCCCATTGACACTTCGGGGAAAGAATCAACGACTTTTTCGAACCCACTTTTCAATGACGATGATTTATCCGCTAGTGATGACGAGTCACTAATCGACGAGGACGTTCAAAATACCGATTTTAAAATCTTTTCGAACCCTTTATTCGAATTTGATGGCGCGTTCATTTTTGGTGACATAAATCCTCTCTTTGATGAGACGTTTGAGGACATCGAGAGTGAGGATTCTAAGGATTCTAAACTCGATGAGCCGGATTTGCTAGTCACCCTCCCGACGTCTCATACGGTTGAGACTACTCTTCCTACTCGTGATGTTTCCATTCTCGAGGGGTTCGCCGATGGACCACCTCTCGATGAGAATGAGGATTTTAGTGAGGCTTTTGCCTTCGATCCGGGGGGAAATTTTGAAACTCCTATTTTGAGCAATCCTCTTTCAATTTTACCTTCGTTTCAAAGTATCCCTACCCATCCCCTCGGATATGATGAGTTTACCTACGTCATAAGGAGTTTTCTTCCTTACAAGACGTATCCTCCGGCTTTGCGTGTTTTATTTTCAACAAAATGTGAGGATACGATCTTCGATCCCGGTATAAAGGCTTTGCCTTTATTCACGGTTTCTTTTGGGCCTTGATTACATGTAAGTCCCGCTAAAAAATGACCGAACCATGATTATCCCTAAATGATCACATTTATGGGGATTCGAGTCGAGCTTTTGACTCGGTTATCAAAAACAAGGTGCCTCGTGGGGGATTCTCATGCTTATCCTTGTAAATATTATTGCTTTTTAGTTAACCTAATGTGAGGGGATTTGTGCCCTTCCAACCTTTGTTCCGTGGTTGTTTGTGCATTGTGGTTTTTAGATGATCATGATCTTCACGATTAGAGCCTCTCGTGTTCGTTTTATGGGAGCACTCGATCGTTTGCTTTGGAGACATTTCTCAATATCCATGATATATCCTTTTGATGTTCTAACCTTAGGTTTTTAGCACACTTCATAAACGGCTATTACTTATTGGTTACACCCTTTCCATGCTAGATTAGGCATTCAACTACGTCTCTAGTATGGGGGTGTTTGCACCCCTAGACTCGAAACATTGAGGACAATGTTTAACTTTAGTATGGGGGGGTGAATAGATACTTGCCTTGCCAAACCTTCACGTTTTCCAAAGTTTATCTTTTTGTTATCGTTTTGTTGCAAATAAGGCTAAAAATGGCCAAATTTTAAAAATTTTCTTGTTTTTCATAAGTGTTTGAGACACGAATGTAGGTTTTCCGATGGTGAGAATAAGAGAAATTTTTGACTCGATCGTGCGTGTTGAGCACTTAGCTTTGATTCCTTAACTTTTTAGGCTAAGTCTCTTAAATGAGGACGAGAAATGATAGAGTTATTTATAAGTCTCGTAATCGTCACGGTCTCATGTGTAGTAATTATTAGCTTATTCTCCCCACGCTTTTGTATAATAAATTATTAATAAATATTGATTTGGCGGTTTAGTCACTATTGTTGGTTTCTAATTTGTTTTGGTAGCTTCCATGTAATTAAATTGGGAAAACATTAAGGTATCGCCAGCGTCACGGTTTTGAAGTATTGGCACCCGAATAATCGAAAGCTTCACCTAATAATAAGATTTCAAGTGCTCACCTAAATTAAGCAAAAATTTGAAGCTCACAAGGCCGAAAAATCTATGCCCAAATTGAAAGTGAATCAAGCCTTAATCTTCGAAGCTTTAAAGATCCAAAATTCGCCTTAGCGTGAGGATATACGTCTTGCTAATAAAACCACCGATGATGGCGGATAATAAAAGGCAAGATAAGACCGAAGTTAATAAAACCACCGATAATGAGGTGGATAATAAAATTCTAAGGTAATCCATGATAATAAAACCACCGATGATGGAGGATAATAAAAGTCATGGTCAATAAGTCTCATGTTCAAAACCGTTATAAAACCGTGTTTATCGATCCTTCTTGTTGACTTAATTTTTTGACATCGTTGTCTATTGGGGTGAATTATTAATTTAATGATTTTGGTTACACCGTTAAGTTTCTATTTTTAGACTTAATCTCTATTCACGCATAAGTCAATGATGTATCCTCGTGATCATTAAGACAAAATAAAATATAAGAGATACCAAGTAGGAATAAGGGAGTTTAGGTTCGTAATTAACACTCATGAGAAGTGATCGTGTTGCTAACTTATAATAACAATGATCTCGTTACACGCTTAGCATGGAATTGGGTGAAAATCGAGGACGACGAAATTATTTCTAACGAAGCATTCACGTGTTCTTGTTCTATGATCCCAAAAGTCACTTAATTGTGATGAAAATCATACATTATGTCTATAACACAAGTAGTAGCAATAGTAGTAGTATAGCTAGTTTATCATTTCAATAAAGTGAATAAAATGAACTTTGGAGATGCTACGATACTTTATTCTAGCATTGCGTGAGGGCACGGCAATGGTTTAGTATGGGGGAGTGATGAGACCGCAATTATACATGGTCTCATCGTCCAAAACGGGCTTTAAATGCCTAAAATATCATCAAAAATGCCAAATATATGCTTGTGTTTGTTACTTGTGTATTTTAGGTACGGATATCGAGAAAATGACAAAAGATCACAAGAATCAATCAAAAGCGAACACGAGAAACGAAGTCGCACAATGAACCGGACCCGAATGATGAATTTTGCAAAAATGCCCTTGAAGAATTGAAGATAACACATTTTGTCCTTCATTTTTGGCAACTTGTCAAGAATGGCCCTTGAAGATGTTCACAAGACCAAAGTCTGGATTGCCCTTAACGGAGCAAAATGGTATATTCGATTCGACTCAACAAAGTTTAAAGATTTTACAATTTTAAGACGAAGTCAAAGTTAACCCGAGACTCGACAATAAAGTGAGTATGAAAAAACCAAACCCGAAACTCAAGTTATTATTTTTCGGACTAACCCGCACCTGTTTAAAGACCGGGTCAGCCCGTAAAATAATTAATATAAACTACACCGGCCTATTTCACTTAGCCAACCCAAGCCCAGAATGTAAACTAACTATTTGTTAGTAAAAATTTGTGTCTGGCCCAACACCAACATCACCATCCGGGCCCAACTTTTTAGTTATTACCAAACACACATCAGGCCCTTTTGTTTTTCTACCTTCAAACGTGATTTAACCAAAGCAGTAGGGTTTCATCTTTTTTATCAATGGCAGCCTCCATCTTAATCTTAATCTCTCAATCCCTAATCCTTTTCCTATCACTTTCATCTCCTACCCCACCTCAAAACATACCCATGTGAAGAAAGTCAAGACCATAGACCAATCCAAGGGTTCTCTTTAACTCCTTGGTCACCAATTTCAAATGGATCCACAAGATCAACTGATACAGCTGGACAATCACGTGGGCTTGAAGAATCATCCAGAAGAAATTCAAATTCGTGGCATATACTTGGAATATTCAAAGGGCATTGTAGGTAAATCATAGTTTAGGGTTTTGATCTCTAGAACCATCTTGTACCCATTATATAAGGGATAGGATTTTTATTTTTAGAGTTGTTCCAGTTTTTAAATGTACTTTTTTTTCAATTGAATGAATAAAAGTTGGTAATTTAATCTGAGTTCCATCATTTTAATTTCTGTCTTTTTTATTTCATGTTTGAAGTCATTTTGAGAAAAAGTTGTTTATTTAATTTCAAAAGTGTTCACAAGTTTTAGGTAAATCTTGACTCGAAAAAGAAAGGGGATTTATATATATATATTTTTTTTTTTGTTTACTGTTCTAATTTTTTTTAAAAAAAAGAGAGTGAAAGATTTTTTTTTTAGTTGGGTACTGTTGATCAAGAAAAAAAAAAGTTTTTGTTTCTATTTTGTTCTTGACTCGAAATAAAAAAAAAGGGGTGTGTTTGGTTACTGTTAACCGAACCAAAAAAAAAAAAGTGAGTGATACATTTGTGGTTTGTGTTGTGACTGGGCTTGTTCGAAAAAAAAAAAAGAAATATAGGATTTGGTTTTGTTTGAAGTTATTGCTCAACGCCAAGAGAAACGAAGATAGACTTGTTTGTGTTATGCTCGAAGTAAAAGAAATCAGAAAAGTTAAAAAAGAGCGTGTATCTACTGTTTGTTCGGGTCCGAAAAGAAAAAAAAATGGAGGTGCTTCGAGTTGGTGTTAATCGGAAGAAAAATAAGAAAAGGGTTATTACTTTTGTTGATAATGGTTGCTATTCGACGAACTAGTGGTGATTTTTCTGGTTATTAGACTACGGTTGTTTTGGAATGGTTTTTTTTCATAAATCTCTTGCATTGGATTAAAGTAAGTGTTCCTGTTACTTTTTTTTAGTTGTTATTGGCAATGTTGTTTTTCATGTTTAATGTAGGTTCTTAAGTAATTTTTCTTTTATGCTCTTGAATGCTACTGTACTAAAAATTAGGTATTGTTTGATGTTTTCATTTTAGTACAATATTGATTGTTGTTTGCTGTGTGCTATGTTCCTGCTAGTTTGATGGGTTATAAAACAAAAGAAAATGCATACTGCAGTAGCTCACTAATGCGTGTTTGATAAGTAAAAAAAAATGTGTGCCTGCCTTATTGTTCTTAACTGATATTTCTGAGCTCAGTGTTGGGGGCGTTTTTGGTTGATTCGGGATTGTTTCAATGTTTGTAAATCCCATTTCGATTGTTTGAGAGTCCACTCCCCATTTCACACCAGCAGCTCTAGCGTTAATCTGAATAGGATTCAGATTTGGAAAGTTAGCATACACTGAGTTTTACTATTAGTCTTAATCTATTTGCAGTAATTTTCGGGTTTCCAACTTTTAAGATAGCTTAAATTTAAGTTAGTAATCTGCATAAATTGTTCCTTTGTGTACACCTACTGTATACACTAGACCTTTGAGTGTGTTTATATGCTGATTGCCAAAAAGCTGTTAGCATCATACTGTTAGCATCATAAAGATAATACCAAAAAACGTGACAACAGGTGGGTTTGAACCCCAGACCTGCACGCAGCCTTTAGACACAGGCACATAACCATCACCATCTGTGCTCTTTTGCACATTTTGTTTAATCTTTCTTCCATTTTTTCTTAATACTTTGTTTTTTTTTTGTTTTTCGTGTAAGCTGATATTAAAAGAAAAAAAATGATTTGCAAAAAAATGTTAACAGTGGGTCTCGAACCCTAGACCTGATGATGGATATTAGCAAGACGCAGCAAACAACTCTTAAACCATCTAGTCTGTTGTGTTTTTGTTGATAACTTTCTTTTGTTTTTATTTTATATGGGTCTTAACTTGTGTATTCAGCTGATAAGATAAAAAAACAAACAAAAGTGCCAGCAGCAGGAATTGAACTCGTGACCTATAGCTCAACAGCCCCAAGCCTCAACCAACTGCTCTCCACTTTCTTTCTTGTTATCCTTTGCATAAACTTTTGTTTATACTCTTTTTTTTTACATTGTTTTTGCTTATAAGCTTATTTAAGCTTATTGGCAGCTTATATGTAGCTGATTTTTACAACTTATATTTTTCTTGTAAACTTTGCATCATTAAATATCTTATGTAATTTTTTCAGAATTTTAGAAAAATAATTTAATATTTTTAAAGCATTTATTTAGTTTAAATAGTATTTAATTCATAAAAAAATATAAAAGTCAAAAAAATATAATTCTTTTTTCTAAAATTTTCTTTTGTCATTTAGGACGTAGAAAAAATAGATTGTTTTTTTTTTTATAATTTAAATTTCATAATTTTCTTTTTATTATTTCATTTTCTAGATTATTCTCATTTAAAAATTTAAAAAAGTCATAAAAAATAGAAAAAGGTTTATAAAAATTTTCAAAAAATATTTTTTAGGTTTTGAATAAAGTACTTTAGGTTTACGAATAAAAAAGTTTGAATTTTGTCTTTTTCTTAGTTAAATTATTTTTTAGGGTTTTTAATCTTCTTTAATATTTAATAATAATTAATTAAAAAGTTTTTAATTTTTTTTTGGTTTGCGTAATTTTCTTAGTTAGACTTTTTAGAGCTTTTTAGTGATTTTTAATTATTTTTTAGGTGAAAATTTTCGTTGGGTCGCGTTTTTACGTTCGTACGTTCGCGCGTTTTCGTCCGTTTTGAGCGTAGTCCGATCTCGTTTTCGTTTCTTTCTTTCTTTCCAAAACGTAATCACTCGATTAAATACGTCTATATATTTTGGCTAAACACCATACCTCCACCGAGAACGAACTCGATTATTCGTCTTTACGTTTTTCCTAAAACGTATTGATTAATACTTACCACGACTTAGCGTTTGCTTACTTTTTCCTAAAGGTTAGTAAAACGACTAAAAATCGCAACATCAAGTATCTAGGGTTTAGAATTAATTAGGCGTGATTTGGTATGCTTATGTGATAGAATTTGGCAATTGAAAGTCGTATTTGTGCACCTAGCCAACAGCACTGTTCACCAGCAACCATAACACCATCACAGCAACTGATTTTGCTATTTTTTTGTGTGTAATTTGCTTTGGACCTGTGTGTTTTTCTGTTTATATTGACTCCCCACACTCCACTGAGTGTGGGGGTGCCTTTGTTGCCAAGTAATACCAAGAAACGAGCTTCCCTAAGCTCAAAACAGCACCAGATCACATTTTTTGTTCAGTCAGTGGGAACTAAGTTCCCACTGTTAGAGGAAAAGTTCCCCCTGCTTTGCTACTGGACAAAAACCAAGTAGTTGTCACTTTCAGTTTCTGTCCTTTTTGTCTCTAGTGGTCTTTTTTAGGAAATATACTTTCATTCTTTTTTCAATATTTTTCTTTTTTAATTCCTGATTTTTCAGTTTAATTAGTTTTTACATTACTGTTCATTTTATATTTTTTTGGATTATTTTGCATTTTAATTACTTTTTAATCTTTCTGTTTTTGTCTTGTAGTGTAAAAAGTGTTATTTTTCAGATTTAAAATTTTTCATAGATTAAGAAAATTAATTTAAGGTTTTTAGTTTAAAAATCAGTCACTGTTCACTTTTTAATTATTTTTTTATAATTAAATTAAGTTAATTAGGGTTTAATTATTAAATAGTTTTGTCTTTTAGTGCAAATTTTTACTTTTTTCAAACTTTTTCAATTTTCTACTATTCATTAGGATAATTTAGGATTTTTAAAATTGTTAAATTAATTTTGTCATTATTTAATTATTTTTTAGGATTATTTTAATTTAAAAAATAGTTTTTAGTGATTAAAAATAGAAAAATAGTTTTTAAAATTTAAGAAAAATAGTTTTTAGTCTTTAAATAATATAAGTTAGTTATTAGTTCAATAAATTAATATTTTGGGCATTTTGTTAATTATATTTTATTTTAGGGCTTTAATTAGCATTAAAAATTGAATATTTAATTAATAAAAGGTTTTAAAATATATTTGTTGGATTTTTATTCTCATTTATATTATTTAAGACTTAGTTTAATATTTTGATTAATTTTTAGGTTTTGTTTTTAATTTCGTCACGTTTTACGTATTTACGTTCGCGTTTTACGTTAATTCGTCGTAGTTTAAATCGTAGTCGTAACTCGTCTTTACTTTTTCTCTTCTCAACCAAAAACATCACTAATCCAAACATTGTTATTTTATATTTTGGCACATTAATACACACACCTCCTTCGAGAACGAACCCGCATTTATTCGATTCTTCGGTTTTCCTAAATCGTCGAGTTTAATACTTGCCGCACTTATACGTTCTTTTTCCTAAAAGACGTATTTACTACACCTATCAGTTCTTATCATTTCTTTTGAGTTGATTTCATTTGAATGACCTGGGTAACGATCCGAGGAGCTTTCGAATGCGTACTCAAATTATGAAACATGGGATATATTCATATTCGTTAAATGTTTTCATATGTATCTGATTTGAAATTCTCTCGCATAGATTATGTGTTGACCTTACTCTTTTAAGGTTAGTTGTGTCTCCATATATCCTTGAAATTGTGAAGGATTATGAGTTGTTATTAGTCTTTTGAGAAGTTCACATCTTATCGATGGAAATAAAACTGGAAAGTTAATAGTGCCAGTAGAATGGATTGATTGATTATGACATGACGACATTGTCTTAATTAATGGGAACTCGAGTAGAATTCCCCTAAATGATAAGATGTTGATTATCAAAAGTGATCTAAATAATTCTTGATGGATGACCATATCCTGTATTAAGACTTGAAATTATACCATGAATGGTTATGAACTAGTTATAGATATTGTAATCTAGAAGAACCTAAAGTGAAATTATTAAAAGATGTTTATGTTATCTGAAACTTTAGGAAGTATTTGTTAATAATTACCTAGACTTTTGCCATTAAGGCAAGTTGAAATTGGTATTGATTATATTTCCAGTGCTGCACCTGTGGCTTGTGCACTGTACGTCAGCACCATCTGAATTTAAGGAATTACCGTACAACTGAGAGAGTTGTCGGAGAAAGATTATATTCTACCAAGCCTGTCATCATGAAGAGCTATGGTGTTATCATTCCTTATATTTATAGATTACTATAAACTAAGTAAATTGACAATCGAAAACGATATCCATAACTAGAAATGGAAGATTTGTTCGATCATTTACAAGGTTTTTGATCCTCAGCATGGTTATCATCAACTTCGCGTCCGCGAAAAAGATTATGTATTCCAATCACTACATCCGGTACTTGTAATGAACAATATGAGTTTCACGTGATGTCGTTGGGATTGACCAATGCACATGTAGCATTCATAAATTTGGTGAATCAAGTGTGTAGGCTGTAATTTGATAAATTCATGCTCGTGATCATTAAGGACTATTTGTTTGTTTATAAGTATAAGAATGAGTTAATAATTAGTTATAGATTGCACTGAATTGGCCAAACAATAAAAAAAAACATGTACCTTGAATAATTAACATGTGACTTAAGACTTAAACCTTTACATTATTTGACTATGTGATTAAAAAGATAATGGAATCTATACTGACTCTTCAAATTAGAGCCATTTAAGACTTTGGGTTTTACCAAAAAGAAAGTGTAAATATATGTTGACAAATGTTTTAACAAAGGATTTTTAAGGGATTATTCCCTTATAACCAAAACATTTAACTAAACTCCTGTTTAGGGGTAAATGTTTTTGCATACCTCAAGACAACCTAAGAGGGATTGAGGAAACATTTATACCATAACCTGAAAACTTAAAACGACAATTTTTGATTTTCAACTAAGAAAACTTTGACCAAAGTATAAACGAAGATTTTTCAAATATTTACGAATCTTATTAAATATTTTCGATAAATCAACAAAAATCTTGTTAGTAAAATTCAAATTTATTTTGAATATTTTATATAATTAATCGAACTAAGAAATTTAAAATTTTTACGTTTACGTTTCATAAAAATTAAATAATTATTGTTAATTTACATGTAATAATTATCGACGCTTTAGACGTCGGAGTGAGTAAAACAGATAAAGATAATAGTAAAGACGAAACTAAAACATAGAAAATATGAAGAAAGGTGAACGTAATTACTGACGCATAATATAGAAAGAATATCTGAGTGAATTGTGGACATGATAATTATATCATCATGAAAGGTGAATATAGATACCGACGTATTATGTAGAAAAAAATAGAGAACCAATTAGGACATGTTCCTTAATAATGCAGGTGCAAAATAAATTGTTGAACAATGTAAAATAGGCGATGTTTCTGAAAAGGATAATATTGATAATAAAAGTGGTTCGCGGCTAATGTGAACCATTAGAGTTGAGAAGCCGGTAGCGTTAAATGTTTTAAAGGCCACTTGTGGTTGCCTAAATATGGGGATTTTGAGATATAGTTATGTTGGAAATTGTAAGTATAAGTATTCTATGTATGTCATTTTTGACTAAAAGTATTTTTGTCTGAAGAATTTGTACTAATGGCAATTATGAAGGCAGACATCGCGTCATACATTAGTAAACGTCTAGCTATCGCAAAGTTCATCATCTGAATTTGATTCGATTTGGGTCATCGTCGACAGACTGACCAAATCTACTAATATCATTCCCGTTAATGATAAATGCAAAAGAGTTATGTAAACATAGTGTGCCTGTATCAAACATCTTTATCAAGATCCTCGCTTCACATCGAATTTCTAGAGATTTGCTCAGAAATCATTGAGAACGAACCTTGATGAGAGTACTATGTACCACCCCAATCGAAGGGACGAGGTAAAGTAACGATACAAAGTAATATAAGTGCTATTTTATATTTGAACGACTGAACTTTGGTAATAGACTGTATAATCGTTTTCCTTTGGAGAGATTATCGTTGATAACTATCGTATTAGGATCGAGATCGAATCTTGTGAGGATATATAATAGAGCATCTGTAAGCAAAAGTTGAGAAGAAGACACCCGACATACATCCATTGTGAGTTGGACATGTCTTTTAGGTTTAAGGTTTCCTATGATGGCGAACCTAACCTTACAAAATATTCGACCCGGAGACCTAAAATGATTGTTGAAATTAAGATCTGATTATCGACTGCCGATAGTGGGCAGGAGGTTATGTGAATGTGAAATATAGATCTTGAAGTGCCAAATGGGTAGCGAAGTTATGCCACAATTTTTAAACTTGGAAAAATGAATTCATGATCTGACAAATCATGGGATATAAGTCCCCGTTGTATGGGACCATAGAGATGATGTAAAAAGATTGGTTTAAAAGGCATACAAGCTGGATCTACCCTAGGACTTCAAGAGCTGCGTGAATTATGATTCGTATATCGAACTTGATGGAATATCTATCAAGTAAAAATCTGAATAATTCCTTAGTAAAGCTTAGATCGGAGAAAAGTTGCATTCATCAAAAACCCGTGGGCACGTAAATCGAGGAAACTAGAATCGAGGAATACCCGTAAATTAGTGGGATGAGACAAGATAAATCTTGCCCCACCCCACTAGTATGGGACGGCCAAGTGTGCCACCACATCATAAGATGTGGCAAAAATATGACTAAGTTGCCTACACATGTAAGCTAACTTACAAAGTAAGCATACCACTTTCCATCAAAACCATCAACTCTTACCACTCTCCTCATTCACTCATGCAAACAACTACACAACTCTCTCCTCCTCTCTTGTTTATGCCGTCCCATCCCCACCAAGAACACCCTCATTTGATCAAAATCAACCACAAAATCTCATGTTATTCATACACATGTTGATGCCCTTTTGAAGCCCTATTGATTGGTGCAAGTTATAACATCCAAGGAGGAGTTTCCATGAAGTATTAGGGCTGATTTTCCACAAGGAGTTCATGAAGAATAGTGGTTTTGAAGATGGTCTTGGCTATGCACAAGTTTCTCCATCAAAATCCATGTCCAAATCACAACCTACATCAACTTGGTGGTATAAAGATTGTCCTCCTCATCCTCTTGTTATTTTTGATTATGTAATCTTGTATTTATTTCACTTATGTATATGTATATGATGATTAATGATGATTAAAAATATTGTGTGGGGATTTGGTGTTGATAAACATGCTTAAAATGATGAAAGACTATAAGAAACAAGGCTAAACTCTTGTTTAAATTTGTTGGCTGTATAAAACAGTAAAGAAACATGTCATGAAATGATAAAATGGCATAGATTAATGGATTTACAGTAAGCTATGAGTCTTGTACACATGTGAGAGTTGGCCATACAATGGAATCATTGTAATGAGTGAGATATGATCAAAACAAGTTTAAGGTACAAATCTGAGTTCAATGTTTTGGACGATTTTTAGAAATTACTTAGAGGATGATTCAACAGTATCTATAGAAGAGTTAAATGGAGCACATATCATGTAGTTTATGTGATAAAAATTTGAGCTTCTATCTCCATATAGAACTCTAGATATGGCAGTTTTGGTGAAGATGAAAATAAAAATCAGATTTTGGAAATTAAAGTATAATAATATTATATAAGCACTCAAAATTATATTGTATAAAATGTAAAATAAAAACCCACTAACTTATGGATTTTATTTATATAAATATTTAAAAGGTTAAACAAGTGTATAAATTATTGAAATGTGTATAATGCAAGTTCGTTTTCTCAGTTCTTAACTAATAGAAAGTCCAATCAATATCAAATTTATAATTGTTTTTGGTTGTTCAAGCTTGCTTGGTAATCTATTGCTACTTCAAACAACACTAAGTAAAAATGAAAAATATAAACCTACTTATACGTAAAACAAATTGCAAATTCCAAATTTTATTCAAGAAAAATATAAAAATGCAAAATATAAAACTATAAGGACTGAAAATGTAATTTCTATGAAATGAAAATGCTTGAAATGTAAATTCTAAAAGTTATAAGGACTAAAAATGCAAAACAGTTAACTAAAAGGACTAAACTTGTAAAATCTTTAACAAACTAACCAAATACTAACAAACTAACAAATTTTAAAACTGAAATTTAACAAACTAACAAATGCAAGGACTGATTTATGCAAATACCAGAAAATTAGGAAGATTAAGCTAGGTTTAAAAACTGAATAGAATTCTAGGGACTAAAAGGCAATTAACCAAACTTTTTAAGTAAAAACGGGCTCAAAGAAAGATTAAGCTCGTTTGAGCTTATTTCTCAACCAATTAAGCTGAAACAACTTGCAAACAACTTCAAATCCAAATCAAGAAACGTGTGTTCAAGGATTTTAGCTAAAAGTCCAAATTAAGCAAAAGAGTGCTTATTAATAAGCCCAAAATAAGCTATAGCATAATCCAAACATCCACAACTTGATTTTATTAACAGAACTGATTAAGCACTTGATTTAAGGAAGGGGAAATCAAATTAGAACAATTTTCATCCAGTAATAAGCCAGATATCTGAAAATAAGCTCAAATGAGCTTATGTTGACCAAACGTTGACCAAATTTTGGAAAAAGCTCAAAATCTCAAAATCTCATATTCAACACTTACTAAACAGAATTGTGAAAGAAAACAGCTACTTTTATGAAGAGGATTAAGAGAACTAGCAAAACAGTAAGCCTTTCACATCAGAGAATGCAAAATGCTCAAGCCTTAACTAATAAGCTGTTTTCTAGCTTATTTCTTGATACTGTAGAATTTCCTCTTAAAGTCTGAAAGATTATGTTATAAGCTAAGACTGGAAACTGATTTGAGCAAATTTGATCAAGTAATGAAGGAGAAATAAGCAAGTGAATTTGGCAAGTTTTGATATAAAAGCTGAATACAACTATGACCCAAACTTTTTGTTAACCAATTGCCTTTTTGACTAATTTTATGACTTACAAATGACTCAAAACTACTTGTTAACTCCTATTAAGTAGAAATGAACTTCTAAACAACACTTTTTAACACTTGAAATCTGATTCAAAGCTACTCCCAAACACTCCTTAAAAGGTTTTAATCAAACTTTTTCAAAGACTATTTGAGTAATGATTAAGACTGATACAAAAACTATAGCAGACTTATTTTGGTGATCAAAATGAAAGCTAATGAGACTGAAATCAAGCAAGTATATCAACTAGAACTCAATTAAGGTGATTAGCTACAAAGTTACTGAAATTTAGCTAAAAACTACCAAACTGAACTCAAGTGAATAGGAATGAAGTAACTAAACTATAACACTCAAACACAATCAAACAACAACTTTTCAAGTATGATCAGGCAGCCATCAAAGTTATCTAAGAAATGAGCAGGCAAGGACTTGTTTAGAGGAATTTAAAACAGAAGCTATGAAACCTATTGTAGAGATCCTTTGGGAAGAAGAGGAGCGCTGAGCTCTCTTGCCCTAGTGATACCCCACCTATCACTAGCTATCAACTCAAATCAACAACCAATTCAGCTACAAATCATCATTCTGCAATGAAAACTTCAAGAACAATGGAAATGCTAGATTCTTGATCAAACAGCAACAAGTCTTCAACAAAGTCAGTTATGATCAATGTATGATCATAACAAACTTCTACAACAACAATGGAATCACACAACAGCAGTAAAGTAGCAGGAATTGAAGAACAGAATTTGGCGGGAAAACTTGAATTTGAAATTTTATTGATGAAATCAGTTACAAAAGGTAGTTACAAGGTTCTAACTAACTAACTAACTCAAGAGTTTGTCAGACTCTTGAGTAGTTAGGTGAAAAGGAGGGAAAAGGGAAAAGGAAATTTAGAGAACTATGTGTTTACAAAATTAAGCTACAATGAAAAATGAGGTGCAAGCTAAGTATTTATAGGCAAGAAAGGGAGATTCTGTTGGAGTTGTGACGTGTTCAGGCCAATCATCACTTGACACGTGGAGGAATTCTGCAAACCCACTTTGAAGGTGATGAACTTGAATTGGGGGTTTTTGATTCAATGGATTATTTGTTAATTGGTTAACACCATTGGATTCGTCTTCCAAAATTAAGCAACTTTGATGTTTTGATCTTCTCTTGAAATGCCCTCTATCAAAATCCCGTTCCTGGAAAATATTTTGTTGAAAGAGAAGGACACGTGGCAGCTTTTGATTGGTAGAGAGAGAGAGTTGCGGATTGCACTGTTGGGATTTGGCATTAATTGTGGCGGCTGTAAGTGGGACTTAATTGTTTGATCCGTGTGACTTGTTTTCTTGCTTCTCATTGGTTAAGAACCAAAGCACATGGATTAAACATGCAATACTTTCCAAACTTGGCAAATTAAGTCCCTTGACTTGGCAGATTGCTATTTAAGGCTAATATCTTCATTCCTTTGACATTTTTGACCCTTCAACTTTGATTCTTCAACAAAATGGCCCTTTGACTTGAGTTGACTTTGTAGTTGACCAAGTTTGACTTGAATCTTGACTTTCCATAATTTGCACTTTAAGTCCTCCAACTTTCACAATTTGTCAAGATAGGTCCTTTATCTTCAAAGTCTTGTCACTTTTGATCCTCTTTTGTCTTTTTCATCCATTTGAGCTTGGTTCTTCCTTGTTTGCTTGAAATTGTATCCTTTTACCTACATAAGAGCACACAAACACAAACATACCACATAATACTGCTTTTTTACAATATAAAAGGTATTTTGCTTCATGTTTTAGGGTTATTTGTTGATAAAAGGATATGAGTTTAAGCTCATATCAAATTCCCCTACACTTGAGCATTGCCATGTCCTCATGCAATATTATCTTTCAAGGCTTAAAAATTTACATTTCCCTCATAATTAATCCACCTTGGCCATATGAGATGCATCTACACTACTCTAAACTAGATGATGCATGATTTTGACTTTTAACAATGCAATGGATCAAAATACAATTCTATCTATATCTTTTTGATTTTTCTTGAAATGGTTTTGATGGAAATAACTCATAAAGAACTCAATGACTTGGATTAGGGCTTGGGTACCATGGACACTTATCACCCTCAAGTTTCACTTTCCCCATACCAAGCTAGTAAATGGAATCATTGCATTCACAAGTAAAAAGTGCATCAACTTATTCATGACAATTAAATGTGGAACCGGTTATTATTTAAGCAAATTGCTTGTGGGCAAATTTGTCATTATTCAAGCGTGAAATATAAGAAGTGTAAAATCCAAAAATAAGGAAGCACGGTTTTAATCCTAAGTAATCTTCTCATCCATTACTTGAAAAACCGCTCACAATTAATATAAGTCCGTATTAAGAGTAATAAGTCATTCGCCTTATGTGTAAAATCCTCATGTCATGCTTTCATAAGTAACTACACACTCGCTAAGGAAAGAAAAATAAAACTCACGCAATAATTTACATCCGCATCTTTTTGAGATTTTGGATCTTCAACCCCGCAACCCGTCAAGGTAATATTGGATTGGAGCAATCTATTGAATCCCCGCAACCCGTCAAGGTAATATTGGAACTCAATAGTCACTATAATTAACACCACACTGCCCCTCTTGGGAGTCTTGCATTATTTTTTTTTTTTTTTTTTTTTTTTTTTTTTTCTTTTTCTTTTTTTTTTCTAGCCACTCATTTTTTTTTTCATAAGCCGCTCTTATTTTTCTTTATTCCTCACCAAGAAATTTGCAAAGAAGAAAAGGAAAAACACCCGCTAAATATGGAGCATGACATAAGTCTAGTACACATAAAACGTGCTAACTTAGAATCTTAAGACGTACTCATATCAACCATAAATGATTAGCCAAAAATGCATAAGAGATTACAAACCAATTAAAACCGTACTTGATTATTTATTAACAATTATATACATGCGAAGAAAGTAGAGGTCAAGAAGAGAAGGGTTTAGCCACAAGTAATTGCCATGAAGTCTATCTAGCCCTTTTACACTTGTTTCAACTCTATCATTTCCCATTCTCCACAAATTTAAAATTTCAAAGAATGAAATTGGTGGAAGCTTAGCCTAATAGACCATTGAAGGACTACATGGTTAAGGATACTAGCTAGAGAGTGCTAAAATAAGCAAACTCGGGTTGAGTCAAAATATCCATGGTGGGCCTAATATGTCAAAGAAGACTAAACTTGTTAAAACCATGTTTTATTATATTTTTCCTTTTTATATATTTTTGATGAAAAATAAGAGAAGAAATATATACAATGCAAATGTGTTATGCAAATGAAAATGATTGATGCAAAAATTATGAATGCATATTTTTGTTGGCCAAAGTAGATCAAAAATTTGAAAAATGTTGAAAATTCAATTTTCCATGTTATCATGCAAGACAATGACAAGTTCTAGGTAAGGTCACTTCGATAGAAGACCCCCCTACACTTAAGCTAAACATTGTCCTCAATGTTTAAGAGCATGGAAGTATAAAAACTTCCCCTACACTTATGACAATGAATAGACTTTGCTTAACCCAAGTTAAGGAAAGGACTACTATTAGTGAAATCAAGTTTAAGCACAACGTGTCAATGAAAAATCACTAAAGTAACGAAGTGAACCGGATACAAGGGCCTCCTCCATAAGCTCCAAAGCATGAAATGAGTGAGCAACCCTACAAACAAGCATGAAGACAAAAGAAGGTTTCCCCTACACTTATCTCCAAATCTATGCCTTTATTTCTAACCTACAACACTCTAACCTAGTTATACGATGCTTGAGTTAATGAGTCTCTAGCTCGACTCGTCCCTCAATGAATTAATTCATGGGGAAAATGGGGACCTCTTGGACCATTTCAACGGAAATGTCCTCCCCAAAGTAGTGCTTAACACGGTGACCATTCACTTTAAAATTTGGACCATCGGGTTGGGATAACTCAAGAGTTCCATATGGAAACACTTGAGCAATAGTGAATGGACCGGACCATCTCGACTTAAGCTTGCCTGCAAAAAGCTTCAATCTTGAGTTAAAGAGGAGAACCGGCTCTCCAACTTTGAACTCACGATTCTTAATCTTAGCATCATGCAATTTCTTAGTCTTTTCCTTGTATAGCAAAGAATTCTCATAGGCATTGGCTCTCAACTCATCCATCTCATTGATTTGATCTTTCCTATGTGAACCGGCTTGGTTTAAATCAAAGTTAGCCCACTTGAGAGCCCAAGATGCCTTATGTTCTAACTCAAATGGAAGGTGGCACGCTTTTCCATAGACAAGCCTATAAGGAGTACAACCAATTGGTGTCTTAAAAGCCGTCCTAAACGCCCACAAAGCATCATCAAGCTTATCCGACCAAGAAGCTCTATGCTCTCCCACCGTTCTCTCTAAAATTCTCTTTAAACCACGATTTGTGACCTCGGTTTGACCATTTGTTTGAGGGTGATACGCGGTAGAAAGTCTATGATTCACTCCATATTTCTTCATAACTCTCGTGAATTGATCATTACAAAAGTGCGTACCACGATCACTTATGATGGCCCGAGGTACACCAAATCTAGCAAACAATTGTTTCAAGAACTTTACAACCACTCTAGCATCATTAGTAGGTAATGCTTTAGCCTCCACCCACTTGGACACATAATCCACCGCCACAAGTATATACTTGTTTCCCTTAGAGGATGGAAAAGGTCCCATGAAATCTATTCCCCATACATCAAATATCTCACACTCTTGGATAAAATTTTGTGGCATCTCATCACGTTGTGTAATTTTTCCTTGTCTTTGACAAACATCACAAAATTTCACCATCTCTTGGGCATCCTTGTAAATGGAAGGCCAATAGTAACCCGAATCAAAGACTTTCTTGGCGGTGTAGTTAGGCCCAAAATGTCCACCCGTAGGTCCTTTATGACATGCCTCTAAGATTTTAAATGCCTCGGGCCCATCTACACACCGTCTAATGATTTGGTCCGCACATTGCCTAAAAAGATATGGATCATCCCAAAAGTAATACTTAACTTCCTTAAGAAACTTTTTCTTTTGTTGGTAAGTAAGACCCTCAATAAGCACATTGCCCACAAGATAGTTTGCAATATCCGCAAACCAAGGTGTGGCATCCTCTTGGGAAGAGATAGACATGAGCTCCTCTAATGGAAAGGATTCATTGATTTCTTGATGTGGGAAATCTCCTTGAAAAGGATGCTCAAGTCTACTCAAATGATCCGCCGCTAAATTCTCGGCCCCTTTTTTATCACGAATCTCTATCTTAAACTCTTGAAGCAACAAAACCCATCTCAAAAGCCTAGGCTTAGCATCTTGTTTTGTCATAAGATACTTGAGAGCGGAATGATCCGTATACACTATGGTCTTGGAAAGCACAAGGTATGGTCTAAACTTCTCGAAAGCATATACTATAGCAAGCAACTCTTTTTCCGTGGTAGTGTAATGAAGTTGTGCACCGGTCATGGTTTTACTCGCATAGTGTATAGGTTGGAAATGCTTATTAACTCTTTGTCCTAAGACGGCCCCCACCGCATAATCACTAGCGTCACACATAAGCTCAAAAGGTAATTCCCAATTTGGAGAAACCAAAACGGGAGCCTTTGTCAATTTTTCCTTAAGTGTCTCAAAAGATTCTAAACAAGCTTGGTCAAAAATGAAAGGAGCCTCTTTCTCCAAGAGATGAGTCATCGGTCTAGCTATCTTAGAAAAATCTTGTATAAAGCGCCTATAAAAACCCGCATGACCTAAGAAACTCCTCACACCTTTAACCGAGGTGGGTGGGGGAAGCTTAGCAATCACATCAATTTTGGCTCGATCAACTTCTAATCCCTTATTGGATATCTTGTGTCCTAAAACAATCCCCTCTTTCACCATAAAGTGACATTTCTCCCAATTAAGCACCAAACGTGTTTCCTCACAACGCTTAAGCATTCTCTCAAGATTGGTGAGACAAGAGCTAAAGGAGTTCCCAAATACGGAAAAGTCATCCATAAAAACCTCCATGGTTTGCTCTATCATATCATGGAAAATTGCCATCATGCACCTTTGAAACGTCCCCGGTGCATTACATAGGCCAAAAGGCATCCTCTTGTAAGCAAATGTACCGTATGGACAAGTGAATGTGGTCTTTTCTTGATCCTTAGGGTCAATTGGGATTTGGAAATAACCCGAAAAGCCATCAAGAAAACAATAGTACTCATTTCCCGCTAAGCGTTCAAGCATTTGATCCATAAAGGGAAGCGGGAAATGGTCTTTCCTAGTTGCCTCATTGAGTTTTCTATAATCAATGCAAACTCTCCAACCGGTTACAAGTCTCGTGGGAATAAGCTCATTGTTCTCATTAGGCACCACGGTGATTCCACCCTTCTTAGGAACACAATGAACCGGGCTAACCCATGGAGAGTCGGAAATGGGGTAAATCATACCCGCATCTAAGAGTTTAATCACTTCCTTCTTAATAACCTCATGAATTTTTGGGTTAACTCTCCTTTGGTTTTGAATGGCGGGTTTATAATCATCCTCCATAAGGATTTTGTGAGTACAAAAATGTGGATCAATTCCCCTTATGTCGGATATTTTCCATGCTAAAGCTTTCTTATGTTTCTTAAGGACTTCAATGAGTTGCTCCTTCTCATCCTCTTTCAATTCCTTAGCAATAATCACCGGTAATTGGTCTTTTTCTTCTAAGAAAGCATATTCTAAGTGGGATGGAAGTTCCTTAAGTTCAATGGGAGGTGGACTCTCTATGGAAGGTTTCACTATGGAAGGTTCCTCAATGGTAATCTCTTGTGGAATAGGAGAAGGAATAGGGTCCTCATTGAGCAACTTTTGGATTGTAAGAATATCTTCTTCCCAATTAATGGGAGAATCATCATCACCAAGAAAGTTGGACTCAAATTCCTCCAAGAGGAAATCACTCTCTCCAAAAGGTGTTAAAGAGGGAGCAATTGAGGCCACGGTTTCAACATGTGGAATCTCATCACTAGCATTCTTACAAGCATCATGAAAGTGTTCATTACACACTTCATCTAGCACATCCACAATGTTAATCGTTTCACAAGGTCTAGACTCCTTAACCTCTTTTCTATCACAAACTTTCCCTAACTTAAACACCACTTTCTCATCCTCTACTCTCATAATTAATTCTCCTTCCGCCACATCTATCAAGGTACGACCCGTTCTCAAAAACGGTCTACCAACAATCAAAGGCACTCTAGGATCCATGTCATAATCAACCACTACAAAGTCGGCCGGAAAGGTAAACTTATCCACACCTACAAACACATCTTCCGCTATACCTACGGGGTGAGCTATGGTTCGGTTGGCTAATTCAAGAGTCATCCTAGTGGGGGTGAGCTCGGGAAGAGAGAGTTGTTTCCAAACCGATAAAGGCATGAGATTTATGCTTGCCCCTAAATCCGCCAAAGCCATGCAATTTTCAACACCGGGAAAATTACAAGGTATCAAGAAGCGCCCCGGATCTCCAAGTTTTGTTGGTAAGGTTTTGAGTAACACCGCGGAACAATTTTCATTAAGTGATGTGTTGGGCAAATCAACCAATTTTTCTTTGTTTGAGAGCAAATCTTTGAACATCTTAGCAAACTTTGGCATATAAGCAAGAGCTTCCGCAAAGGATATGTTGATATTGAGTTGCTTGAACATCCTTAAGAAATTGGAGACTTGTATGTCATCTTTGTTCTTTAATTTGTCCTTTTTCAACCTTGAAGGGTATGGAAGAGTAGGTTTGGGTGTAGGTGGAATAGGTGTTGTAGTGGAAGATTTGTCTTTGTTAGCCTCTTCATTGGAAAGTGTGGAAGGTAAAGGAAAAGTATGAGGTGGTTGAGAAGGTGTGTTTGAGTGAATAGGAGCACTTTGAGGAGGTGGAGTAGAAGTAGAAGGCTTATCACAAGTAGGAGCACAAGTGGTTTGAACAATAGTAGGTTTAGGAGGTGAAGGATCCTTTGTTGTTGTACCACTTCTTGTTGTAATGGCATTGACATTGGCCCTTGGATTTGTTTGTGTGTTGGAAGGTAAAGCCCCTTGTGGTCTTTGAGTTACCGCCACTAAAACCCTATTGATTTGTTCCTCTATTGTACGTTTCACTTGGTCATTCATTCTCTTCTCAATGTCACGCATTTTCTTGTCAACATACTCTTGAGTCTCTTGCATCCCATATCCTTGAGTTTGATTTTGAGGGTAAGCTTGAGTTGGTATTGGAGCATATGCTTGATTGGGAATAAATGGAAGTGATTGATTAAATCCTTGTTGTGGTGGATAAAAGGTATTAGCTTGAGGTTGAAATTGATTGGATGCCTTGTAATTATTTCCTTGGTATGGTTGTCTTTGCCCTTGATTCCTTGCTAAAATTTGAGGAGGATTTTGTGGAATTTGGGTGGGTGGTTGGGGTGGGAAGCCGGGTGGAGTAAGGTAATTTTGGGATTTGTAAGAAAGATTATTTGGATTGATGTTAGGCTTGAAGTGTTCACGGTGTTCCTCTTGGTAAGCATAGCATTCCCCTTGATACCCTTGCACCTTGTCACATTGTTCATAAGAGTGGGGACCTCCACAAGTAACACAAGAAATGGTGATGGCATTCACATTGTTTGAGGAATTGTTCAATGTCATGCTCTTAAAAGTTTGAAGCATGTCTTGTTGTGCTTGCAAATGCCTCTCACTTTCTCTATCCATCCTTTGAAAAATAGCTTCTTGAAACTTGAGGAGTTGGTTGTCAAAAGGAATTTGAGAAGTGTTTTGGATAACATGAACTCTTTCCTCAAATGGATCATTGGTTTGAACCATTGCCTTAGTCTCAATAATGGTCAAAGCCTCTTGGTATGTCTTGAAATGAATACTCCCTCCCGCGGAAGCATTTAGTGAATCTTGGTGGTGAGGTTTAAGGCCATTGTAGAAGGTATTGATTTGGGTTAGATCATCCATTCCATGATTAGGGCATCGCCTCAACAACTCACTATACTCTTCCCAAGCATCACCAAAGGATTGACTAGGTTTTTGTGTAAAGCCCATAATCAAATTTCTCAAAGCCATAGTCTTTTGTGGAGGAAAGAATTTGTTCAAAAACTTAGTGGTAAAACCATCCCATGTGGTGATACTATCGGGTGGTTGGGTGTCTAACCAATGCTTAGCACTCCCATCTAGTGAAAATGACACTAACAACAATCTAATGACATCCGGTGGAACCCCATTATGCTTAATGGTATTGCAAAGTGAAAGGAATCTCTTAAGATGAGCATGGGGATCCTCATTTTGTTTTCCATAGAAAGGTGATGCAGCAACCATATTGATCATAGATGTATGTAGCTCAAATGTGTTAGCGGGATAGTCGGGAATCTTAATGGCACTAACAAATCCATGAATGTTGGTTTGCATACGTTCAAACAAAGTACGGTTATCAACAGCCATGGCTCCTCGTGGTGGTGACAAAGCACGATTCTCGTGATCGGCTTGGTGAACGGTGGTGGTCTTACTCTTTCTCTTTTTCTTCCTTTTCGGAGGAAGAGGTTGTACACCAATCGGTATTTGTGCACGCCCACGAGTGAGCATGCAACTCAATACGAGGAATGAGAGAGAAGCTCTCGTGTGACTTTGAAAAGAATAAGATTATCCTCTTCGAGTTTCGATATTAAATATCCACAAAAAAAGTAACAATATATGTAATACTACTTTGGGTGCAAGACCCTCAATGAAGCTTTCCTTCTTAGAATACTCCCAAGTGAACGGGGGGTTAGGTGGCGCGAAGCACTTAAGTACCTATTGACCCTTAGATGGCATTTTATAGCACATCGCCTTTCTATTCACTTAAATGTTCGTATTCTTCGAATTATTGCTTATTGAGAGTATTTATCTATTCTTGCTTTATTTTGTTTGATCGATACGCGTGTCAAGGACCGGAGCGCCCCTCAACACGGTATATTGCCTCGGCAATACTTATGGAAAATATGTAGATTGATTGTTCTTATACGTATACGTATGTACTTATAATAATATATGGAAAATATTTTTGTATTTATGAGTTTTTAAAGGAAAATACTATATGTACATAAAAACCGAGAGAATCCAATAATATATATTTTTGGGTGCAATCTCTTAGGAAAAAGATTGCTTTTTGGATTTTTTTAATTTTTTTGGTCAATTCTTTAGGAAAAGAATTGTTTTGTTAATTTTTTAGTTTTTTTATATTTTTATATTTTTGATTTTTTATTTGTTTTTGATTTATGATACGTAAAAATAACGTTCACAAAGTGAACGGATCCCAAAAGCCAATGAAAACCGTCAATCGATAGTCTCTCGTGTAGTCAAAGAACCGGCAGCGGCGCCATTTGAAATGTGTATAATGCAAGTTCGTTTTCTCAGTTCTTAACTAATAGAAAGTCCAATCAATATCAAATTTATAATTGTTTTTGGTTGTTCAAGCTTGCTTGGTAATCTATTGCTACTTCAAACAACACTAAGTAAAAATGAAAAATATAAACCTACTTATACGTAAAACAAATTGCAAATTCCAAATTTTATTCAAGAAAAATATAAAAATGCAAAATATAAAACTATAAGGACTGAAAATGTAATTTCTATGAAATGAAAATGCTTGAAATGTAAATTCTAAAAGTTATAAGGACTAAAAATGCAAAACAGTTAACTAAAAGGACTAAACTTGTAAAATCTTTAACAAACTAACCAAATACTAACAAACTAACAAATTTTAAAACTGAAATTTAACAAACTAACAAATGCAAGGACTGATTTATGCAAATACCAGAAAATTAGGAAGATTAAGCTAGGTTTAAAAACTGAATAGAATTCTAGGGACTAAAAGGCAATTAACCAAACTTTTTAAGTAAAAACGGGCTCAAAGAAAGATTAAGCTCGTTTGAGCTTATTTCTCAACCAATTAAGCTGAAACAACTTGCAAACAACTTCAAATCCAAATCAAGAAACGTGTGTTCAAGGATTTTAGCTAAAAGTCCAAATTAAGCAAAAGAGTGCTTATTAATAAGCCCAAAATAAGCTATAGCATAATCCAAACATCCACAACTTGATTTTATTAACAGAACTGATTAAGCACTTGATTTAAGGAAGGGGAAATCAAATTAGAACAATTTTCATCCAGTAATAAGCCAGATATCTGAAAATAAGCTCAAATGAGCTTATGTTGACCAAACGTTGACCAAATTTTGGAAAAAGCTCAAAATCTCAAAATCTCATATTCAACACTTACTAAACAGAATTGTGAAAGAAAACAGCTACTTTTATGAAGAGGATTAAGAGAACTAGCAAAACAGTAAGCCTTTCACATCAGAGAATGCAAAATGCTCAAGCCTTAACTAATAAGCTGTTTTCTAGCTTATTTCTTGATACTGTAGAATTTCCTCTTAAAGTCTGAAAGATTATGTTATAAGCTAAGACTGGAAACTGATTTGAGCAAATTTGATCAAGTAATGAAGGAGAAATAAGCAAGTGAATTTGGCAAGTTTTGATATAAAAGCTGAATACAACTATGACCCAAACTTTTTGTTAACCAATTGCCTTTTTGACTAATTTTATGACTTACAAATGACTCAAAACTACTTGTTAACTCCTATTAAGTAGAAATGAACTTCTAAACAACACTTTTTAACACTTGAAATCTGATTCAAAGCTACTCCCAAACACTCCTTAAAAGGTTTTAATCAAACTTTTTCAAAGACTATTTGAGTAATGATTAAGACTGATACAAAAACTATAGCAGACTTATTTTGGTGATCAAAATGAAAGCTAATGAGACTGAAATCAAGCAAGTATATCAACTAGAACTCAATTAAGGTGATTAGCTACAAAGTTACTGAAATTTAGCTAAAAACTACCAAACTGAACTCAAGTGAATAGGAATGAAGTAACTAAACTATAACACTCAAACACAATCAAACAACAACTTTTCAAGTATGATCAGGCAGCCATCAAAGTTATCTAAGAAATGAGCAGGCAAGGACTTGTTTAGAGGAATTTAAAACAGAAGCTATGAAACCTATTGTAGAGATCCTTTGGGAAGAAGAGGAGCGCTGAGCTCTCTTGCCCTAGTGATACCCCACCTATCACTAGCTATCAACTCAAATCAACAACCAATTCAGCTACAAATCATCATTCTGCAATGAAAACTTCAAGAACAATGGAAATGCTAGATTCTTGATCAAACAGCAACAAGTCTTCAACAAAGTCAGTTATGATCAATGTATGATCATAACAAACTTCTACAGCAACAATGGAATCACACAACAGCAGTAAAGTAGCAGGAATTGAAGAACAGAATTTGGCGGGAAAACTTGAATTTGAAATTTTATTGATGAAATCAGTTACAAAAGGTAGTTACAAGGTTCTAACTAACTAACTAACTCAAGAGTTTGTCAGACTCTTGAGTAGTTAGGTGAAAAGGAGGGAAAAGGGAAAAGGAAATTTAGAGAACTATGTGTTTACAAAATTAAGCTACAATGAAAAATGAGGTGCAAGCTAAGTATTTATAGGCAAGAAAGGGAGATTCTGTTGGAGTTGTGACGTGTTCAGGCCAATCATCACTTGACACGTGGAGGAATTCTGCAAACCCACTTTGAAGGTGATGAACTTGAATTGGGGGTTTTTGATTCAATGGATTATTTGTTAATTGGTTAACACCATTGGATTCGTCTTCCAAAATTAAGCAACTTTGATGTTTTGATCTTCTCTTGAAATGCCCTCTATCAAAATCCCGTTCCTGGAAAATATTTTGTTGAAAGAGAAGGACACGTGGCAGCTTTTGATTGGTAGAGAGAGAGAGTTGCGGATTGCACTGTTGGGATTTGGCATTAATTGTGGCGGCTGTAAGTGGGACTTAATTGTTTGATCCGTGTGACTTGTTTTCTTGCTTCTCATTGGTTAAGAACCAAAGCACATGGATTAAACATGCAATACTTTCCAAACTTGGCAAATTAAGTCCCTTGACTTGGCAGATTGCTATTTAAGGCTAATATCTTCATTCCTTTGACATTTTTGACCCTTCAACTTTGATTCTTCAACAAAATGGCCCTTTGACTTGAGTTGACTTTGTAGTTGACCAAGTTTGACTTGAATCTTGACTTTCCATAATTTGCACTTTAAGTCCTCCAACTTTCACAATTTGTCAAGATAGGTCCTTTATCTTCAAAGTCTTGTCACTTTTGATCCTCTTTTGTCTTTTTCATCCATTTGAGCTTGGTTCTTCCTTGTTTGCTTGAAATTGTATCCTTTTACCTACATAAGAGCACACAAACACAAACATACCACATAATACTGCTTTTTTACAATATAAAAGGTATTTTGCTTCATGTTTTAGGGTTATTTGTTGATAAAAGGATATGAGTTTAAGCTCATATCAATTATAAAAATGGTAGTCTAATAATACTTATAAGTAATAAAAACTATAAACTTGATTTTTACGACTTTTTCGGCTAATACCGTAAAATTAACGTTTTTGTTAAATAAACTTAGACGGTTGGACCCGTCTAATGTAAACTTTATAAAACTCATATACTGATATATAAACATATATAAAAAGTAAAAACCGATAAAACCCGAACTATAGGACATACGGACATTAACGAGCTATGTAAACATATTGGACTAATAATTGGACTAAATAAGTTAAACACTTATAAAAAGTACTTATTGGGCTTAACCTATTTGGGCCCAACATATGAAGTATAACTACTGATAATATAATTATGAAAAGGATTAATATGAGTTAAAGAACTTATAATAAGTATATTGGACTTAAAACACGTAAATAGGTAAAACTAGAAAACTAGTATAAAAGTTATCGACATATAACACTAAAATGAGTAAACGAGAATATGTAAACCCATTTGATCATCATATATATATAATCATCATATGTATACATAATTGTTATTTTTATGAAGTCATTGGACATGAGTCTAAGACGAGTACTATTTGTCTAGGTTTCCGTGATTGAAGCACGCACCGTACGTCCGAATTGCCGATAACCCGCCTTCCCATATCAACGTGAGTCATAGCCTCGCACTCTTTTAAATGTTTTTATGAAATGTTTTATAAACCCGCGAGGGAGATAACATGTTAGTTTTTATAAAATAGGACACCATTTGTCCCGATTGTTTGTTTATTGATTTGGACCCGAATGAATGAATGACCCGATTGTATGACCCGATAAATGATTAAAGGACCTGATAGATGAAATTAAATGGATTATTAAAGTTAGGTTATGTCACTAAAAGTCCCATTAGCATGAATTGTGAACTACCGGGATTTGGTAGACGCTTATGCATATAATAGTACTATTTGGGGACGATCACCCCAGTTCGCGCCTTGACGGTTGATCCCCGTCGTGCCACATTGATTGGTAAGCGAATTTATGTATGAGAAGATTTCCATAGCGTGACCTTTGTGATGACACGCTACTTTAGATGGGCAAATTGAGTATCGGGTTAGCTACCCGTTGTTGGTTTAGTAAGGTAACAATGTCATGCGGCTTATAATAATCCAAATTAACGAAATACTACCAGACGCACTGAATTACGAAGTATTGCCTGACTAGCAATACAGGGTCATACTACTGATATTATGTTCGTGTTTTGGTTTTCATAACCATATTCATATAATGGTTTTTATTTTCATACAACGTCTTAAGACGTATTATATGATGTTTTTACGACATTGGCTCGTATAATGATTTTTAAGGCAAGCGCCTATATTATGATTTTGATGAAGAATTGTATAAAATGACTTTGGATATTTTATTGCCTATTAAAATGATTTGTACAAAATGATTTTCAGTAATAATTTTATACTGATATTATATTGATGGATTTTATTAAACTCTATGAATTCATTCGGCGTTATCGCTGACCTTTTCTTTTAACATGTTTTATCTCAGGTACTTGAAGGTAATTCTCGGGAAGACAACAAGAATTCATGCCCCGCACTTAAACAATATTTTCCATTCAAATACTTTGTAAAACTTGTATGAAATGTAATGACTTGGGACCTATGTAACTTTGATATTTATGAATGGAAATGCTTTATTCATAAACGACGCTATTTTTATGCGTTGTCTATGATGTGAGTAATGTGCTATCCCGTAACACCAACTAGTCTTCCGCTGTATCGAGTTGTATAAATTTGGGGGTGTTACACCCAGTGTCCAAGAAATAAATTGAAGAAATCTTCTTCTGAATCGGGACCGGCAGATCTTCCGGGACATGTGGAACACCTAATGACTCTTGTAGATTAGTATTCATTGTGGTATCTTTTAAAAATAATCCCTAACTTAACTGAGACATCAGTTGGTAGGATGAGTTCTTGGAATTCTATGACATAGTGACACACAATATGTTACGGTACAATTCTGACTTGTTTGTGATTAATGAAAAGACTACCTTTGATTGCTAAATTCTACATGTATCGATGTTATCTATCTTTTATTGATTCATCCTAATGTTCGCATTAATGATGCAACCAATGAACAAGTACTCATCTCGATTTGAGTTACGTTGTGGATTATTCTCTTTGTATTCCTGAGTGCCATCGAGGTCATGAACCTCATGATTATTTGGCTAAGCTCATTTCCTGATATATTGTAGTTAGTTCTTGGTGAACAACTTTTCATCACTCTTTTGCAGATCACTAATTGTTTTTATAAGTTAAAACAATATCCCTTGAGAAAATTTGGGTTTTCATCACCATATGGATTATTTAAAGTGAGACTTAAAAATAATCGTTATCGACATGAAGTTGTTTATAAAACACCTTGGAAAACTTAATTGTTTTCATAACAAAGAAAATCTTTGTAAATTTATTTTTGATTCTTATTTAAGAATTAAGCATGAAAAAATGTTTTTATTATAAACATGATGATTAAATTTTGACGAACTGAGTATTGCATCATTAACCTTAAAATTGTATATAGTTACGCGCCTACATACAATTTGGAAGAGACCATGCAAGGCTGATTAGTAGTCACCATGAAATTATTAATAAACATTAAATTTTCTTGGAAAGATTGCGAAAGATTAAATTTTATGAGATCTGCAAGAAGTGAAAAATAGGGACATATTGATAGGGGCACCTATATATGTGCCCGTACTATTTATTCTTCTGAGTCGAATTTACTCATCTGTGGAAATTGTCTTAATTGATAATTGATATTCCCTTCTTGTCCAATTCTCCAGTGGTGAGATTCTTTGGAAAAGTATCTGATTACTGAGTGTTGATACCCGACTGGGTATATTGATGTTCCTATAATTTCTTATGATTAAGATTTCATTTGAATGACTTGGTAACGATCCGAGGAGCTTTCGAATGCGTACTCAAATTATGAAAACATGGGATATATTCATATTCGTTAAATGTTTTCGTCTGTATTTGATTTGAAATTCTCTCGCGTAGATTATGCGTTGACCTTACTCTTTTAAGGTTAGTTATGTCTTCTGATATCCTTAAATTTGTGAAGGATTATGAGTTATTATTAGTCTTTTGAGAAGTTCACATCTTATCTACGGCAATAAAACTGGAAAATTGATAGTGCCAATAGAATGGATTGATTGATTATGACATGACGACATTGTCTTAATTGATGGGAACTCGAGTAGAATTCCCCCAAAAGATAAGATGTTGATTATCGAAAGTGATCTAAATAATTCTTGATGGACGACCATATCCTGCATTTTTACTTGAAATTATACCATGAATGGTTGTGACTTAGTCATAGATATTATAATCTAGAAAGAACCTAATATGAATTTATTAAAAGATGTTTCCGTTATCTGAAACTTTAGGAGGTATTTGTTGGTGAATTACCTAGACTTTTTCCATTAAGAGAAGTTGAAATTGGTATTGATTATATTCCCGGTGCTGCACCTGTGGCTTGTGCACTATACGTCAGCACCATCTGAATTAATAGAATTACAGTACAACTGAGAGAGTTGTCGGAGAAAGCTTTTATTCTACCAAGCTTGTCATTATGAAGAGCTATGGTGTTATCATTCCTTATATTTGTTGAATTACCGTAGGACTAGGTAAATTGATGATCAAAATCTATATCCACTACCCAAGATGATAGATTTGTTCGATCATTTACAAGGTTCTAGCGTATGTTCTAAAGATTTGATCCATGGCATGGTTATCATCAACTTCGCATCTACGAAAAAGATTATCTATTCCAATCACTACATCCAGAACTTGTAATGACCATTATGAGTTTTATGTTACGTCGTTTGGATTGACCAATGCACATGTAGCATCCATAAATTTGGTGAATCACGTATCTAGGCTGTAATTTGATAAATTCATGCTTGTGATCACTAAGGACCATTTGTTTGTTTCTAAGAATAAGAATGAGTTAATAATACTTTATAGAATGCCCTAAATTGGCCGAACAATGAAAACCTGTACCTTGAATATTTAACATATGATTTAAGACTTAATTCTTTACATAATTTGACCGTGTGATTACTAAGATAATGGAATCTATATTGACTCTTCAAAGATTATAGCCATTAAGGCTTTGGGATATACCAAAAAGAAAAGTTTAAATATGTTTTGACAAATGTTTTAACAAAGGATTTTTAAGGGATTATTCCCTTATACCCAAATCATTTAACCAAACTCCTGTTTAGGGGTAAATGTTTGTGTATACCCCAAGACAACCTAAGAAGGATTGAGGAAACCAGTTAAACCATGTCTTGAAATTTGAAACGACAATTTTTACTTTTCAACTAAGAAATTTTTTGACCAAAGTATAAACAAAGATTTTTCAAACATTTACGGATCTTATTAATTATTTTAATTATTTTCGATAAATCAACAAAAATCTTGTTAATTAAATTTAAATTTATTTTGAACATTTTTATAAAATTGGTCGAACTGAGAAAATTTAAAACTTTTTACGTTTACGTTTCATAAAAATTGAATATTTATTATTTAATTATTTGAAATATTTATGGATGCTTTAAACATCGGATTGAGCAAAACTGATAAAAATAATAGTTGAGACGATACTAAAACTTAGAAAATATGAAGAAAGAATTTTTGAATAAATACGGTCATGATAATTATTTCACTAGGAAAAGTTAATGTAGATACTAACACTTAATATAGATAATAAAAGGGGTTCGCGGCTAATGTGAACCATTAGAATTGAGAAGCCGATGGCGTTAAATGTATAAAAGGCCACTTGTGGTTGTCTAAATATGGAGATTTTGAGATTTAGTCATGTTGGAATCTCATAAGTATAAGTATTCTATTCATGCCATTTCTGATTAAATGTATCTATACCTGAAGAAGTAGTACTAATGGCAAATTATGAAGGCAGACATCGCCTCATATATTAGTAAACGTCTAACTATTGCAAAGTTCATCATCTGAATTTGATTCGATTTGGGTCATCGTCGACAGACTGACCAAATCTGCTAATATCATTCGTGTTAATGATAGATTCTTGATGAAGAAATTGACTCTTTTTGTATTTAAAGGAGTTGTGTAAACATAGTGTGCTTGTATCGATCATCTCTATCAAGATCCTCGCTTCGCATCGAATTTCTAGAGATTTGCTCAGACGTTATTGAGAACGAACCTTGATGAGAGTACTGTTTGCCACCCCAATCGAAGGGACGAGGTAAAGTAACGATACAAAATACTAGAAGTGTTGTTTTATGTTTGAATGATTGACCTTTGGTAATAAACCGTATAATCCTTTTCCTTTGGAGAGATCATCATTGAAAATTTTCGTATTAGGATCGAGATTGAATCTTGTGAGGATCTATATGAGAGCATCTGTAAGCAGGAGTTGGGATGAAGACATCCGACATACACCCATTGTGAGTTGGACATGTATTTTAGGTTTAAGGTTGCCTATGATGACAAACCTAACCTAGTAAATACCCGACCCGCGAGACTTGAAATGACTGTTGAAATTAGGATCTGATTATTGACTGCCAGTAGTGGGCAGGAGGTTATATGAATATGAAATTTAGATCTTGAAGTGCAGGATGGGTAGCGAAGTTATGCCAAAAATTTTCACCTTGGAAAAATGGATAGATGATCTGAAAGATCATGGGAATTAAGTCCCCGTTGTATGGGACCATTGAGATAATATAAAAAGTTGGTTTGAAAGGCATATAAGCTGGATCTACCCTAGGACTTCAAAGGCTGCGTAAATTATGATTCGTATATCTAACTTGATGAAATGTCTATCAAGTGAAAATCTGAATTCTTCTTGATAAAGTTTAGATCAGCGAAAAGTTGCATTCATAAAAAACCTGTGAACATCATGGATAGAGAAAGTAAGTCAACATTAAGCCTGATCTTATTCCCATAGTTATGTTTGCTTAAACTCGCGTATTGTAATGAATTACACTTGTGAGAAAAGACCGAATGTGGAGGAAATACCCATATGGCTTTAACTCTATAAGAAGCGAGTAGTAAGATAAATTGATCTTTGAGGACAAAGATCCTGTTTAGGGGTAAATGCTGTGACAATCCGTCAATTTATGGTTGATATTTTATTCTCAAGTGTTATTTAAAAACATTATTTTAATGTTATATTATGAACTCACTTATTTATGGGAAGAAATTTGGGTTTACGTCTTGAAGTAGCATCAACTACGTCTAAACCATAGGATTCTACGTTACATGCTTACGTTTACATACACCGTTTTTGGTGACAGTCCGACATTTCAGGAAATAAATTTATCCATGAATATTATTTTGGGATTTTAAATTTGAGTCAGTTCATAAACTCACAAATTTACGAGAAGAGATTAGGACTTACGTGAATAATTTAACGTCCTTTACGACTAAACCGGAAACCTTAGGATTACGTATTTACGTTTTTGAACTCCGTTTTTCATGAGACAAATTTTATTAGATTCGTTTTGCGCCGTTGATTCATAATTTATAAAAACGTTTTTCGTAAAACGACCCGAGGGCACGCAAATCGAGGAAACTAGAATCGAGTAATACCCGTAAATTAGTGGGATGAGACAAAACAAGTTTTTCCCCACCCCACTAATGTGGGACGGCAACACTTAGCTACAACACCCTTAGGTGTCAAAACTTCACAACAAGCTACTACACTTGTCATGTAAAGCTTAACTTGTAAGCTACAACAAACCATCAAAACACAAAACCATTCTCCCAAAACCATTTCTCACATTTCACTCATGCAAACCACTCACCAAACTCTCTCCTCTCTCTCTAAAATTCGTCCACCACCACCATCAAACACACCTATTTGATCTATTTTAGCCATAAAATCATGTGTTATTCATACACATGATGATGTCCTTTTGAAGATATGAAGATTGGAGGTGATCTTAACTTATGAAAAGGAGTTTTCATTAGGTTAAAGGCTGATTTCATGGAGGTCTTCATCCATCCAAAGGACCCAATAAGTTTCCTTGCTAAAGTTGAAGATTTGATAACAAGAACCAAGTCTTGTTCATCAAAAACCTCATATTTTCATCACTATTGGTGGTATAGAGATTGTTCTTCCTATCCTCTTGTTATTTTGATTATGTAATCTTGTAATTTCTTTATTTATGTATATGTATATGATGATGAATGATGATTAAAAATATTATGTGGGTATTTGGTGTTGATAGATTTGATAAACATGATTAAAAAGATGAAAAACCATAGGTAACAAGGTTAAAATCTTGCTTAAAATGATGGCTGTGTAAAAACAGTAAGTAACCAAGTTATATACTGATAAAATTGCATGGTGGAATCAATTTACAGTAAGTATTAGGTGTTATACACATGTGAGAGTTGGCCATGCAATGGAATCGTCAAAATGAGTGAGATATGATCAAAACAAAATTAGTATACCAATCTAAATAGTCTGTTTTGTAGGGACTATTAAGGATTCTTAGACATGGATTGAGAAGTAGATATAGCTAACTTATTTGTAGCACATAATATGAAGTTTATGTCATCCAAAAATGAGCTTCTATCTCCTTATAGAACTCAAGATATGATAAAAATAGTGAAAGTGAAACTAAAAATCAGATTTTGTGAAGTTAAAGTTTAATAGTATTATATAAGCACTCAAAATAATATAGTATAAAATATGAAATTAAAACCCACTAACTTATATATTTCATTTATATAAATATGTATAAGGATAAATAAATGGAAATTATATAAAAATGGTAGTTTGGTAAGTTTTATAAGTTATAAAAACTATAAACATGATTTTTACGTCTTTTCGGCTAAGTACCGAAAGATTAACGTTTTTGTCAAATAAAACTTAGAAGGTCGGACACGTCTAATGTAAACTTTTATAAACTACTGATGTATAAACTTATATAACAAGTAAAAACCGATAAAACCCGAGCTATAAACATATAGACATTAACGGGCCAAAGTAGCCTTATTGGACTATAAACCCGACTAGTTGGTAAAACACTTATAAACTTACTTATTGGGCTTAACCCATTTGGGCCCAACATGTAAGGTATAATACTGATAATAAAAGTGTAAAATGGATTAATATAAGGTATTGGGTTTATAATAGGCTTATTGGGCCTAAAACATGTAAATAAGCAAAACTAGTAAACTAGTATAAAAGTTACCAATACATAACACTAAAATGAGTAAATGAGAATGTATAAACACACTTGATCATCATATATATAAAATCATCATATGTATACATAATTGTTATTTTTATAAAGTCATTGGACAAGAGTCTAAGAAAAGTATTATTTGCTAGGTTTCCGTGATTGAAGCACGTACCGTACATCCGAATTGCCGATAACCGCCTTCCCACATCAATGTGAGTTCATAGCCTCGCACTCTTTTAAATGTTTTTGTGAAATGTTTTATAAACCCGCGAGGGAGATAACATGTTAGATTTAATAAAATAGGACACCATTTGTCCCGATTGTTTGTTTATTGATTTGCACCCGAATGATGGTATGACCCGATGAATGATTATATGACCCGATGTATGAGATAAAATGGATTATTAAAGTTAGGTTATGTCACTAAAAGTCCCATTAGCATGAATTGTGAACTACCGGGATTTGGTAGACGCTTATGCATATAATAGTACTATTTGGGGAAGATCACCCCAGTTCGCGCCTTGATGGTTGATCCCCGTCGTGCCACATTGATTGGTAAGCGAATTTATGTATGAGAAGATTTACACAAGCGTAATTATTGTGACGACACACTAATTTAGATGGGCAAATGAGTTTCGGGTTAGCTACCCGTTGTATGTTGTAGTAAGGTAACAATGTCATGCGGCTTATAATAATCAAAATAAATGAAATACTGCTATACGTACTGAATTACGATATATTGCCTGACTAGCAATACGGGGTCATATTATTGATATTTTGTTCGTGTTTTGGTTTTTCATAACCATATTCATATAACGGTTTTTATTTAACTTTATACAACGTTATAAAACGTATTGTATGATGTTTTTACGACTTTGGTTCGTCTAATGATTTTGAAGGCAAAAGCCTATATTATGATTTTTGATAAGGATTTGTATAAAATGACTTCGGCTATTTTATGGCCTATTACAAAGATTTGTACAAAACGATTTTCGGTAATAATTATATACCGATGATATATTAATGGTTTTATTAAACTCTATGAGTTCAATCGGCGTTTTCGCTGACCTTTTCTTTTAACATGTTTTATCTCAGGTACTTGAAAGTAATTCTCGGGAAGACAACAAGAATTCATGGCCCGTACTTAAATAACCATTTCCATTCAAATCTTTTGTAAAATTGTATGAAATGACTATGACTTGGCACCTATGTAATTTTGATATTTATGAATGGAAATGCTTTATTATTAAACGACGCGATTTTTAAGTGTTGTCTATGATGTGAGTAATGTGCTATCCCGTAACACCAACGAGTCTTCCGTTGTATTGAACTGTGTAAATTTGGGGGTGTTACAAAAGTGGAAACCAAAAATGCCTCAATCATTCCAAAGTACCTTCTGGACAATGATGTAATGAGTAAGAAAGGAATTGATCCTTCAAATTACTCAATCGCTTTCCGTTACGCGACTGATGTTCCGCAGCAAGCTGGACCTTAGGTGATTGTGGGGTTTGGGTAATGAGAAACTTGTTCATGCTAACAAAAAACGAGCAGTTGGAAGTGAGTGGTCCATTTCAAGCCGGACTAGCGTATCGTGAGCATTTGTCAGATCTCTTTTGGACATACAAGATTAAGACTTCTTGTACAAACAATAGTGGGAAGATTTGACAGTCTATTGATGCACGTTTGTTGTGCTATTTATTCTGTTTCTTATATTGACAATGTAAGAACTTATGTAAACAGTTCCAACACTCTTGTAATATGGTTTAGAAATTATGAAAAATATTTACTAGACTACTTGTCACTTAATTAAAAAAGTTGAACAATTAATTAAAAAAGTTGAGCATTTAATTAAAAAAGTTGAGCATTACTAAAAAAAGTTGAGCATTACTGAAAAAAGTTGATCATTTAAATAAAAAAGTTGAGCATTTAATAAAAATAATTGAGCATTACTGAAAAAAGTTGATCATTTTATTAAAAAAATTAAGAATTTAATTAAAAAAGTTGAGCATTACTGAAAAAAGTTGATCATTTTATTAAAAAAGTTGAGCATTTAAATAAATAGTTGATCATTTTTTTAAAAAAGTTGACCATTAACAAAAAAAAGTTGATCATTTATCTAAAAAAGTTGAGCACTCTTCTTGAAAAAAGTTGAGCAGATAAGTTAAAAATTTGAGCACTTTGTGTTGCCCCTGTTTTCAAAAAAGATCCCCTTGTTTTACCAAATTTTACACCTGTTCAAAAAAAGTAGAGCTGATAAGTTAAAATTTTGAGCACTTACCAAATGTTCCACCTATTTGCAAAAAGCTGAGAAGATAAGTTAAAAATTTGAGAACTTTGTGTTCCCCCTGTTGTAAAAAAACCCTTTTTACAAAATGTTCCACATGTTTGATAATTAGTAGTACATTTGATTAATTTGTGAAAAATTGGACAATGAAACACTTGTCCCTTAAAAGGAATACAATCATAAGTGTACAGACATTAGATAGGAATAGAATGCAACATAGACATCATGGACCCAAAATTTTAGTTCTTGGACGGTTGAGAAGAAATAGTGATTCCTTGTAGTCCCCGACTATGAAATTTCTAGCTCTTCCTTCAATATCTAGGTTGTTTACAATGTTCATGTCATCCGTTGTTTCAAGTATGTGTGGAGTACTTGTTGGACCTACATTCATTTCAAACATCGGATCCTCGTTCTTTGAAAACCCCAATAACTTCAGCACATGTTCAATAGGCCTTTCGTGAAAGAACGATACCCGAATCAAAGCAAGCAACACATCCACCACCTGTAACGCTCACCCACAACTAACTCTTCCTTTTAAGAATACAACAGTTCCTGAAATTATCCAATGATTGTTTAGTTGTGATAATGTGTATGAAGCTGGAATAACACTTGTTATCTCTTGGGGGGATATCTTCTAGTGTAAACTGGTGAAATCTAAACCAAATGATAAAATCATATGCCTTCCTTTCTCTTGACCACGATCACAAACATACTTTTTATGAGCACACCCAATAAATACTTCCAGCCACTATGTTGGGTCCACTAGATGTGGATCTTGCAGCCTGTTAAGGATGTTGAACGACTTCTGTAATCACAAATCTATTCACAGAGAGACTCTTAATGTAATACACAATATAAGTGCAAAATACAAATACTATGAACAAGAGAAAATAGAATAACTAAATAACTTGATCCTTACTAAGGATTTCTACTATTAATATGAAAACTAATAATGGTGAAATGTGTGTATAAACCTTCTACCAATGGGTTCCTTTTATACTACAAGGAAACCCTAATACTACATTAAACCAAAACGTGTAACTTCTGATATGCATAACCTTTCCTAACATATCACATGCATATCTTAACAAACTACTAAGAATAATAATGTTTGACTTTATAGTAGACCAGGAGCACATATTTCTCCTACTACTACTAGGACCAGGAGGAACCACATACCTCCTAGTTTATCAGTTACAAATATCTATTCCATAGGTCCTAACAATCCTCCCCTAAACTTGATGTTGACTGGTTGAGTTCAAGTTTCTTGGTAGATCTTGCAAAACAGCATGAGAATTGAAACAACAAAACAAACAGCGGCAATATACCCATCAGATTTGAAAACACAAAGACTACTACAACTAGTAACTCCAAGAAGTTTCTTGAAACCTTGGAACACATCTGCACCTGTTGAGTCTTTACAGCAACATGAGCAGATTTGATGAGTCTTTACCAAGTATCTGCTCACTCTTGGGCTAGCTAGTCTTTGTGGTGGAATAAGCGTCACCATGGGAGACCAAAACCCAGCCCAACTCTTAGAACGTAAATCAATGGTGAGTGGGGGTACCCTAATGATTTTGGGCAAATCATCACAGCCGTCAACGGATTTGATTTAGATCTTTACCAGAAGTCGTACCCTTCCGGACTAGCCAACTCTTAGCAATAAAGCATCGGTGAGCTGAAAACCCTATAGCTTTAAGCAAGCTATTACAACTATCAACGGATTTGATATGAGTCTTTACCAATAGTCGTACCCCCTTAGAATAGCCACTTTTCAGTCTAGGACCAAGGCAAGTGAAAACCATCTAACTTTGGGTAAACTGGCAACCATCAACGGATTTGATAATCACACCAGAGCCGTACCCTCATGGTGAATCAACTTTTTCTTATCTGCAAGACATGGTGAGTTGAGCATCATTTGTTGTGTGGACTAGGTCCAACACCAGTAGTATATCATATGACAACCCAAGTGTGAAATATCCATGTGTAAAATAGTTTCATGATGAAAAAGTATAAGCAGATATTATATAATTTACAAGTTTTGAAATTCCATCACATGTTAGAAGTATAAGCAGATATTATATAAAAGTATTATTTACTTATTTATTTATTTATTTATTTTTATTTTTAACAAACTAAGGAAAGTGTTAGTCACCAATCACTGTACATATTGGTGAAAAGAATGTATAAAGTATCAAAAATAGAGAAGAAACAAACCAATCACATACCAGAAGCAACAACCTTGTCCTCAAGCAGCCGAGCTTGAATTCTTTCAATCAAAGTGGTGGCCATAGCATACTCGTTGCCAGAAGGAGCATTTGATACCACCAAGTGGCTCTCCAACATGGCTTCCATGGTAGCAATGGTCAAAGGATACTCCACATCAACAAGCATGAAAATAGTAGCACCAGACTCAAGTTCCAACACATGCACAACACATCCAACATACAACTTCCACCTCCTTACCAACCAACGAGGTTGTTCCTTCCACACACCAGCACGAGGAGAATCAGGGTGGAATCCAACATTAACTTCAAATCTCCCCAAATAGTCAACCCATGCCAGTTAGGAAGCTGTTAGCCTCAGAATATTGAGTCAAGCAAGAATGCTCGGTCATAGTTTATTATTGTTACATTTATTAGAATGTTGTAATAGCTAGTATAATAGTCGTGACATTACGGGCTTGATGGATAGCTTAAAAGGCCTCTTTCAAGGTACTAAGCATTTATTCAAGCCTGACCCAATCAAACATATAGCCCATCATGCTACATGTAAGCAAGGCTATATATACCCTTCCTAGCATGTTAGGAAGGGTGTTGGTTGTTCATTTTGTTAACCTAATCTTCCAATAGTTTCACACACTTCTCTCTACTTTCTCTCACTACTTTATCTCTCTAGAATTCATCTACTTCATCTATTTTCTTTCTTTCTTCCTTGCTTAATCATCACAAATATGGGACAACAATTGGTATCAATCACCATGGGGTAGACTTGTGATTGATTGTTGTATTTTTGTATGATTCGTATCATTTCATCTTTTTAACATCTCTCGAATTCAAAGTTTTTGTGTTTTCCGTGCTCTAAATCTTGATATACATCTCCTACATAGTTGTGATAGGGATTTGGTTGCTTTCGGTTGGTTCAAATCAAGGTTTTTCTTGTCAAAAATCTCACTTTTTTACCTAAAGTTTCGGAACTGCACAATTATTCTGACAGAATTCCATCGGAAAAGGGTTTTACATTCGACAGTTATTCCGACGGAATTCCATCGGAAGAGGGTTTATTATTCCGACAGTGATTCCGACAGTAATTCTGACAGTGATTCCGAGAGCTGATATTCCGACAGTTATACATTCCGACAGCATTCTGATACTACATTCCGACAACATTCCGACACTACATTCCGACAGCATTCCGGTACTACATTTCGACAACATTCCGATGGACATTCCGATAGCAAAATTCAAAATTTTTCCATACTAGTTTTAGGACATTTCTAGCTCGATTTCAAAATTTGGCGATTACAAATTTTTTGGTCTACCGTTTTATCGAACTGGGGAATTTATTGTCGGACTGAAGAAAAATTGCAATTTTCGGAATTTAAACCACAACAACAATCACAACACATCTACTTAAGATGCTTTTTCACTTCAACATTTTAAAGCTTATCAAGATGGATTCTACTACAGAGTATTGTGTGACGAACAACAACATCATGGTGGCGGGAAATAAAGAGAGACCACCAATGCTTGTGACCGGTCGATATGCACAATGGCAATCACGTTTTATTCGATATCTTGATACTAAACCAAATTGTGATCTTCTCCGACGGTGCTTCAAAGAAGGACCCTATACTCTCACTACCATAACCATTCCTGCAATTCCAGCAACCGACTCGACGACCGGTTCCGATGAGCAAACTATTGAGGAAACATATGAGAACACTTCGAAAGAGAAACGTGCTTGGATTGATGCAGAGAAAGAAGAAATCTATTTGATTCTCAGTGGGATTGGGGATGATATTTATTCAACGGTTGATGCATGCTCTACTTCAAAAGAAATATGGTTTGCCATTGAACGCTTGCAACAAGGAGAATCACTTAACAAGCAAGATGTCAAAACTAACTTGTTCTGGAACTTTGGAAAGTTTACTTCATTAGATGGGGAATCAATCGATTCATATTACTCAAGGTTCTACAAGATGATGAATGAATGACATGACAAGAAACAATTTACAAGTCTCCACCATGCATGTCAACTTCAACTAGAGTGGACACGGTTTGTAACTTCGATGAAACAACATAGTAAGTTAGACGAGATCAACTATCACACGCTCTTTGACATTTTGAAACAAATTCAGAATGAGGCGAATGAACTTCGAGCTGAAAGGATAGCAAAGACTGCTAATCCACTTGCTTTGGTGTCTACCACTCAACACGTACAAGATCATCGCTCTCGTGCTTCAAAATCATACTCCACAACATCTTCCTCACCAAGATACTCCACTTCATCTAAGTATTCAGATCCCACAAGATCATGAGACAAAGAACCAAGAGCATCATCACCATCACCTGAGCCATCATCTGAAGAGGACAGTGATGAAGAACTAGCTCAGAAGGATAGGGAGATGAAACAACAAATTGCATTCATTATGAAGACCAACAAGAAAATCTTCAAACCCACCAACAACAATCTTTGAACATCATCAAATATAAGGAACCAATATGTTGAGAGTCCTCGAAGGTATGACATACGTCAACGTGATGAAAGTCCTCCTAGGTATGATCGACGTAATCCAACACATGTTGAGGGTTCTGCATGGTATGATCGACAAACTGCTAAGTATGATACTCAGAGGATTGCTACTGTTGCTGGGAATAGGGAAACTGTAAGTACTCAAGTGGTTCAGCAAAGTGGGATTCAAATGCTTTAATTGTAAAGGTTATGGTCATATGGCAAAGGAATGCAGAAAGCCAAAACGAGTTAGGGATTCTGGTTATCATAAGGAAAAGATGCTGCTTTGCAAGAAGATGGAAGCTGGGGTTAAACTGTCGGCTGGGGAAGGAGCAATGCTTGATGATACTGATGATGAAGCCTCCGACCAAGAACTTGAAGCACATTACTCATACATGGAAAAGTTTGAAGAAGTTATCAACGTCACTGAAGATGACAATGGTCATATCTTTGATACTGATCCAATCGATAAGGTACACACTGAAGAGGAATATAATGTGTTTGGTGATACTCATGAGCATTGTGAGCTACCCAAGGCATTAATGACACATGTATGATGGAAACGGTTGATAGCAATACCACACCCGATTCATCAGACATGTGCAATAATGAGTCTGAGGATGATCAACATGCAAATGCATATGATGATGATGAGGAGCGTATTGCGCTTGCTAACTTAATTGCTTCTTTACAAAACGATGTCAAATAAACTAGAAAAAGTCAAAAGCAATTAAAGAAGGCAAACGCTATGCTCACTCAAAATTTTGAAAAATGCAAAGCTGCTCTAATTAAATCTAGTGAGACCATTGATAGCTACAGAGCTCAGCTTCTTTAAAAGACCAATGAGATTGAGGGGTACAAAGGGTGTTTAATTAAAGTAAAAAAGGACGATTATCAACAGAAATATAACGAAACTCTTAAGCTTCTAGAACAAGAGAAACGTAGTAATAACACCTCTTTGAGTATTGGACGTCACAAAACATATCTTGCTACCACTATAGTCAATGAGCTAACTCAAGTAAATGGTTTTCTTCAAGAGGATAAAACTAAACTTGTTAATGAAAAGAAAGTTGTGGTTGAAAAGATGGAAAAGGATTTCAAAACTAAACAAGCGAATGACATCGACAAAATGGTGGAACTTGAAGCTCAAATTGATTTTTACAAGAAAATTGTTTACAAAACTAATCAATCAATTCAAACCATGAGAATGTTGGCACCTCGTTAGTTTTTCAAGGATAAACTGTGACAACCGTGGTTTTGAGGTTCGTCACTCGTTCTTTTTTTTTTTGGTTATTTATGTGTGACTATGTGATGGTGTGTTTACATGTTTATTTTGCGTGAACGAGGTTGGTGTGGATATCGTATATGGGTATAAAGTACTCATAAGTAAATCGAGGAACGGTTATTTCATGATCATGAGCTCACAATTTAGTGACTATGAAATGAGATGGTGTTATTTGGTGGTTTTACGTATACGTATATGTATTGTGGAAAATCGTATTTTTACGATTTAGGGTTTTGCATTTAGGGGTCTCGGAAGAGGTATTTAGTCATATGAATATTTTTCGGGATGGTTTTAAGTCATTTAGGACTTAGTTATAAAGTTTATTTCAAAATTTGAGAATTGTTTTTTAAAAGTGTATATTTTACGTCTCTTTCGGTAAAACGCGTAAATTTGACTAGTTTTACGGTTTTGAGGTTTTGGAGGCTTTAGGAGCTGAAATAAATTAAGGAAAATTAAGGTAATATTATTAATACATATATTAATAATAAAATAAATAAAAAAACGAATTTATAGGGTGAATAGTCGGTTTAAAAAAAAGAGGAAAAAAAAGGAGAAAAGATTTATGGTAACAAGAGTTTGGGTTGGACAAGGATTATTTTTTCTATATAAGGAACCCCACAACATATCAAACGACTTTTATTACTCCCCTGGAGTTATAGTCGACACAAAAAAAAGGGGAAGAAAAAAAATTAGGGTTTCTTCATAAATTTGGGTTTTTATTCATCTTGCATTAATCTTAAGGTAAAATTTATAACCCTTTTAAATTTAATTGTTTTTATGTTTAATTAATCATTCTTATGATGGATTAGGGTTAGGGTTTTTATGAAATCAGTAAAATAATGATGTGATGATCATAATGTGATGATCATATAACCTAGGGCTTGTATTAGATGGGGTTATGGGTAATTAATTAGTTCAATTTGTTTAAACCCGTTTTTAAAAACTGGGCAGATTTTGAGTCAATTGTTTTGATCATATCGGGAGCTCTATAAACTCTTATTTTACGATCCAAGTACCCTGGAAATATATTTGAAGTGGCTTTGCAATGCAAGAAACGAGAACTAAATTGGAGGTCGGGAAGTGGGTCAAAAACAGGTTACAACAGTCGGAGGTCAAAACAGTTTTGAATTCAGCCTGTTTTCTTTTTAAGTTTTGGGTTGCTTGGGGTACTTAGGGTTGCATTGGGATTTTCTCACGAACGTGAGAGATGGTTTATATATTGCAATAAGTATCTGCACTTGGGATAAGGTTTTGGTTTAGGGTAAGACCCCTTAATGGTAACAAACTTTTAGTACGTTTAAAATCAGTAAATCTGGAATGACAAAAGTAGATATATGTATATCGAGGCCTTAACAGTAGCTTTAAGGTTAGGTCAAGTGGGAGGTGTTATCCAACATATGTAAGGGTATGAATATTCCTTTTACAGAAACCATGGGAATGTTTAAGTGGACGTTTAACTTAAAGTTTTGAGACCTAAAAACTGGGACTGTTTTGGGTAAAATATGAACGGGTTAGTTATTAAACTTAACCAAGTTAAGGACTTGTTAAGGAAGGGTAATGGGGTGATTAGAGCTTATCAATAAGGTAAATATGTGGGAATAGGCTAGATGTCCATCATAGGTTAATGAGCCATATTAGTGATTGGTTCGTGTATTGATTGCGTGTTTTTGGTTTGTTAGCTTGTTGCTAGTGCAAGGACTTTTGAAGGAGCTATCAGGTGAGTGTTCATAGTCCCATGTTTATTATTGTTTTTGACTTCCAGATAGGATGGAAGAGACACTGTGTGGAGTTATTTATGAATTGAAGTTGTGTATGTTTTTAAAGTTTGAGATTGGACTTGTGTGTACATTATGTGTTTAACTGCTATGTGGTTCTTGTTTGTGTATGGTTTGGATCGGAAGGGTACATAGGTGTATGGGCGCCTATGGTACTATAGTGTTTGGTAAGGCGTGATGCCTTGGAAATTGTGATTGTTGGTAAGGCATGATGCCTTGGAAATTGTGATTGTTGGTAAGGCGTGATGCCTTGGAAATTGTGATTGTTGGTAAGGCGTGATGCCTTGGAAATTGTGATTGTTGGTAAGGCGTGATGCCTTGGAAATTGTGATTGTTGGTAAGGCGTGATGCCTTGGAATTGTATTGATTAATTTAACTTGAATGCTAGTTGTTAATACATTATTGTAGCACATGGTCCATATGTTATTGTGTTGATGTTTGATATTCACAGCTTATAACTGTTTTAGCGTTGGAGTCTAAACCTATGACTCTCACCAACTTTATGTTGATGTGTTTTAGTGTCTCTTTCAGGTGATACTATGGTTAAGCATGAGAACATAAGTGGCTAGGATTGGAGAAGCTTAGGAATGCATATAGAAGGAGAATCCCTGTTTCCTTATTAGTTTTTATTTGTTCATTTAATAAGTGATACTGTGGCACGTATATTTTTGTTTGGTTATGTTATTTGTTTGTCTTGGGTAAGCGGTAGGACTGTTACCTACTTACCTAGACTCCCGCATTTGATGAGATATTGTCATGAATTTGGTGTCACCATTTTATGATATTTCTTATTTCATATAGTTATCTCTATAGACACGCCAGGTTGTGATGATATCCATACGTCGCGCCCCATGTTCTGCCATGGTGGGGTGTGACAGAATGGTAATCAGAGACAATGGTTATAGAGAATTAGGTTGCCTAGTCGCGTAGCCTAGTCTATAGCTTAAGGGTCCCTGCATATAGGCGTCATAGGAGTATGTGTGCATTTTATAATAATTGATGTGTTTGGATGTTATTTATTGTGATGTTTTGACCGGTATGAATTGAACCATAGTAAATTCATACTTAGCCACATGTTATTTTCTTTTCGAGTTGTGAGTAGTGCGGGTTGAACCATAATCATCCACACTAGTCATTGCCGTATTTTGCTTATATTGTACATTATAGTACATAATTTGGTACATAGTAGTTTCTATCTTTTGATGAGTTATTTTATGTACCTGAGGTATATTATTTCCTTTTGATGTTTAAGTCATGTTCCCTAAGAATCATGTGGTGGTTCGAGTTATTAGGAGTAGGTGGGTATGAAGGATTCTAAGCTGTTTCCACTCTTATGGGCGACATGACTTATAACTGATTATGTTTTCGTTTTGGAGTTAGTCTAGGCTGTTTTATCTAGACTATGGATTTTTGTATTCCAAGAGTTTTATTATGTTATTTTTATAGATGGAGTTTTGGACCTTATTGGTTATGTGGTTATGTGGTTATGTGCTTATGTGAGTAGATGAATTTATGTGTTATATGTTGTATTGATTCTTATAAGTGTCATCATAGGAGGGAGTGCATTGGGGAAAGGGTAATTGTATAAGTATGGTGGCCAACATAGTTATACAAGTACCACAACTTCAATGGGTTCTCAAGTATGATTACATGAAAGAGGGTTAGTACATGCTTGTATATGATGAGATGTAGAAGTTGGGTATACATATAATATATGGGTTTATGTAATGGCTGCCTATGATATGGCTATTGTTCTTTTTGTGTTATATGTTTTGGGTTATAGTTGTGTTTTATGATTTTAGGGTCACACGATATGGTTTGGTTTTGGAGGTGGGCTTTATGCCTTGTTGTGGCACGGTGAGATGGTGATTACTCGTGTGGAAAAACGAGTGTATGACGTGATTGGTTGATCCGACATGTATGGTAACGAGTATGTTTTGGGTGATTTAATAGGTATATATATACGGATGTATATATACTACTATGTGTTAAGTTATGGTATATGGTCGTTCACTAGTTATTATAACTTGAACGTACCTTGTGTTTGTTCGTGTTTTATGGTGCTGGAGTTTGGTGGAGTTTCAACGACGTTTTGAATCTTTTGAAGTGTATCTTGTGGCGTATTCTTTGAGTTTCGTATTTCACGTGTACGTTTTAAAATGGTGTTTTTGGTTTCAAGTCTATTGAAATAACTTGGGATTTCTTTTGAGATAATGAAATCTTTTGTGTTGAGTCTTACATTTCTTTTGGTTGGTATATGGAAAAAGGGGACTTGGAAATCTAGTATAGGGTTAGATAGTTGGTCGTATTCGGTAAAACAAGGGTAAGGTGTTGGGGTCGTGTTTGAAACAAGATGTAACATAAGTTTCTTTTAATCAACACTTATTTATTTCAAATTCTAAAAGAGTTTCTTTAAAATAAAGCGAAATAAAATTTCTTTCTACTTACATAGTTTAAATAATTGGGTTTAATCGATTCACGTCATTTATAATTATGAATACAGGGTTTAATGGAGTTTATGAATATTTCACATACAATTATATCTTTCGTTTAAAAGGATTGCATTGATCACTAAGTCTATTCTTTAGTTTTTAAAACAACTAGCATAAAATTGTTTTGGTCATAACTTGTTCGTTTTTAAAGCTTTTTGGGTGATTCAAAAGCCAAAAATTATGTACTCGGAACGTACTTTTCAAATATTTAGAATGTATAGTCATGGGAGGTCAATGGACTGGTCGGAATTGTTGTACAAGTGTCGGGTTCAAGGTTGAGTTTGAATAGTAGTTTTACTTTTTCTATGATTAGGGGTGCACGGGATACCTAGTCTTTGGGTTGAGTTTTGAGATCGTCTAGAAGATTGTTTGTAGATGGTTTGAGTCGCATAGATGTGGGGAGGTAAAAAAAAAAAAAATAAATAAATAAAAATATATTCTTTTGGAAAAGTCGATCTTTTGCACGGTTTAAATAATATGTCGCGGGGCGTAATATGTTTTGGTTTCCATTGGGTGTTTCTTGGATTATTTTTCATTGTCATGGGTCATTTTGAGTTGATACACGTTTTGATTTTGAGTATTCTTTTGATTCTCGTGGTTTTTGACTTGTTTTAAACGGTGCACGTGAAATGTCGTTAGTTATCTGTGGGTTTAATTCGTCGATCGTATCTGGTGGATTCAGGATGTAGTTTTGGTTTTGTATGGTTTAGGAGCGTTGAGGTAGAACCATGAATAGAGCAAGTAGGAGAAGTGACAGGAGTCGTAGTTAGTGCCTTCCAAGGCAAATCGTTGATGGAGTGAATTAAGAACAAGAGCTGTTAGAAATTGCAAGGAATTTATTCGTATTACCGCTAAGAGAGGGTGTGAGGAGTACATAGTTGAAATTGCTAAGGATGTTGTATGAACGTTTTGGGTTTATGGTTATGCATTTGGCTTCGCCAAAGCACTAGCGGTTTTCATGGAGTCAATGAACCAAGTGTGCATGAACGTATATAAACGATTTGTCATCGGGAGCACCGACGACATCTTGATCTACTCAAGTCTAAGAAGGAGAGTGAGGCGAGTTATGAGTTGGATTTGGAGTTGTTAGGAAAGGGAATTATACGAGATATTTCCAAGTGTAAGTCTTAGGATTAAGCTTACTATGATGAGCAGTTAGAGATGATGGCATATCATGGAACCAGCAAGGGCAAAGTGAAGAAGGATGAGGAAGCGTTTTGGAGGCTGAAGAGGTGGATTGGATAATGAGCCGATTTTGGCATTATCGGAAGGACCGGATGAATTCGCGAAGCATGACGATACGTGGAGCAAGGATTTGGACGCGTACGAGGACGACAAAGAAAGGCGATCGCATATACGTTGCAGGAACTGAAGATTTGGAAGAACTGGATAGACTTAGTTAGTGGAGCTGGACTGTTATATCTGCCTAAAATGCTAGAGGTATTTGGGGTACGAGATGTAGAGAATGATCTATACGGATCATGAACGTCTCCAACACATATTCAATCATCTTGATTGAACATTTGGCAAAGGTGATGGGTGGAGTTAATTGATGAAAGAAAATTGCAAGGCCAAGTACCATCTGGGAAAGGCAAGCATGGTTGATGAGGCATGGAATAAGAAGAATGAAGTGAAGCTGAGACGAACTTGAAAGATATGGATGACGTATTAGGGTGGTTTGGATGAAGGATGTGGGTTGCACGAGCTGAGTGGTCTAAAGCAGAGAACGCGTCAACATGTATGTTGCGTGGCTTGGATAATCATATGGAGAAAAGGGACGTAGACTATACTTCCTACGTAGATAGGAGTAGCTTAGAAAGGAGGAATGAGTACGACGAGAGTTGGGTAATAGTCGATAGACTGACTAATTCATCACCTATTTCAAGAGGAATGGGAAGTCACGTAGTTGGGAAGTTGGAAGGATTGCGTACGGATGTGATGGAATAGAGGGTTTGCGTAAAAGTTGGCCTAATATGTATGGAATGCCTTATGAAGGATTATGGCAAGGGAAGAAACGAGGGGAAGCAAGCGTAGTATACCGTTGATAGACTAATGTTTGGTATGAGCATACTATAAGGGTAATTGAGAAAGACGCCTAGAGCATTAGCGTGAGAGTTGGAGATAGTTGGAGGACGCATTATATTAGGAAGAATTCTTCTACAAAGAGAGGGTCACCGGTGATAGGAGCATATTCCCCATTAATGAGAATGTAGGGAATAAAGGAGGAAACGCCTAAATATTTGGCTAAAGACGAGATATAAGATGGTATGGAAATTAAGATTGTGGAAAGACAAGCGAAAAGTAGTATGGAGGAAGAATGATTGGAGGGAGCAAGAGGTTGTCAAGATAGTGAAGTGATAAGGAAAGTAAATCCGTTAGAGAAAGAGATTGGTAGTCACGAACAATGGACCATCCACCTAGAGAAAAGGTGTAACATATGTTAGTATGAAGGATGGTTAGTTACTTGGTGCCAAGCATGGGAAAGCAAGGATGAGGTGGTGGTTATGGTGTGTTTCATGTGAATATTATGGGAAGCTTTTGGTTATGCAATCCTGCATATACCATTGAATGCGTTTAAGGTTGGGGGAACTTCCAAATGATGGAAAACTATGGAGGTGGATCGGGAAAACTATGGAGGTGGTGGCAGTGACTAAGTAGAGATTGAAAATAACAAAGAACCGACAAGAGAGCTATGCAGACAAGGGGTGTAAGCCGTTGAGATTTGAGATAAAGTTATGCTAAAGATTTCACCATGGAAAGGGGTGATGCGGTTTGGGAAGAATAGGGAAGTTAGCACACAGAATTGTGGGTCCATATGAAATCCTTGAAAGGATTGGGCTAATGGCATATATGTTGAGATTACCGGATGAACTGAGTAGTGTGCATAACGTATTCATGTATCAAACCTGAGGAAATGCTTAGCAAGAACCAACTTGCAAGTACCGTTAGATGATATTAGTATGGATGCGAGTCTTCGTTCTATCGAAGAGCCGATAGAGATTTTGGGTCGTGAAGCTAGGACGTTGGAAAAGGGTAATATACCGTAGTTATGGGTAGATGAAATATGGAACGTGGACTAGAGTTCACGTGGGAACGGGAAGGTGTTCTTTAGAACAAGTATTCATGTGATTTGTTGGTTGTGTGTTTGACCCTAAGGAGTAAATCTCGGGACGAGATTTCTATTAGGAGGGAGTGATGTGACAACCGTGGTTTTGAGGTTCGTCACTCGGTCTTTTTTTTTGGTTATTTATGTGTGACTATGTGATGGTGTGTTTACATGTTTATTTTGCGTGAACGAGGTTGGTGTGGATATCGTATATGGGTATAAAGTACTCATAAGTAAATCGAGGAACGGTTATTTCATGTTCATGAGCTCACAATTTAGTGACTATGAAATGAGATGGTGTTATTTGGTGGTTTTACGTATACGTATATGTATTGTGGAAAATCGTATTTTTCCGATTTAGGGTTTTGCATTTAGTATAACACCCCCACCAAATGGTATGCGCAGCGGAACTACAACATTTGGGTGCTAATTAGTTATCATCACACATAAGCTATATTAAACGACTCAAAGAGACGTAAAAGTTTAAACATAAATTTAAACATTATTAAAATCATACAAGTCTACAGTTTTCCAAATCCCAAGATAATACTAAACAGAGTTTGCGTTAGGTCCCCACTGAATCTCAACCCAAAAGTACATTTTTGCTCACATGACAGAATAATTAAAGAGTTTTAAGATAAATAAGGGTGGAAAAACAAGTAGACCGCCAAGCCACAACAACTTCCATCCTCGCATGCTCCGCTGCTATCAATCTTGGTTACCTGAAACACATGCTTAAAACTGTCAACACAAAGGTTGAGCGAATCTATAGGTTTATCAATCATAAGTTGAACATAAGTATTAAAAAAACCAATCATGATCATTCAATAGCATTGTCGCGCAAACAATCTATTATTCAAGGATGAGACAATTGTGTTTAAGCTCATGACACTAATCCGTTAACTCAATCACCCGCGTAATAATTACCGGCGTGATTCAGATGAAACCAGTGCCCATACTAAAGGCATTAGTTGCAATTATACCTTATCTCTTATCACAAATTATCCGTCCGCAGGGGGTATCAACGTACTAGCCCTCGTCTCGGATAGGGTAGTCAACCCCATAGTACTATCACTTTGTATAAGCGGCTATTTTCCCCTTCGCAAGGGCAAGACAATAGTTAATAGTTCATGAATTTAGGGCCTTTTGCAACTAGGTACTCAACACAATTTCAAGGCAACATTCGGGTCCAACAATCATTCATGACTTATGTTCATTTTAATTTAAATAGCATGTATCCCCTCGCGGGAAAAAACATTTGAAATAAGTAAAGAGCGAGGCTATAGACTCACCTTGCGTAGTAGTAGTGGTCTAGCGAAGACGTAACGAGAAATGTCACCGACGACGTGGATGCCCGGGATAATCAAACACTTGACCTAAAAGTCAAAGTACGAAAACCAAATCAATACACCGCGTACATAATTGTACTAAACACACGCAATGCGAAACAATTAATGCTTATGAAAACTCACGCCAAAACCAAACAAGTAGTTGTTACTAGACTTATACCATTTACCTACGTAATTAAAGTTACTATCCATTTTACGATTTTGCCGATACTTACCAAAAGTATGGGCTGTTTTACTAAACTTAACCCTTGTTATAAAAATTAAGAAAATTCTCAAAAATACCTTAAGACCTGTAGAAAACCCATTTTTAATCCCATTAAAAGTTTTCGCTTTTACGACCCGTTACTCAACACATTACTAAACCTACATTTTTTGGACTGAAATTGCACTTTGACCAAGTCGGACTCATTTGACCCATTTAAAATATACCATTGACCTCTAAGACACCTAAGTCTAATAATAGACTCAAATACACAGGTTTGAGACCAAAAATCAACCTTTGACCATTTACCAAACTAAACCTATGGTCCCCGGGATTTGACCCAAAACCAAACATAATTTCGGATTATGTTGATTCTCATCTCCCGGTACACGAACATTTAAACTAGCGTAACTTTTGACTCGTTTGGAGTCAAAAGCTCTACCTTATACCAAAACAAAGCTAGAAAGAAGCTCTACAACAATATCCTATCTTCCCAACCTGGACTTAGACTTAAACCCACGAAAAATACACTTAAACAATCTGTTCTAAAATCACTTCTTTAAAATCACCTCAAAACATCTTTTTGACCAATTTTAATCCTTCCTATACTCCTAATAACACCTAATAACCATCCTAATCAAATCAAAATACCCTAAATCACTTGTATGTTCATCCTCATTCAAAACCTACATCAAAAATTAAACATGCAATATAATTAAATATATATAAAATAATAATAACATGGATATAATCACATACCCATCATCAATCAAGATCAAACACCCAAGACACCCAAACCCCCAATTATTTCGCGGGTTTTGGGGCTGTGGAAGACTAAAAACATAATCCCCATATTTTAGATGGTTTCCTTCAATCCTAAACACAAATTAAGAACATAAAATGAGAAAAATTAGATCAAAACCCACTTGTTCATAAAAATAAATTTTTGTAAAAATTAAAGATGATGCATGTTTAAAATTATTGGTGGGATTCACTTACATGATTATTATAAACATGGGTCTTTGATTGGTTTTTCAAGAAATCATGTTTTGTGGCGGTTTTTGGTGGTGTTATGGTGGTGGCCGGCGGCTAGGAGAAAAAAGGGGAGAGAAAACCTAAATTTTTGAAAGTGAAAATGAAATGTGTGTGTGTTTGTGGTTCCTTTTGTAAAAATGGAGGGGCTAATTTTGACAAGTTGGCTATCTTTTGGCCTTGTAAATAAACAACCATTTTTAAAGAGCGAGAATGAGTTAGTAGTCGGTTTTGAAAATTTACGGGAGTCGGGTTTCACCCCGAAGACTTGAAAATACTTTTAAATGGTTCAAACGCACACAAAACGAATATACACATGGTTCCGACTCGACTTAACACGTAATAAAAATAAAATCTCGAAAAACTCAAATATCGATCAATCGATAATAAAAGGTAAATTTTGGGCATTCGTCGGTATCGTAGTCGTTATCGGTTCTTCTTAAATCGTCAAACGTTAAATTACGACCGTAAACGTCGGTTTCAACTTAAACCGTCAAATATATAACAAATGAAATTTCTTAAAAATTTCAAAAATATTCGTAAAATAGGATTAAATAAATGACGTTGGGCTCGGGATATCACATCCACAAGTGAGTCGCAACTTAAAGGAGATGCTCATACTGAACAACTCTTGAGACAATAACTTAGCATCATACGGCACATTCACGGGTCTTACATCCTCCCCTCCTAAAAGGAGCGACGTCCCGGCGCTCTCCGGTTCTTATATTCGCATTTCGTACTACTAGAAAGATGAGGGTACTTCTTACTAAAGAGGTATTCACATTCCAATGTGGACTTCGGTTCACGTCTCGGGTTCCATCACACCTTCACAATGAGTATTATACCTTGCTTCAAATATCTTAACATCTCGATCCATGATCTCCACTTCAATTTCCCCAAATTCTTCCTATGGTTATCAACACGTTTCTTCTCACAGCTTCTCACTGTCAACAAATGATTCTTAATTTACACCATCTCTTCCGTAGCCTCTCGAATCCTTCCAAGTCCATTCAACTGACTTTTCCTTACATCATTCTATCCAACTGGCGATCTACATTTTCATCATCATAATTCCTCAAAGGCTGCAGCTTCAATGCTACCATGGTAAATGTCGTTGTACAAAGATACTACCAACGGCAAGTATCGATCTCAACAACTATCAAAATCAATCACACACGTTCGGAGCATGTCTTCCAACTTTCGAATCGTCCTTTCACTTGGTTCATCATCTCATAAAAACAATTACTTCACAAAATAAAATCGCACGGGTCACACATATCCCCATCGAAAACGCTCAGAATATTCGATACGAAGTAATTAATACTAGTCATACAAAATCACCTTAATCGCAATATTACGTACATACAACCCTAGTTCGTCAAAAACGAATTCATCGATACGGAATCATCCGACGTATACATAACTCTCTCGAAAACGTCACAATCCCATCAAACACAAAAGCCATAATAAAACACATACAACCACATTACGACATGTTGGCAACATAGCCAAACCATCCCAAGTCAATCAGTTCAATCGAGTTAACTCATGCTTGCTAATCAGCCCAGCCAGGATAAAATAAGGATATTTGTGATGATTCTCGGATGAGTCCAGTCAAAAAGAAAATTGCAAGTTAAAGAAGGTTCACAAGCTTGCTAGCTATGGCTGCATATCCTAAACAAAGAATAAAATTCATACATACGTCACCGCAGGGTGCTCACCCACGGATTCATACCCAAAAGATATTACAAGAACACCATCTCACTTCCGTCTGAAACGTGGTCAAAATCTCAATAAGCATCATCGTTCACAGTAAAAAGATATATATATATTACATGGCACGTGTTCTCCATGATCGGACTTCATTGGACAATGTCGTCTCAAGTTCTCACAACTTACGATCACTTAACCAGATCACATACAACATAAACACATAAAAGACAAGGGTTCACCACAAAAACATCAACTATGGCTATCTATCGTTTAACCATCGATAATGAAGGATGGTTGAGTCAAGCAAAGAGGATTCCTCACTTAAACGAACGAAGACGGCAATGGAATTGTCTTCCAACTACTAATGCACAGTTGGTAAACTTCAACAGTTTATCGCGTGTCGTTAAACATATCAAAAGAACGAGAAAGGAAAATAAATAAAGTACGATACATTTGATGTAGGTTAAGTCTTTGTCATTTCTCTCAGAGTTGTTCGAACTCGGCTTTCCTCTACTTCGGTAGTCTTCTATTCTTGTTTAAATTTCTTCTCAGTGTCGGTATGAACCCCTTTGTTATATCATCAACACCCTAGCGGTTCCGATAAAATTCACACATTACACACAACACATAAAAACATTTTCCAAAATTACTCGGTCATAGTGACTTACTAAGTCAACGCCAAACAAAAAGAAAAGGATTTCAAAGAACACAAGAAAATTCAAAAATTCTCTTTAAGAATCAAAGAAATTACGACTACTTGCAAAAATGATCCACCATTTTAAAAAGAAACGTTCTCATCCAAACGTTTATCAAAACACTACAAGTTTCAAGATGACCAATTTGTTTGACACGATAGTGCCCTTCCTAAACTATGCATAATTAGCTAGATCATGCATACTTAAGGGTCAAGCAACAACAACCAACAAAATAGGACTCTTCCCGAATTATGCATAGTTAGCTAAGCTGTGCATAATTGAGGATCGAGTGATGACACAAACATTATTATTACATACCAAATATGACTACGAAAGTTTTCGACCAAATCTTCAAAATAATTAAACCATTTGAAATGGAATTTGAAATGGGGAAAATATTGTTACTATCGTTTTAAGAAACACATCAAACATTTTTCGTCCACTTTGGAAACATACCTTTACTTTGCCTTTTTATGAGAAAATAAATAAATAATTAAATAAAGAAATCGACACAATTTGCATTTGGTTCACCAAAACATTTCACACACTCGTACATATTTTCAAAATAGACTACTCACAAAATAACGGTAAGGTGGTTCAAGATTAAAGATCATTGCAAACACAACAAGTAATAAAGTCAAAAATCAATGAGATCGAACAAGTTAAACGAGCAATATAATTGCCAACTGAAATTAACTACATTAGAAATGAAGATACTTCAAATATATGACAAAAGTCTCGGGACAACAACAGCGATCTACGAATACATGGAGTAAAAATTGAATATCAACACAAGCGTCAAAAATAAAACAACGATCATAATTCCCATCGTCTCGAGTTGCACACACATTCCGCCAAGGGTATACGGGGAGAGAAGAATAATCACTTGGTTAAATAGAAACAATTTCAGCAGGAAGGTCGAGTTCTTTCACCTCTACAATTTGGTAAAGCGGCTTCGCCTCCTCGCTTTTGTCAATATAAATAAATAACCAATTTAATGAACATTTATAGCATCATTCCAGTAAATACAGAATTTTAGGTTCTATTAATCGTAAGAAGAAAAGTCACAACGTCCATGAACAGGACAAAATATACCGGGTGACAAACCCTCATCATCATGTAATCGTGAAGTAGCAATTCAAAATAAATAATGGTCTCATGCCATTGACAATATTAAAACGAAAAATCACATGACTACCCAAATTTAGATATAGACTTGCAAAATCAAAGAAGAGATGTCGTACAATCGAACTATTGTGACTCAAAACATTACATATACATCTTAAGAAAATAATATAAATATTCGTTTGTTGGGTAATCCATTTGCATTTTCTAGTTACTGTTACCTGGTACATTGTAAAAGCGAGCATTTACACATTTTAATTTGTGTTACACCATTAAAGAATTTACACCTTTCATTTTTCAATCTTTACGAAGTTTTCCTTTCTAGAAAAATTTCAATCTCTCGGAAATTATTAACATTAGTAGATGCGGTGACTCGGTTATCATAATCGACAAATCATTAGGTTTGAAAATCTCCATACTTGTGTCAAAATCTCGTCAATGTTCATATCTTAAGTACCAAAAACGTACATAGTTAGAATTTTCAAAGTTTCTCATTACTGTTATTAAGACTTATCTCATTACGTATATACAAATATCCAAAATAACTCAATCTAGTCCAATTAACTCTTAAAATCAACTTTTGACTTTTTATTATACATAAGTCTTCCTTAAAACTGGTTTGTTAAATCACATTCGCGCACTTCGACTCAAATGATAAAGAGGTTTCACGTAGTTTTATCTCAGATAATTTACTGATTTTAGTCGACACTTGAATCTCGATGATAATAATAAAATAATAAATAATTAAGATGCTTATTTCAATAATTCAAAGATATATAAAATTCAACTTTTAATCATTAGCCCATTATCAATTGATTTTAAAAGTAACACATCTCGCAGCGGAATAAATGTAAAACCCGCATGCTTTTACCATGAATAGTGCCCTTAAGATCGTACGTCCTAGATTAAAACTTACCTCATGTAGTATTGATCACATTCATGTGCTAATAATCAAGCAAGTGCATACGTGTATGACATGACAAGTATCGATTACGTACGAACTCATGATAAACAGTTAATAAATATATCACGTGAACATAATTAAATCATGATCACCATTTAAAATACGAACTAGAATAATTACGTAAATACTTATAATATAATTACGAGCGTTAAGTTTACGATAAACGACACGTTAGATTAAACAGAAACACTTTAAACACGAGCACGTTTAACCACGAACGAACACGAAACATCGGGACACGAGAAAGGTACGGGTACCCCATGTGGGGCCCCCATACCCACGGCACATATACAAGAAATGGGCTTAGCCCATGGACTTTACAAGTAAAGGGGGGTAAAGAGTAAAAACATGTTTTCATTTTTCACTTTCAAGAAATAAACACAAAAACCTAAAAAGAGTTTTCTCCTCCTCCTTTTTCTCCTCTTTGTGCCGCCACCTTCACATCACCATTGGAGGGTGATTGTTTGATTTTGATCTTAAAAACAAGTGTTAGAATCCGTGTTTGTTCATCCTTTTTCCAAGCTACTAGTGGTATACCTTTCTAACCCTTCTTTTTAATTCTTTTTAATTCTTTTAATCTTTGATTATTTTCATGAACATGTTATTATATTTTTTGATTTAAACATGATAATTAATCATTGATCTAACATGTTTTGGTATTAATTAAAATCAAGGAAGGATTTAAAGGGGTGTTTGTTTCTAGCCGCCTAGCAAAACAAACCCGAGGGGGGTTTGGTTTGCTATTGCCGCCACCACCAAGACCATTTTTGGTCTTGGTTGGCTCATGTGGGACCCACGGCAGCAAGGAGACACATGTGCCCCAGGTTTGGCTCGGGGTACGGTGTCGAATTCATGCCCGATTCATGGTTCGTTGGTTAAATCATGATCTATGTTACATGTTAATTTTTATGAATCATGAACTTAGGATATAATTAATTAATAACATGAAATATTAATTAAATCATGACTTAGGTTATTTAATTATTAGTTTAACATGACATTAATTTAACCTAAGTATTTTATGTTATAAGTTATAATTAATTAATTATTAAAACATGCCTATAATTAATTAATTTAGTCATGACTTAGGTTATAGTATTAATAATAATAATACACATTTTAACCTAAGTATATTCATTTCATTTTAATTAAAACATGTTATACTTTAATTAAAATGCTTAACCTATAGTTTAATTAAAATACATGAAATAATAATTAAACTATATACTATATCATATGACTTAAGAAACAAGCTTATAAACACTTAGACTTATATGATAGCTTATGTAACCAGCTTAATTCTAAATATGGAAACTTCTATTTATAGAAACTTAATTAAATAAGGCAACTAATCTAATTATGGAAACCTTCTATATATGGAAATCTATCTATTTCAGGCAGCTAATCTAATCATGGAAACCTTCTATATATGGAAACTTATTTAATTAAGGCAGCTGATCTATTTTTGGAAACTTTCTATTTTTAGAAACTAATCTATTTTAAGCAGTAAATTCTATTTTTGGAAACTTTCTATTTTTGGAAACTTTCTATTTTTGGAAACTTTCTATTTTTGGAAACTTTCTATTTTTGGTAACTTTCTATTTTTGGAAACTTTCTATTTTTGGAAACTTTCTATTTTTGGAAACTTTCTATTTTTGGAAACCTGCTATTTTTGGAAAGTTACTTATTATTGCACAGTAAGTATATTAATACATGAAACACCAGTAATACTTAATCAGATAAATCAGAATACAAGATGAACACAGTTTAAGGCTTTAAGCAGTGAACCATGACCTAAAACATACCAAATCAGCTATAATGAGACACAAAACCCAGTACGTAATCAGTGAATCGATACTTATACACGTGTGTATTCATGTAGCGTTAGTGATCCAGAAGTAGGAGTCTTTCTTCCGTTCATTCACTGGACTTGAGGTACGGATTCCCGTCCTTTCAGTATGGACATTCTTTCCTTATTAGGATTTCCCCGTATGCAGCCAACTATTTTCCCCAGCATTTGTTTTATTGTTTTGAACTGCTTATGTTAATTTAGCATAATCTATAGCCATATACAAGCATGACCAGTTTCACCTAGTTATGGAGGTACCATAACCATAGCATTGGAGGCACCGATGTTATGACTTCCCCACGGCGGAGTGATTGCTCGTGGCGTCCCTTTTCAGTTTTGGCCATATTATTATATCAGGTGGGGCGTATGGGTGCATCCTAGTTACATGTTTTATTCAGTTTATCATGGTGAATGTGGTGTGTGCCTTGCACCCTTCACAAGGAGTTGATCCCTCCTACCCAAACCAGTATATTGATTAGAGGCATCCCCTCTAATCAGCATGATGAGGTCACCCCTCCAAGTATTCATGCACGTGACCTTTTCATGACCTATATGGGCTATGGTATATATATGTTAAAACAGTTTTCACAAGATAAACATAAGGCTTTTCAAACTATAAAACCAGTTTTCTTGATACTTAACCAGTTTACTCAGTACTTAGTCTTCCGCTGTTATATGTTACATGTTTACTCTATTTCATGCTATATTGTACATCCGTGCACTGAGCGTCTTGCTCAGCCGTTTTCCTTTTCATGTTCCCAAAACGGCAGGTACTCAGGGACGCTCGTAGATCTCAAACGTAGGTGCATATGGACTGGAAGCTTTACTGTCTTTCTTTACTTTATGCATTTCCTTTACTTTGATACAGTTGCTATGGACATTGTTTCGTCCTTTCCTTTTACAGTATTTATATTTGTGTGTGATGAGCTTTACTTTGGGGTACCGATGTTTGATTCCGGTATTTCCCTTTTATGGTTGAATAATGCTTAGACATTTATCCTTGTATGCTTTGATGACACGCCATGATTATGCGTAATATTCCATTTCCAAAATGGGGTGTTACAATTATGGTATCAGAGCCAAGGCTTCGACCTGTAGGCTCTCAATTATGACCTGTGATTAGTGGGTAGTCACTACGGTCTTCCTAGAACTGACAGTTGTTTTCATGCATTCATCATTTTTAAGCATACATATACATGTCATTGTTACAGGGTTTTTGACTAAGTAATGGTTGGTACAGGACTGGCCCTATTTAGTCGCATGTGTTTTATCGAAACTTTTAGATTTGGGACCGACCCATAGGCGTCCCCTCGATATGTCTTTTATTTTGAGTGAACTGACCGAAGGCGTTCACTCTCGAGCATCAAAAGTTTTCATAAAACTGCATCATGCATTCATACAAAGATTTTCTGCATAAAATTTTTCTCGTGAAATTTTTGGCATAAAATTTTTTTAGATTTTATGTTGAACTGTTAATCATATGTTTTATGTTATACTGTCAGATGGTTCACACACGCGAGCAAGAGCAGCTCAATGCTGCAATTCAGGCTGCCATGCAAGCCTTACTTCCTCAACTGAGGAATGATATTCGTGCTGAAGTCCAAGCTGCCAACAATCAGCAGCAGCAGAATCAGGCACCTCCTCCTCCTCCTCCACCAGTGACACTAGCGGTATGGTTGGAAAGATTTAACAAGCTCCGTCCTAGAGCTTCCGAAAAGACTGATAGCCCCAGCGATGCTGAAAGCTGGCTGACTCACATTGAGAAAATCTTCAATGCTATGGGATGTGACCCCGCCTTCAAGGCAAGATTGGCATGCTACAGGTTTGAAGGCGATGTACTCAACTGGTGGCTAGCTTTGACGCAGTCAGAAGGAGGTGATGAATGGGTCGCTGGTTTGACATGGGCCCAATTCAAGGAGAGAGTGATGGAACAGTTCTTTCCTAAGGCAGAGCAGGACAAACTCAAGCGTGAATACCACGGGATACGTCAGAGAGCGGGCGAGAATAGCAACGAATTCATGCAGCGCTTTCTTCGCTTGGCTGGTTTTCTGGGAGCAGCGGCTGGTACTCCTGAGGAGCAGGCACACCATTTTAGGTGGGAACTTCGCACCTCGGTTGCGAACAATCTGGTATGTGCTACGTTCAATACAGTAGCACAAGTGGCCGACGCAGCAAGGAAGCTTGAGATGTTGCAGGAACGCGATGAGTTCGGGGAAGCTGAAAGACCCGACAAGAGGTAAAACATTTCGTGTTCTATCGATAACCAGACCGCATCCTATCATTATATGTTCTATAATCATCTCTTAAACTGTATCTTCCAGGCAGAAAACTGGGGACCGGTCTCAGCCGGCTACTCAGCAGCAGCCCAATCAGCCCAAAGGAAACGGTCACTCTAACGACCGTTCTGTTGTGGAAAGGCGCAACGGTAATGATAATTACCGTAACAATGCGGGACACTCCAACAACAGCAGGTCCTACTATTTACGCATCTTCTTATGATTTCATGTTATATCTCTCATGCTGACACTATATCAACTCTACCAGGAACCACGGTAACGGAAGGGACCAGAACCACAGGGGTTCTCAGCCCAACCGTTCAGCTAACGCTGGTAAGCATCTTATGACGCTTACGTCCTATACTCGTGCATATACTTTATTCTTAACACGTTTTGTCATCAGCAGGCCCTCAGCAAGCAAGGACTCCTGCTGGAGGATTCACTCATCCTCTTTGCAGCACTTGCCATCGCAGACACCCTGGCCCATGTCGTCGTGATTCCGACGCGTGCTACAAGTGCGGCCTCCCTAGCCATCGTATGAGAGATTTCCGTAAGGGTGAAATGGAGGGTACTTCGGGTCATGCTGATACTAAACCGCCTCCTACCACTGGGCGTGTCTACACGACATCGCGCGATCAGGCAAACAAATCTACAGGTACCATTACTGGAATTTTGTATATGTACGGCCAGGCTGCATGTGTTCTTTTCGACACGGGTGCCACTCATTCAGTTATTTCCACTACTTATGCTAAGAACATCAGGACACTTCCCTTGCCATTAGAAAATAAGCTTACCATTTCCACGCCTCTGAGGGACTCTGTATTAATAACTCATGTATACAAGAGTCTTCCTCTAGAGTTTGATGATAAAGTTCGTGCAGTAGATGCACTTCCCCTAGACATGATTGAGTTCGATATGATCCTTGGCATGGACTGGCTATCCAGGCATCATGCTACCATAGACTGCCACTCATATCGGGTGATCTTCGGCGACATAAATGCACCAGAGTACATTCATAACGGGTTCATACCCGGACGGTCTGTACAAGTCATATCTACCTTGCAAGCACGTGCATTACTGTCACATGGCTGCGAAGGTTATCTAGCTACGGTTCATGACATGGATGTTGAATCCCCATCGATTCAGGATCAACCGGTAGTCTCAGAATTTCAAGACGTCTTCCCAGATGAACTTCCAGGCATACCACCTGCAAGAGAAGTGGAGTTCAACATCGACCTTGTTCCAGGAGCCGAGCCAATCTCGAAGGCTCCGTATCGTATGCCTCCCATGGAGCTAAAAGAACTGAAGGACCAACTGCAGGAACTTCTTGAACGAGGGTTCATTAGACCAAGCGCATCTCCATGGGGCGCACCGGTCTTGTTCGTTAAGAAGAAGGACGGCAGCATGCGACTTTGCATTGACTACCGTGAACTTAATAAGATTACCATCCGCAATAGATATCCACTGCCACGTATAGACGATCTGTTTGACCAACTTCAAGGAGCCAAACACTTCTCAAAGATCGATCTAAGGTCAGGCTACCATCAGCTAAGGGTTAAAGAGCAGGATATTGCCAAGACTGCTTTTCGTACCCGCTATGGCCATTATGAGTTTGTGGTCATGCCATTCGGCCTGACTAACGCTCCAGCAGTATTCATGGATCTGATGAACAGAATCTTTCATGAATTCCTTGATAAATTTGTCATTGTATTCATCGATGACATCTTGATATTCTCAAAGTCCACGGAGGAACACGAAGATCATCTCCGTACTGTACTACAGATTCTTCGTCAGAAGCAGCTGTATGCGAAATTCTCCAAGTGTGAGTTCTGGTTAAACAAGGTGGCATTCTTAGGTCACATTGTATCAGCAGAAGGGATCACTATGGACCCAGCGAAGGTTGAGGCTATCACTAAATGGCCAAGACCAACATCAGCGACAGAAGTCCGCAGTTTCTTAGGCTTAGCTGGATATTATCGAAGATTCGTGGAGAACTTTTCCCGCTTGGCATTGCCTCTCACCAAACTGATGCGAAAAGGAGAGAAATTCGTCTGGACGGAAGAACGAGAGAAGAGCTTCGAAGACCTAAAGCAGAAGTTAGTATCTGCACCTATTCTTACTCTCCCATCTGGTACAGGTGGATTTCAGATCTATAGCGATGCATCGGGGAAGGGACTGGGCTGTGTTCTCATGCAACATGGGAAAGTGATCGCGTATGCTTCACGGCAGCTTAAGCCCTATGAAGAAAACTACCCCACGCATGACCTGGAACTTGCTGCAGTGGTGTTCGCATTGAAGATATGGAGGCATTATTTATACGGAGAATCATGCGACATTTTCACGGATCACAAGAGCTTGAAGTATATCTTCACACAGCGAGAATTGAACATGAGACAAAGGAGATGGTTGGAACTGTTGAAGGATTATGATATTAACCTACAGTATCATCCCGGGAAGGCTAATGTAGTAGCAGATGCACTCAGCAGAAAGTCCGGAATGATAAACGGCATTGAGATCGAGGAACAAAACATAAGGGACTTGGAGCGGCTAAACATCGAAATCATGGTACGTGGGCAGCACGGATACTGGGCGAATCTTAGAATAGAACCTGAGTTACTGACTAGGATCAAGGAAGCGCAGAAGGATGATGGAGAGATTTGGGCGATAATTCAGAATTTGGAGAAGCAGACAGAATTCAGAATGGACGCAGACGGTATCGTTTGGCAGGGCACGAGACTTTGTGTTCCTGATAATCCAGAACTTCGGAAAGCATTGTTAGCTGAAGCTCACAGCTCCCCATTTTCTATACATCCTGGATCGACAAAAATGTACCATGACATCAGACAGCACTTTTGGTGGAGTGGTATGAAACAGGATGTAGCCCCGTATGTCTCCAAATGTCTTACCTGCCAGCAGGTTAAGATTGAACATCAGCGATCTGGCGGTCTCCTTCAACCGTTGGATATTCCAGAGTGGAAGTGGGACAAAATCACCATGGATTTTGTTACCGGTCTTCCGCCTACCAAGAAGAAGCACGATGCTATTTGGGTCATTGTTGATCGACTCACCAAATCAGCTCATTTCTTACCGATACGCAAGGAAGATCCGGTAAGTAAACTCGCAGATACTTACAGAAGGGAGATCATGAGACTCCACGGCACTCCCTCAAGCATCGTCTCAGACAGAGATCCTCGTTTCACGTCGCGATTCTGGAAAGGTCTGCAAAAAAAGCTTGGGGTACACAACTTAAGCTGAGTACGGCCTTTCATCCTCAAACGGACGGACAGTCAGAGCGAACAATTCAGACATTGGAAGATATGTTAAGGTCGTGTGCGTTGGAATGGACAAGTGATTGGGACGATTACATCTGTTTAGTCGAGTTTGCATACAACAACAGCTGGCACGCAAGTATCAAATGTGCTCCTTTCGAAATGTTGTATGGAAGAAAGTGTCGCGCTCCAACTTGCTGGGATCAAGTGGGAGAGCGAACACTCGAAGGACCAGAGATTATAGAAATGACCAACGAGAAGATCGAAGTAGCTAAGCAGAAACTGCAGGAAGCACGATCACGTCAGAAGAGTTACGCCGATAAGCATCGTAGGGACATACATTTTAATGTGGGAGATCACGTCTTCCTCAAGGTTTCGCCGGCACGTGGTGTTAAACGCTTCGGGATCAAAGGGAAACTCAGTCCTCGGTTCATCGGACCATTCGATATCGTTGAACGAATCGGCGAAGTATCTTACCGATTGGCGTTACCTCCTCAGCTTTCGCACGTGCATAACGTGTTCCATGTGTCCTTACTCAGAGGGTACAATTATCATCCCCTTCACATGGTTCAGTATCCACTGGAACAGATACGTGAAGATCTCACTTTTATAGAAGAACCCGAACGAGTACTCGACAGGCAAGAACGAGTCATGAGAAGGAAGACGATTCCTTTCGTCAAAATCCTTTGGAGGGACCATACCGAGCGGGAAGCCACTTGGGAAACAGAGGAGTCTATCCGGGCTTCTTACCCTCACTTCATATTTTGAGTTCGGGGATGTCACTTCTTTTCAGCTTACTTTATCTATAATTCGGGGACGAATTATTCTTTTTAGGGGGGAAGAATTGTAAAACCCGCATGCTTTTACCATGAATAGTGCCCTTAAGATCGTACGTCCTAGATTAAAACTTACCTCATGTAGTATTGATCACATTCATGTGCTAATAATCAAGCAAGTGCATACGTGTATGACATGACAAGTATCGATTACGTACGAACTCATGATAAACAGTTAATAAATATATCACGTGAACATAATTAAATCATGATCACCATTTAAAATACGAACTAGAATAATTACGTAAATACTTATAATATAATTACGAGCGTTAAGTTTACGATAAACGACACGTTAGATTAAACAGAAACACTTTAAACACGAGCACGTTTAACCACGAACGAACACGAAACATCGGGACACGAGAAAGGTACGGGTACCCCATGTGGGGCCCCCATACCCACGGCACATATACAAGAAATGGGCTTAGCCCATGGACTTTACAAGTAAAGGGGGGTAAAGAGTAAAAACATGTTTTCATTTTTCACTTTCAAGAAATAAACACAAAAACCTAAAAAGAGTTTTCTCCTCCTCCTTTTTCTCCTCTTTGTGCCGCCACCTTCACATCACCATTGGAGGGTGATTGTTTGATTTTGATCTTAAAAACAAGTGTTAGAATCCGTGTTTGTTCATCCTTTTTCCAAGCTACATAGTGGTATACCTTTCTAACCCTTCTTTTTAATTCTTTTTAATTCTTTTAATCTTTGATTATTTTCATGAACATGTTATTATATTTTTTGATTTAAACATGATAATTAATCATTGATCTAACATGTTTTGGTATTAATTAAAATCAAGGAAGGATTTAAAGGGGTGTTTGTTTCTAGCCGCCTAGCAAAACAAACCCGAGGGGGGTTTGGTTTGCTATTGCCGCCACCACCAAGACCATTTTTGGTCTTGGTTGGCTCATGTGGGACCCACGGCAGCAAGGAGACACATGTGCCCCAGGTTTGGCTCGGGGTACGGTGTCGAATTCATGCCCGATTCATGGTTCGTTGGTTAAATCATGATCTATGTTACATGTTAATTTTTATGAATCATGAACTTAGGATATAATTAATTAATAACATGAAATATTAATTAAATCATGACTTAGGTTATTTAATTATTAGTTTAACATGACATTAATTTAACCTAAGTATTTTATGTTATAAGTTATAATTAATTAATTATTAAAATATGCCTATAATTAATTAATTTAGTCATGACTTAGGTTATAGTATTAATAATAATAATACACATTTTAACCTAAGTATATTCATTTCATTTTAATTAAAACATGTTATACTTTAATTAAAATGCTTAACCTATAGTTTAATTACAATACATGAAATAATAATTAAACTATATACTATATCATATGACTTAAGAAACAAGCTTATAAACACTTAGACTTATATGATAGCTTATGTAACCAGCTTAATTCTAAATATGGAAACTTCTATTTATAGAAACTTAATTAAATAAGGCAACTAATCTAATTATGGAAACCTTCTATATATGGAAATCTATCTATTTCAGGCAGCTAATCTAATCATGGAAACCTTCTATATATGGAAACTTATTTAATTAAGGCAGCTGATCTATTTTTGGAAACTTTCTATTTTTAGAAACTAATCTATTTTAAGCAGTAAATTCTATTTTTGGAAACTTTCTATTTTTGGAAACTTTCTATTTTTGGAAACTTTCTATTTTTGGAAACTTTCTATTTTTGGAAACTTTCTATTTTTGGTAACTTTCTATTTTTGGAAACTTTCTATTTTTGGAAACTTTCTATTTTTGGAAACTTTCTATTTTTGGAAACCTGCTATTTTTGGAAAGTTACTTATTATTGCACAGTAAGTATATTAATACATGAAACACCAGTAATACTTAATCAGATAAATCAGAATACAAGATGAACACAGTTTAAGGCTTTAAGCAGTGAACCATGACCTAAAACATACCAAATCAGCTATAATGAGACACAAAACCCAGTACGTAATCAGTGAATCGATACTTATACACGTGTGTATTCATGTAGCGTTAGTGATCCAGAAGTAGGAGTCTTTCTTCCGTTCATTCACTGGACTTGAGGTACGGATTCCCGTCCTTTCAGTATGGACATTCTTTCCTTATTAGGATTTCCCCGTATGCAGCCAACTGTTTTCCCCAGCATTTGTTTTATTGTTTTGAACTGCTTATGTTAATTTAGCATAATCTATAGCCATATACAAGCATGACCAGTTTCACCTAGTTATGGAGGTACCATAACCATAGCATTGGAGGCACCGATGTTATGACTTCCCCACGGCGGAGTGATTGCTCGTGGCGTCCCTTTTCAGTTTTGGCCATATTATTATATCAGGTGGGGCGTATGGGTGCATCCTAGTTACATGTTTTATTCAGTTTATCATGGTGAATGTGGTGTGTGCCTTGCACCCTTCACAAGGAGTTGATCCCTCCTACCCAAACCAGTATATTGATTAGAGGCATCCCCTCTAATCAGCATGATGAGGTCACCCCTCCAAGTATTCATGCACGTGACCTTTTCATGACCTATATGGGCTATGGTATATATATGTTAAAACAGTTTTCACAAGATAAACATAAGGCTTTTCAAACTATAAAACCAGTTTTCTTGATACTTAACCAGTTTACTCAGTACTTAGTCTTCCGCTGTTATATGTTACATGTTTACTCTATTTCATGCTATATTGTACATCCGTGCACTGAGCGTCTTGCTCAGCCGTTTTCCTTTTCATGTTCCCAAAACGGCAGGTACTCAGGGACGCTCGTAGATCTCAAACGTAGGTGCATATGGACTGGAAGCTTTACTGTCTTTCTTTACTTTATGCATTTCCTTTACTTTGATACAGTTGCTATGGACATTGTTTCGTCCTTTCCTTTTACAGTATTTATGTTTGTGTGTGATGAGCTTTACTTTGGGGTACCGATGTTTGATTCCGGTATTTCCCTTTTATGGTTGAATAATGCTTAGACATTTATCCTTGTATGCTTTGATGACACGCCATGATTATGCGTAATATTCCATTTCCAAAATGGGGTGTTACAATAAAACAAAAGATTTTTCAAACGATTTTAAACAAGCATCATTGAATTATGCATAGTGACTCTCTATAACGACAATTAAATAAACAAATGATTTCCAATGACGTTCCATCAATATTTAAAATTTATTTCAAGCGTTAGAATTTCTCACTTATAGTGTATATTCCGATTTTATCCCAGTTTATTCACTACAACAAGTAACGTGTTCTAGTTTACACCAATGCATACGTAAACATAACCTTATGTTTAAAATAAAACAAATTTTACAAAGTTTTTATCTCCAAAATACGTGGCCAGTTTTTCTACTCATTTTTCATATTACAAAATACGTCCATAGTTTAATGACCAAACATTAATTCATATTAAATTAAAAGTTGCATATACTCAACAGTCATATCGTAAATTCATTTATAACTCTGGTTCTCAAATTTAATTAAACAAGTTCTTAACAAATTCATCACAAGCTTCTAGTATTAAATTATTAATATATGAAAACAAGGGTTTTACGAGTAATATAGATTACTTATTAGGATATACCAACCAAAGTTAAAAGAAAAATAATTTCACTTTATCCATTTCTTCTCTACACTTATTTTTACTTGTTACAAAACACACCATAAGTCATTTCTATCCAAAAGTTTCATCCGCCAAGTATTAAATATGTAAAACACTTTATGTCTTAAATCATTCGATCAACAAAGTTTAATGCTTATTTAACTCGCACAATTGTCGGACCTCGTCATGTAAAATTTTAACTTCAAAATAATGAAACAACAAAACAAAATGAAATAAATGGAACGAGAATACGTATGTCAACTAAATGTTGTTATCGGCCTCGGATGAGTCTCGAAATCGTACACTACAAAATTAACACAAATCAACCAAATTCCAAGTTATCGCGATTGATCACGACGCTAGTCTATTTTAAAACACATCTTTAAAATTCAAGTAGAATAGTAAACAATGATTAAATGGCGACACGCCTCAACCACGTTTTATAAAATACACATGTGATTCGTCGCTACGATGTACGCATCGTTGATTATACTTCGTCTATATTATAGTTACACCAACCAATATATCAAACCCATAAGGAATAAAGGAAATAAAGTAATATGTAAGTAAATTACGTTTCAAAAGAAAATGTCCAAAATGACACATCACGGTGCGATAACGACAATCGAGATCAATCTGGTCAATGTACAATATGTTACGAAGCGTTACTTACGTATCTAGAGTATCAAACAGGGTTCATATTCGGTTATCCGAACAATAAATTAATTATCAAGATTGATAATTAGCGGTAAGGCCGAATTCTCAACAAAACCGCATTTTAATGTACGATAATTACCCAAGGACCATTGCTTCGCGTGCAATGCCTTTAAATACCATAGTATATACATACTTATACATACAACCATTCCTACATACACGTAGGATTACAACGCGGTGTTGCCATGTAATGCAATGTAGCCCGTTATGCCAATTACATGCAACATATACGATAATCTTTACAGGAATTTGCAAATTACGATGATAAGTACTCAACGTACAAAACAATATATCTCAATATATATCAAAGTATTTACTTACTAAATACTCGGGAATTCATATCAATTTTGAGGGATACATCTAAAATATAAAGCAATGCTAAAGAATACTTACCGGAGCCATGCAGGATAGTTGTATGCTTGGACAATTTCTTACGACACCAAAAGTTATAGTTTAGGATTTTTCAAAATGACCTAGTTCTCTATAACTCATGGCTCTGATTACCAATCTATAACACCCCCACCAAATGGTATGCGCAGCGGAACTACAACATTTGGGTGCTAATTAGTTATCATCACACATAAGCTATATTAAACGACTCAAAGAGACGTAAAAGTTTAAACATAAATTTAAACATTATTAAAATCATACAAGTCTATAGTTTTCCAAATCCCAAGATAATACTAAACAGAGTTTGCGTTAGGTCCCCACTGAATCTCAACCCAAAAGTACATTTTTGCTCACATGACAGAATAATAAAAGAGTTTTAAGTTAAATAAGGGTGGAAAAACAAGTAGACCGCCAAGCCACAACAACTTCCATCCTCGCATGCTCCGCTGCTATCAATCTTGGTTACCTGAAACACATGCTTAAAACTGTCAACACAAAGGTTGAGCGAATCTATAGGTTTATCAATCATAAGTTGAACATAAGTATTAAAAAAACCAATCATGATCATTCAATAGCATTGTCGCGCAAACAATCTATTATTCAAGGATGAGACAATTGTGTTTAAGCTCATGACACTAATCCGTTAACTCAATCACCCGCGTAATAATTACCGGCGTGATTCAGATGAAACCAGTGCCCATACTAAAGGCATTAGTTGCAATTATACCTTATCTCTTATCACAAATTATCCGTCCGCAGGGGGTATCAACGTACTAGCCCTCGTCTCGGATAGGGTAGTCAACCCCATAGTACTATAACTTTGTATAAGCGGATATTTCCCCCTTCGCAAGGGCAAGACAATAGTTAATAGTTCATGAATTTAGGGCCTTTTGCAACTAGGTACTCAACACAATTTCAAGGCAACATTCGGGTCCAACAATCATTCATGACTTATGTTCATTTTCATTTAAATAGCATGTATCCCCTCGCGGGTAAAAACATTTGAAATAAGTAAAGAGCGAGGCTATAGACTCACCTTGCGTAGTAGTAGTGGTTCTAGCGAAGACGTAACGAGAAATGTCACCGACGACGTGGATGCCCGGGATAATCAAACACTTGACCTAAAAGTCAAAGTACGAAAACCAAATCAATACACCGCGTACATAATTGTACTAAACACACGCAATGCGAAACACTTAATGCTTATGAAAACTCACGCCAAAACCACACAAGTAGTTGTTACTAGACTTATACCATTTACCTACGTTATTAAAGTTACTATCCATTTTACGATTTTGTCGATACTTACCAAAAGTATGGGTTGTTTTACTAAACTTAACCCTTGTTATAAAAATTAAGAAAATTCTCAAAAATACCTTAAGACCTTTAGAAAATAAATTTTTAATCCCATTAAAATTTTTCGCTTTTACGACCCGTTACTCAACACATTACTAAACCTACATTTTCGGGACTGAAATTGCACTTTGACCAAGTCGGACTCATTTGACCCATTTAAAATATACCATTGACCTCTACGACACCTAAGTCTAATAATAGACTCAAATACACAGGTTTGAGACCAAAAATCAACATTTGACCATTTACCAAACTAAACCTATGGTCCCCGGGATTTGACCCAAAACCAAACATAATTTCGGATTATGTTGATTCTCATCTCCCGGTACACGAAAATTTAAACTAGCGTAACTTTTGACTCGTTTGGAGTCAAAAGCTCTACCTTATACCAAAACAAAGCTAGAAAGAAGCTCTACAACAATATCCTATCTTCCCAACCTGGACTTAGACTTAAACCCACGAAAAATACCCTTAAACGATCTGTTCTAAAATCACTTCTTTAAAATCACCTCAAAACATCTTTTTGACCAATTTTAATCCTTCCTATACTCCTAATAACACCTAATAACCATCCTAATCAAATCAAAATACCCTAAATCACTTGTATGTTCATCCTCATTCAAAACCCACATCAAAAATTAAACATGCAATATAATTAAATATATATAAAATAATAATAACATGGATATAATCACATACCCATCATCAATCAAGATCAAACATCCAAGACACCCAAACCCCCAATTATTTCGTGGGTTTTGGGGCTGTGGAAGACTAAAAACATAATCCCCATATTTTAGATGGTTTCCTTCAATCCTAAACACAAATTAAGAACATAAAATGAGAAAAATTAGATCAAAACCCACTTGTTCATAAAAATAAATTTTTGTAAAAATTAAAGATGATGCATGTTTAAAATTATTGGTGGGATTCACTTACATGATTATTATAAACTTGGGTCTTTGATTGTTTTTTCAAGAAATCATGTTTTATGGCGGTTTTTGGTGGTGTTATGGTGGTGGCCGGCGGCTAGGAGAAAAAAGGGGAGAGAAAACCTAAATTTTTGAAAGTGAAAATGAAATATGTGTGTGTTTGTGGTTCCTTTTGTAAAAATGGAGGGGCTAATTTTGACAAGTTGGCTATCTTTTGGCCTTGTAAATAAACAACCATTTTTAAAGAGCGAGAATGAGTTAGTAGTCGGTTTTGAAAATTTACGGGAGTCGGGTTTCGCCCCGAACACTTGAAAATACTTTTAAATGGTTCAAACGCACACAAAACGAATATACACATGGTTCCGACTCGACTTAACACGTAATAAAAATAAAATCTCGAAAAACTCAAATATCGATCAATCGATAATAAAAGGTAAATTTTGGGCATTCGTCGGTATCGTAGTCGTTATCGGTTCTTCTTAAATCGTCAAACGTTAAATTACGACCGTAAACGTCGGTTTCAACTTAAACCGTCAAATATATAACAAATGAAATTTCTTAAAAATTTCAAAAATATTCGTAAAATAGGATTAAATAAATGACGTTGGGCTCGGGATACCACATCCACAAGTGAGTCGCAACTTAAAGGAGATGCTCATACTGAACAACTCTTGAGACAATAACTTAGCATCATACGGCACATTCACGGGTCTTACATTTAGGGGTCTCGGAAGAGGTATTTAGTCATATGAATATTTTTCGGGATGGTTTTAAGTCATTTAGGACTTAGTTATAAAGTTTATTTCAAAATTTGAGATTTTTTTAAAAAGTGTATATTTTACGTCTTTTACGGTAAAACGCGTAAATTTGACTAGTTTTACGGTTTTGAGGTTTTGGAGGCTTTAGGAGCTGAAATAAATTAAGAAAAATTAAGGTAATATTATTAATACATATATTAATAATAAAATAAATAAAAAAACGAATTTATAGGGTGAATAGTCGGTTTAAAAAAAAGAGGAAAAAAAAGGAGAAAAGATTTATGGTAACGAGAGTTTGGGTTGGAAAAGGATTATTTTTGCTATATAAGGAACCCCACAACATATCAAACGACTTTTATTACTCCCCTGGAGTTATAGTCGACACAAAAAAAAGGGGAAGAAGAAAAATTAGGGTTTCTTCATAAATTTGGGTTTTTATTCATCTTGCATTAATCTTAAGGTAAAATTTATAACCCTTTTTAATTTAATTGTTTTTATGTTTAATTAATCATTCTTATGATGGATTAGGGTTAGGGTTTTTATGAAATCAGTAAAATAATGATGTGATGATCATAATATGATGATCATATAACCTAGGGTTTGTATTAGATGGGGTTATGGGTAATTAATTAGTTCAATTTGTTTAAACCCGTTTTTAAAAACTGGACAGATTTTGAGTCAATTGTTTTGATCATATCGGGAGTTCTATAAACTCTTATTTTATGATCCAAGTACCCCTGGAAAGATATTTGAAGTGGCTTTCCAATGCAAGAAACGAGAACTAAATTGGAGGTAGGGAAGTGGGTCAAAAACAGGTTACAACAGTCGGAGGTCAAAACAGTTTTGAATTCAGCCTGTTTTCTTTTTAAGTTTTGGGTTGCTTGGGGTACTTAGGGTTGCATTGGGATTTTCTCACGAACTTGAGAGATGGTTTATATATTGTAGTAAGTATCTGCACTTGGGCTAAGGTTGTGGTTTAGGGTAAGACGCCTTAATGGTAACAAACCTTTAGTACGTTTAAAATCAGGAAATCTGGAATGACAAAAGTAGATATATGTATATCGGGGCCTTAAAAGTAGCTTTAAGGTTAGGGAAAGTGGGAGGTGTTACCCAACATATGTAAGGGTATGAATATTCATTTTACAGAAACCATGGGTATGTTTAAGTGGACGTTTGACTTAAAGTTTTGAGACCTAAAAACTGGGACTATTTTGGGTAAAATATGAACGGGTTAGTTATTAAACTTAACCAAGTTAAGGACTTGTTAAGGAAGGGTAATGGGGTGATTAGAGCTTATCAATGAGGTAAATATGTGGAAATAGGCTAGATGTCTATCATAGGTTAATGAGCCATCTTAGTGATTGGTTCGTGTACTGATTGCGTATTTTTGGTTTGTTAGCTTGTTGCTAGTGCAAGGACTTTTGAAGGAGCTATCAGGTGAGTGTTCATAGTCCCATGTTTATTATTGTTTTTGACTTCCAGATAGGATGGAAGAGACACTGTGTGGAGTTATTTATGAATTGAAGCTGTGTATGTTTTTAAAGTTTGAGATTGGACTTGTGTGTACATTATGTGTTTAACTGCTATGTGGTTCTTGTTTGTGTATGGTTTGGATCGGAAGGGTACATAGGTGTATGGGCGCCTATGGTACTATAGTGTTTGGTAAGGCGTGATGCCTTGGAAATTGTGATTGTTGGTAAGGCGTGATGCCTTGGAAATTGTGATTGTTGGTAAGGCGTGATGCCTTGGAAATTGTGATTGTTGGTAAGGCGTGATGCCTTGCAAATTGTGATTGTTGGTAAGGCGTGATGCCTTGGAAATTGTGATTGTTGGTAAGGCGTGATGCCTTGGAAATTGTGATTGTTGGTAAGGCGTGATGCCTTGGAATTGTATTGATTAATTGAACTTGAATGCTAGTTGTTAATACATTATTGTAGCACATGTTCCATATGTTATTGTGTTGATGTTTGATATTCACAGCTTATAACTGTTTTAGCGTTGGAGTCTAAACCTATGACTCTCACCAACTTTATGTTGACATGTTTTAGTGTCTCTTTCAGGTGATACTATGGTTAAGCATGAGAACATAAGTGGCTAGGATTGGAGAAGCTTAGGAATGCATATAGAAGGAGAATCCCCGTTTCCTTCTTAGTTTTTATTTGTTCATTTAATAAGTGATACTGTGGCACGCATATTTTTGTTTGGTTATGTTATTTGTTTGTCTTGGGTAAGCGGTAGGACTGTTACCTACTTACCTAGACTCTCGTATTTGATGACATATTGTCATGACTTTGGTGTCACCATTTTATGATATTTCTTATTTCATATAGTTATCTCTATAGACACGCCAGGTTGTGATGATATCCATACGTCGCGCCCCATGTTCCGCCATGGTGGGGTGTGACATAGACCTAGTTTTGCAAATCCTAAGTACCTTGAGCAAGTTCAATTTGAGAATCAGCACTTATATCTTGATGAGTCCCAATGGACCGATCTTGATTGTCTTGTCGTTATGCCCGATAGTGAAGAGACAAACGATTTGGAAGAAGAGAGTAGACCAAAAGTTAATAAAGAATTTGTTAAACCATATAATTATGCTTATGAAAACAGTCTTTATTTTCAAAGCGCAAACACAGAAGACTCGTGAGCAAATATTTTTCGAATGTGAACAAATCAGAATTAAATTGAGACAAGCTTTTCCCACTAAGAAAACTAATGTTTCAAAATTTATTGAGTACTTGCCAAATAAAGCTTCTGTAAGCAAGAGTAAGCAAGCACTTAGTATTCTCAAGTGTAACATTGAAAATTTCAAAAAAGTTGTTGATGATGACTGGAAAAAATGTGAACTTTCGAAATGAAAGAAACAAATTTCTCACGATATAACTGTGCTTGTGAAAAGTATTTTGATTCCGCTAGCGGAAAGAACACAAAAACATATTTTGGAATTTGAAACATTAATTAAGCAAGAAATGTTTGATGATTTGAAATATGTGGAATCTCTTGAACAAGAAGTGAACGACCATCAACCTGAAAGAGACGAGTTTTCTACAACATATGATCTACTCTTACATGAATGTCTCTCAAAAGATATTATGTGTGCTTATGTTACATCTTGTGCTGATATTGATGAATATTCTGATGTTGCATGCAAATATCTTGATCAAGTCAAAGAGTGTGAACGTCTTGAAACTGAGCTTTCGAATAAAGTTGACCAAAAAGAGTTTTTGTTAGTTCAATGTAGATATGATTATCTTCAAAAACATTGTCACTCACTTGAACTTGTTTTGCAAAAGAAAGTTGGCAGCTTTTCAAATGATACACCTTTGAGAGTAAAACTATCTGAGTCATGTCGATTACTAAACGAAAAATCTCTTGATATTTCGGATTTGAAAGCTCAGTTACAAGAAAAAGACATAGCAATAGCAGAGTTAAAGAAACTCGTTGCTAAGATGGGTGGGAAAGTTGTGGAACCTAGCGTTAAGAAACCTGTTGTTAGACAACCCAATGCCTCTAAAGTGAATAGATCCTCTATCTTGGGAAAACCATCTGCTTTCTCAAATTCCTCGTTTGCAAAACCTGTGTTTGCCCCCAAGATGGATGGAAAGGAAAGTTTACCACATACTCAACCCATAAGGAATACTGTAGAACCAAGTGTTAAGCACAATAATGTGATTAAACCAGGGATGTATAGAATGACCACTAAACCCACAAACAAAGTTAGTCAATCGCCTCAGACTTCTAGAAACACTAATACTCGTGTGTCTTCTACTAATGGAGTAGTCTCTATTGCTAGTGTTATCCGGCCTCAGCTTAAGAGCACTCAAGTGAATGATAAGGTCTAGAAACCCAAGAGTCAAGGGAAGATGAAGGAAGTAGAAGAACACCCTAGGAATTTGAATATTTTTAAGAATAAAAAGTATGTAATCGCGTGTAATGACGATTTGGATGCTTTGAATGATTTGAATGCTTTGAATGTTAAATTTGTTTGTGTCAAATGTGGAAAATGTGCTAATGCTAATCATTCTATGTGTGCTATGAATAATGTCAAAGGCATAGATACTAGAACTAAGAAGCAAGTTGCGATGCCTATTAGTGCTAGTAAACCCAAACTGAAGGTCTACGAGATTATTGGCCTATTCTATGTGATGGATTTGATGGATTTGGATGGTTGATTGATTGATAATCATAAGGAAATGAAGGAAGGAGATGATGGAGTAGAGAGAGAAAGGAGAGAATTATTGGCCTATTCTATGTGATGGATTTGATGGATTTGGATGGTTGATTGATTGATAATCATAAGGAAATGAAGGAAGGAGATGATGGAGTAGAGAGAGAAAGGAGAGAAAAGGGGAAATGTAGAGAGAGAAAGTTAAGATGGAAAAATGATTAAGTGTAAATGACAATCAACAACCCCTCCTAACATGCTAGGAGGGGATATATATAGCCCACCCTACATGTGGGCTATATGGACTATACACTAATTAAATAGATCACGAGCCCATTCCATAATTATCGTTGGAGCGACCGATCCTTCATAAATACGTAAAAACGTATTTCTAACAATCTCCCCCTAAGGGAGGTCGCTCCAAGAAACAAAGTTCTAAATAGTCTATAACTCGTGATCTATGCTAGCTAAGATGTGACCGAGACTTTATTGGGAAAAACGTATTTCCAACAATCTCCCCCTAAGGGAGGTCACATCTTTTTACAAAATCTTAAACCTAGCATCTATGCTTGAGTCTTCAATCTTGTTCTTGTGAATATGCTTGATGTGATCTTTGACTTTAGTCTTGAGCATGTTTCCTTGCCTTGACCTTGTGCATTCTTCACTTGCGATATTTGCCTCTTTGTGACTTCATGTTCCACATACTTATACTTTTAAATTCTTGAAAGCTTCAGAGTTTGATACAGCGGAAGACTTGACCTTCAGGCTTTCTTGAATTTGTTGAAGTACTAATTGTATGTAGTATAAGCATGTGGTGACGACTTCTTCTGGATTGTACACCGTAATGCCACCTTCTTGTTACGCTGCATAAGACAGTTAGCAACAAAACAATATACACGGATGAAATGGCCTTGAACATTTCATTCTAATTCGGTAGCAATTTACCTCCGGTCGGTGAAGACCGTTGGACGATATTAAATATCATACTTGTGGCAGGTAGTTTCAATAAAGAACCTCCTTGACAAGATTTCGCGGGTAAACCCGTTCTCTTTACTCGACCGTCCAAAGCTGACTGCGAACGTAAAGAGTGGATCATTTAGATAATATTATCCGCATGATTTGAAGCCGTCAATTCATGTTCCTGGAACAAGTGAAGTTCAATTAAGAACCGCACCATCGTTGCTTTCCAGCTGTCACTAGCTTGATTCATATAGAATCTTGCAAGTTACCTACCAAGTGCTGTTTGATGTTAACACTAGAAGGATTTCCATTCGTCACTATAAATACTTAATAGTATTACTCTGAATGTTCTGGCAAGATCATTAAGATATTGCGTAGAGGCCTGGAACGTGTTTAAATTCATTTAAGAATTAAACCACTGTTGCTTTCCAGTTATCACAAGTTTGATTCATAAAGAATCGCACAGGTCACCTACCATGAGCTTTTTGATATTCGCTCAAGAAGGATTTCCATCTTCATTGTAAATACTTTCGTATTACTCGGATGTTCAGGCAAGATCATGAAGATTTTGCGTAGGACTCTTAAGATCTTTCTTACTTTTCACAGTGTGTGAAGAAGCAAGGAAATATGAAAGTATGTCCTAATGAGATATTTGATGATCTCAAATGGCTCTAGACTCGATCGTGCATTTTGGATTTTTAGTGATCGGAGGCTGGAGAGGAGTGCCACCTTTTCAATACCAATTTATTCGGAGTGAATAAATCAATAGATAACGTGTTGATCTCCGTGTGATTAAAACAAATACCTTTTGAGAGATATTTGAGTTAGCTGGGAAGGGTTGTGCATTGCATCACTGGGTCCATGATGTCTTTCTTCAATATCGAGAATCATTAACAAAAATGATCTCAATAGCATGTGTATTGACCCGGTTTTTGCCTAAAGTTGTAAGGAGGGCTTCTTTCTTTACACCCTTTATCTTTACAATTCTTTTTCATTCTTCAACCCCTTCAATGCTTACCAATACGTCATAACTAGCACCTTGTTGTGATTGTTCCAGTGCTAACTTAAGTACTTGGTCGGCATTCAGCTACGTTCACAATCTTTCTCCATCTTTCCTAAGGACTACTATTTCTAGCTATGGAATGTCCTTGGGAAGATTCCTCCGGTTCTAGAGAAATCATTGGACTTTAACCTATCCTACCATCCTTATGTCACCACAATCTTCACCGTCGTGAATAGAGATGTTTTGGGTAAGTGTATGTCACCATGAAATCCATTTTGAAGTGCAAATCCATTTTGCTCCCCCTTAACATATGCCACGATATCCGAAAACATTTTGCATATGTCGGGATGAGCTATCACGTTAAGTCAAACCATTCATGATTGATCATATCCCATATTAAATCACATTTTCTCCCCCATATTAAAAATATTAACCCAATCGATGTTTTTAATATCAATTGAGTTAATAGCATTTTAAGAAAATTTGGGAAGAAAAATGCAAGTCCAATTATCTTCATGAATTACACAAGCTCCCCCTCAAATTAATTAGGGTGTGCTGAAACGTAAATTAAATACCTTTTAAACACAAGTGTAAGGTATTTATTGCGTGCAAAGATCATATATGATAATGAATTCACAAGATTAGCAATTTACGAGGTTGGACCTGAATGATGGAGAACATCATATGAAAGAAGCACATGGTTCTTGTTCACGAATGTTGGTCTTCCTCGTAACTTCTGAAGTTATCTCTTGACTCCATGTGTATGATTGATATCGTTGTCTTAACACCAATATATGAACTTGGCACTCTCGGCATCAAGGATTCTGAATGCTGGACAATTGCTCTCCCTCAATTGTTGACCCGTGTTCTATTGAAAGAGCTGTAGTCACCGTTTGAGTAGTCGCATCGTCGAGTATGTAGATATCAATTGCAACGAACTTCGGATTGTGGAGTTGATAACTTTGGATTCTGAAGTCAAAGCTTTCCGGTGAAATGCTTGACTTGATTATGAAAAGCGGGTTGCTATCTGAAATAATAGCAAACCATTTGGAGCATGTTTTAAATGTTTTAAACTTCTGCTCGAACTTTATTTACAACCCCGTGTCATTATTGAATGACATTTCTAGGTTCGTAAATATTATCGATTCCAGAAGACATGCTCTTTTTATCAAAACATTTTTGAACACACAATTTTGAAAGATTTAGAAAAACCTTTTGAGAAATTCTCGAAAAATTGTGTTCAAAGTTTTGAAAACCAATTACTTGAGCTTAAGATGTTGAATATCTTAAAAAACGAGCTCAAGTCCGAGAAGTTGTAAACTTCCCGTTGTTAAGGATAAGTTTATCATCGGCGATAAACTTTCCTTTTATCTGAAGAACGAGTCCTAAACTGACATTTACTTAGAAGTCGTGTTCATGAGCTTGAAAACTTTGACTGTTTTAACGGAAAGCTCATGACCGAGAAAGTTTAATTTCTCGTTATGAAGAAAAGTTCTCTTATTTAAAAGATACACTTTCCTTTCTGAGCTTAAAACTTCGAATGTTTTAATACAAGCTCATGACCGAGAAAGGTGAATTTCTCGTTAAGAGGATAAGTTATCATAAAAGATAATCTTTCCTTTATTTTAAGTTCGAGTTACAGTCTGACATTTAACTGTAAGTCATATACACGAGCTTAAAACCTTTGAATAGTTTTAATGTAAGCTCGTGTCCGAGAAAAGTTAATTTCTCGTTGTAAGGATAAGTTTATCATCGGCGATAAACTTTCCTTTATTTGAAGAACGGGTTACCATCTGATATTTAATGATAAACCATTTACACGAGCTTAAAACCTTTGAATGGTTTTAGGGTAAGCTCGTGTCCAAGAAAACTTAATTTCTTGTTAAGAGGGTAAGTTATCGTTGTGCGGATAAACTTCCCTGTCTCTGAAGTCCGGGTCGTCGTCTGTCATTTAACAAGGAGCCATAGTGCATGAGCTTAAAAACTTGGAATGTTTTTGATATAAGCTCATGCCCGAGAAAATTGAATTTCTCGTTTTTAGGATAAGTCATCATCGGGATGAACTTTCCTGTCTTTGGAAATCGAGTTACAGTCTGTTATGTGACTGTAAGTCCTTGTGAGCTTTAACCATGAATCCCCTGAGATACTAGTTTCTCTGATATCTGCTTCTTCAGCAACCAAACTCTGAGAGTGTCCTTAGTTGAACGGTATACAACAATTGGACCGCTTCGTTCTTTTGGAACATCAACTTTGGTACCTGCATTCTCATTAGGAGTTTGTATACTTTTGCATGGGTTAGAGATATCTATTTTAGAAGCACGTGGGGATTCACGGTTTTCTTTTCTTGTGTCAGAGGTGGCCTGAGGGGATGATTCACTTGTCTTAGTTGGCAAACGTTTCCTTTTATAGAAAATCTTAAGTTCAGGCTTAAGTGATGTATCATCCTTTGCAATTTCCTCCCTAGTAGTCTTCGTAGAATCAGAGACTATCCTAGTTAAAGGGCACTCGTTTCCTACAATAGTGAAAGTTCTACCAGTGGGGCGCCACATTTTACCAAAGGGTTTGATTTTAGCGACCCACTGGGATTTAAGTCTAGCACGGGAGTTCACCTCATTAAGTAGTTTCTTGATACAGGAATCATGATTTGCCGTAAAGACACATTTTCTACATGTTTTACAGGTAGCATATTTAATGTCCGAGTATTTCCTAGATGATTGATCGATGCTCCTAGGAGATGACATGCTACGGTTAGCAGTGTTGGGTGATCTAGAAGGCATCTGACTAGGTTGGACATTACTATCTCTTACATGTGTCTTTTGAATAGCTTCCCTTTGACCAAAATCATGGCGCACATCAGTTGAACTAGTTCTAGACGTGTTCATTGAACTATTCTTAGAGAAACTAGGTGCAATCATGTGATGAGGTCTTGCTAAAACTGATTTAGTCACATTAGGCCTAGTTGGTGGAGTGACTGTTCTAGAAATATGTCCCAAATCAACTTGGGAGGCAAACCGCGGTCTCGAGGATTGTGGTCGCTCGGATCTAAATGCAGTAGGTTGTCTGACAATCGGTTGTCTGACGAACTGATTTGTAGGCGGTTTCCCCAAGATTGATGGTTTTTCAAGCTTAGTGTCCACACTAGGTCCTCTATTTTTCCTTAACTCGTTTTTCAACGCAGCAATAGCAAACACCTTTTCCTGTACTTGAGCTTTTAAGGTCTCATTCTCTTTGAGCAAGTTATCTTGGGATGCCAACTTAGATTCAAACAGTTGAATTTGTTTCAAAAGATTATCCTTTTCAGCTTTAGAATCTAGAACAGTTTGATCCAATTTTCTTTCAAGAACAACGTTTGACTTTTCAAGTTTTTCAAAGTATGTTTCAAATTTATCCGTTTTCTTAGAAAATTCAAGTTTGGAATCCTCAAGATCTTTTGATTGCCGAGCTATGATCGTTTCGAGCTCTTTAATCTTGGAATCAGAAGCAGTCAATGAAGCAGTTATAGGATAATTATCATGATGTTTAGCATTCTGAACAATCTCTCCCCAATTATGACTTACATCGGATGAATCAGAAGTGGTATTGCTATCACTCTTTTCCATCCCATGTTTGTCATAATTCGGTTCAGAATGCTCAATATGTGGCATTTCATCAGCATATACATCATAAACAACATTACATTGTGCCATGTGTGCAGGCTCTTTGTCATAAACGGGCAAGGTGTCATCAAGAAGGATCTCGTGAGCATTCCCTGACGTGCCACTGGTATCATGTTGTCCTCCTGATTCCGTGCTCTTGGCATTGATAGGCTCCAAGTTTTCAACCGTATGACCAGTTTCCTCTTGCATCGAAGAGTCTTGCACTCCATTATCATACCCTTGCTGAAGTCGAGATCTTTCATAAATCGAAGACAAGACCGATGTCATGAGTTTCAAAATTGTATCACGGAAAACGCGAAGCTCGGTATGTGTATCTCGAAAAAACGATTGGCAAATCACTGAACTTTCAGACTTGATGATATTGAATTGGAGGAAAGGCGTGAGTTGTGTCACAAGAGCCTTATAAGCAAGTGACGATGCAGATTGATTAAAGTTGTCACGGTTGAGTTGCTCGGCGAGTTCGGTCAAAGTGGTGAACATTGAGTCGATGAATATATGACGATCTTGACCAAAGATTGTCACAAATTCGCTCCCTCCTTGAATCCTCGAAAGAGTGACCAGATGAGACTGAAGCATTTGAAATGAAGTGATGCCACTTTCTCTAGCGTTGGCTTGCACTTGATGCAATTCTCCCTTGTTCGATGTCGAATTCAAGAAATCCATTGAAAAGCGATGAACGATAAGTAACAACGGGAGAGTATAATTCGACGAGAAATTTTTGTCAGCTCTAATAATTCTCTAATAATTCTCTATAGATGATATATCTCTATTGTCAGCTCAGGAAATTTTTGTCGACTCAACCGTTGGATAAAACAAATCGGAATCCAATACTCCCTCGTCTGACTCAAAAAATAACCCGTCGACAAAGAAATCTTGTCACATTAACACGTCACTTAGTTACGTTGTGATTATAACTTGATATCAAGAAGGTTTAACTTAAAAATGTTTACATATATAAAAAATATTTAAGTTAACAAAACAAAATCTAAAAAAAAAAAAAAAAAAAACGTTTTCTTTAAAAAAACTTAAATAAAATTAAAATAATAGAAAAACAAAACTGATATAAAAAAATAAAAAATGAAACGTGTCCTCAAACTTATCCTTCCTTGTTTTCTCCGTCTACCAAAAACACGTGGCCCAATCAATATATTAAAAAATGAGCCTAGTTTTCTCCGTCTCACTCGTATATCTCTCTCTCTCCTCACAAGTTACAAATGTAAATCTCTCTTCTCAAAATAACTCTCTAATCTCAAAAGTCGCCTCTCTTTTCTTGTTGAGTCCGCCTCTCAAACCAATCAACTCTCAATCCTTTATAAAATCCGCCCACAAAAAAACCAAAACGTTATAACTCTCTCTCTCCCCTAAGCGCACACACACAAACCTGCTCTAATCCTCCTGACTAAAAAGATATGCTCATTCGAATCACACCTCAAAACGCAGATGAAATCTCAGTTTTGATTTCTGTTTATCACAACCCACGAATTAAAACACCCTTGATACTTGATTAAATAACGAGGATCCACAACAGACACGACTTCAAGATCTTTAAAAAGATCTCGGGTAGGTATTTCTGTTCTATGTTGTTTGTGTGTTGTTGAGTCTCTCTCTCTTCTGTAGTGTCGTTCTTTGTGATGAGTCGAGTGTTTTGGTGAGGGGAGGGTGTGAGAGGGTGTTGTTAAGTCTGTGAATAGTCAGAAGGGTCGAGAGTGGAGAGGGTGGGTAAATGAGTCGAGGGTGAGAATGATGGTGTGGATGTCGAGAGATGTAACGAGAGGGTGTGAGGGTCAAGAGGGTGTGAGGGTCGAGAGGGTGTCGGTGAGGGAGTGAGGGGCGAGAGTGTTGTTTGTGTTGATGGGTTTTGTTGTCGAGTCAATGTGGTGTCAGTTATGAGTGTTGAGGGTTGTGAGTGAGTCTGAGAGATGGGTGTGTTGGGTGGGGGTAATACGAGAGGTTGTCTGGTTTAGGTTGTGTTGGTCGAGAGAGTCCTGAGATTGGTTTGTATTTCGTGTCAGTTTTGGGGGAGGGTGTTGAGTCGAGAGAGGGAGTCGAGGGAGTCTGTTGGTGTGATATGGTTTTGAATCGAGTCTCAGAAAAAAAAAGTGTTCGAGAGGTGTGAGTTTTGATAGGTAACCAGTTGGATTCTTAAGTTGTGAATATTTTAGATCGATGAAGGTTTTGTGGAAAAACTGAGATCGAGTGTAAAAGTCATGTGGGTTTGAGTCTTTGTCTAGTATTGTGTGTCTGATGAGTCGAGGCCGTTATGTTTGAATTGGATTCATTCGGAACTTTTCATTCATTCGGAAGAGTTCCGAATCGGAACATTTCCTTCACCCGGAACTTTTTGCTTCACCCCGAACTTTTTTTCTTCACCCGGAACTTTTTCTTCACCCGGAAGTTTCGTTCACCCGGAACTTTTGGGTTTGATTCGGAACTTTTGGTTCACTCGGAAGTTTCGTTCACCCGGAACTTATTCGTCCGGAACTTTTTCGTCCGGAACTTGGAGTTTGATTCGGAACTTTTAGAATGACAGATTTGTTGGGACAAAGTTTGGACAGTTAGGATTGGACAGATGATACCAGGACAAAACTTGAAACCCAGATATAATAAAAAAATTATATATAAAAACTGGTATATAAAAAAAATTTAAAATGATTATATAAAAAAACTGATTATAAAAAAAATAAAAGATTTTAGAAAACTATATGAAAAACTGGATAAAAACGAAAATTGATAAACTAAAATCAATAATAAAAAAATTAAAGTAGTAAAATTGATAAAAAAATAAAAAAGGATAAAATTAAAAGTTCAATTTAAGAAATTCAAACAAAAAGGCAATCAAAATAGAAGGATTTAATCAAAAAAAATACAAAATTAAAAAAGAAAAACACAAACTTTTATAAAAAACACCAATTTTTTATAAAAACACAAACTTTTTAAGATTTGATAAAGAAATTTTTGATTTTTATATAAAAATTTGTGATTTATTATCTAAAAAGTAAGTAAATTTGAAGATTTGATATGATTTAACACATAAAAAACACAAACTTTTTATAAAAAATACAAACTTTTTATAATTTAAGCATGATTAAATCAAAACCCACCAAAATCAAAAAGAAAATAAGAGCTAGAATAAACCAATCAAACCTTGGCTCTTGATACCAATTGAAGGTCTACGTGATTATTGGCCTATTCTATGTGATGGATTTGATGTATTTGGATGGTTGATTGATTGATAATCATAAGGAAATGAAGGAAGGAGATGATGGAGTAGAGAGAGAAAGGAGAGAAAAGGGGAAATGTAGAGAGAGAAAGTTAAGATGGAAAAATGATTAAGTGTAAATGACAATCAACAACCCCTCCTAACATGCTAGGAGGGGATATATATAGCCCACCCTACATGTGGGCTATTTGGACTATACACTAATTAAATAGATCACGAGCCCATTACATAATTATCGTTGGAGCGACCGATCCTTCATAAATACGTAAAAACGTATTTCTAACACAAACGCAAAGTAAACCATTCTGGTGCAACCCCCCACTAAGAAAAGTAATGAAACAGACTCCACCACTAAGAACCCTAGAAGCAGAATTAGGGAGTTATATGAGTCTGCTAGCAAGTCTTGGAAATGGTTGTTTGCTAATCAATGTCCTCCAGGATATAAATGAATGCCTAAAGTTAGGACAGAAAATGTGACAACGAGTGTTAGTATGCCTTTAAATGTTGCTAAGGACACTAATGATTCTACAATCACAACTATTGTGGTATCCAATTTAGCAAATGCTCCATCGTGTTCTAACTCTTCTGCAGCTGATACAAATAATTCTCTTCATACTGGACTCCGGATGCACGAAGAACATGATGGGGAATCTCAAGCTTCTAATTAACTTCGTGGAGAAGTTCCTGGGTACGGTCCGATTCGGAAATGATCAATTTGCACCGATCCTAGGATATGGAGATTTGGTTCAGTGGAATATCACGATAAAAAGGGTATACTACGTCAAAGGGCTCAATCACAATCTTTTCTCGGTTAGTCAATTATGTGATGCAGATTTGGAAGTTGCTTTCAGAAAGAAGACATGTTTTGTTCGTGATTATGATGGGAATGATTTACTCACCGGTTCACGAAGTACCGATCTTTACACAATTTCACTACAAGACACAACTTCATCAACTCCAATTTGCTTCATAGCTAAAGCTTCAACGACTCAGGCATGGTTATGGCATCAACGTCTTTCTCATCTCAACTTTGATACCATCAACTTGCTTTCCAAGAAAGATATTGTGAGAGGCCTTCCATGCTTGAAATTCATCAAAGATCATATTTGCTCTTCTTGTGAGCTTTGTAAAGCTAAACGAAGTAGCTTTAAGACAAAGACTACACCAACTCTAAAGGATGGTTAGATCTTCTTCATATAGATTTGTATGGTCCCATGCGTGTTCAAAGTATCAATGGGAAAAAATATGTTATGGTAATTGTCGATGAATACTCAAGGTACTCATGGACTCACTTCTTGAGGTCCAACGATGAAACACCTGAAGTTCTCATCACCTTCCTTAAACTGATACAACGTGGTCTTCAAGCTCAAGTAAAAGTGGTTCGTACTAACAGAGGCACAAAATTTTTGAATTCAACTCTAAGGAACTATTTTGAAGCCGAAGGAATTGAACATGAAACATCTATTTCTCGAATACTCGAACAAAATAGCGTTGTTGAAAGACGAAACCGTACGTTAGTTGAGGCTGCTTGAACATTATTATCCGCTTCAAAATTACCACTATTCCTTTGGGCCGAAGCCGTGTCAACCGCATGCTACACACAAAACCGATCCTTAATTATCCTAAGACACGAAAAGACACCATATCACATAATTCATGATCGAAAACCTTCACTCAAACACCTTCATGTTTTTGGATGTACGTGTTACATTATTTGCGATGGCGAAAATCTGGACAAGATGAAAGAGAAAGGTGTTGCATGCATTCTTGTGGGATATGTAACTCATTCAAAGGGATATAGAGTTTACAACAAGAGAACAAAATTGATAATCGAGACTATTCATGTCAGATTTGATGAATGACAAGAAATGGCACTTGAACAAAACTGTTTAAGTCCCGATCCACAACGACAAACGACTTCCGTTCACAACCGCATGGAACTCGGAACTCAAGACCACAGCAATGAACCTTCAAGTTCAAAGCTGGTTCAAAGAAATGTCCCAAGAGCAGATATGACAGTCAACACAACAATTTAAGAGTTGGAAATGTTATATGGACCAATGTATGATGAATATTTCACGGGGGAGAAACAAGTTGTATCGAAGTCTTCCGTTGTCACTCATGATAAGAATGATGATACCGACCATCGTCAACAAAAGGATACAACTTTATCTACTTCAACACGGGTTGCTGCAGATTTACCTCCTCAGAATATCACATCAACAACCGCTCCTACAACATCCACAACTAATGTCATTGCTCCAGAGAACACAAATCAAGCAGACTATGCATTAAATGACGAAGACGACTTTATCAACCCATTCGGTACACCGGTACTTGAAACTTGAGAGTCTTCTACTCGCCATGTTGATACGTCAAATATGCATAAGTTCTATCAACGGAATCCTTTAACACATCATTGGACCAGAGATCATCCTTTGGTGTAAGTAATTGTAAACCCTTCATAGCCCGTTCGTACAAGACGACAACTTGAAACCGGTGGTGATGTTTGTCTGTTCGTACTCGCTGTGAGTACAGCTGAACCAACAAATATCAAAGAAGCATTGGCAGATCACGCTTGGATTGAATTGATGACGGATGAACTTCAACAATTTGAAAGACTTAAAGTTTGGGAACTTGTTGATAGACAATACGATGTAATACCATTAAATCTTCGATGGATCTGGAAAAACAAGATGTATGAAGAGAACACGATCATCAAGAATAAATCTAGGCTAGTTGCTAAAGGGTATGGCCAGAAAGAGGGTATTGATTTTGAAGAATCATTTACACTAGTAGCTCGTTTGGAAGCAGTCAGGATTTTCCTTGCTTATGTTGCACATAAGGGATTCATTGTTTATCAAATAGACGTAAAGACGACGTTTCTTAACGGTCCTTTGAAGGAAGAAGTCTATGTCTGTTGGAAATACGTTTTACATATTAAGAAGGATCGGTCACTCCAACGATAGTCCATGTAATAGCTCGTAGTTTAGTTACTTATCTTTATTTAACAAACAAACCAAAGCCTAGCCTACAACATGTGTAGGCCGGCCCAAATGTAAGCCCAAGCCCATGACAAGGGCTTGGGTATATAAACCCTCTCCTTAGATGGAGAGGGTAGTGTGGTTCTTCATTTTACACATAGTTGAAAAGTGTTTTTCTTTCACTTTCTCTCTCTAAGTGTGTGTGTTCTCACCATCTCTCTATCTCTTTCTCTCTCTAAAACATAAGCAAGATTTACATATCCTACAAATGGTATCAAGAGCCATGGGATGATTGTATTGTTTATGTGTTTGTGTTCTTGATCTTTGTAGCCTTTTGATCCATTTAAACACACGTCAAAATTTTTTTTTGTGTTTTTTATGGTTTTTTCTTGATACAAATCTTCTACATAGTTGTGGTAGGGATTTTATGGTTTTTTGTAGCCTTTTGATCCATTTAAACACACGTCCAAATTTTTTTTTGTGTTTTTTATGGTTTTTTCTTGATACAAATCTTCTACATAGTTGTGGTAGGGATTTGGTATAGTTACGTTGGCTAAAAACACAAAATTTTTGGGTGTTTTGATCATTTTTTGGCTTAAAATCACGAATTGGTTGAGTTTTGTCCGAGAAAAGTAGGAATTATTCCAATCAGGTCATCGGAAAAGGGTTTATATGACATTCCGATCAGTGTAATCGGAATAGAGTTTAGGTATTCCGATTTGGTACATTCCGATAAGGTACATTCCGATTTGGCACATTCCGACAAGGAACATTCCGATTTGGCACATTCCGATAAGGTACATTCCGATTTGGCACATTCCGAAAAGGAACATTCCGATTTGGCACATTCCGAAAAGGGACTTTCCGATTTGGTTTATTCCGATTAGGGACATTCCGATCAAGGTTATTCCGATAGTGTTTATTCCGACGGCTTTCCGACTGATATTCTGATCACTATTCCGATCAACATTCCGATAATCAAAATTATTCCATAAAAAATTTCGAGGACATATTTTAGGTTTATCGAGGACATATTTTAGGGGATTTAACATTGTTTCTCGACTTCAACTCACAACAACAAACACATTTACTTTCTTTCATTGATCGATCAATGTTTGTAAATCTTAACTTATTGAAATGGAGTACACATCTCTTACGGATAAGTCCATCCTCTCGGGTACGGATAATCGTCCACCAATGTTGGTGAAGACTATGTATGAGGAATGAGCTTCCCGAATGGAACTTTATATGTTGAATAAGGAGAATGGACTTCTCATTTGGGCATCGGTGCTCAATGGACCATTAGATTATGGTACAGTGACGGAAGGTACAACTACTCGTCCTCGCACAACGGGTGAATTGACTGGAGATATGAAGATCCAAGACAAATGTGATAAGTATGCTACAAACATCATTCTCCAAGCCCTTCCTCCAGATGTCTACAAACTCGTCAGCAAACATAAAGTTGCCAAAGAGTTATGGGATAGAATTCGTGTTCTCATGCAAGGCACCTCGTTAACTTAACAAGAACGAGAGTGTAAGCTTTATGATACTTTTGATAAGTTTGCCTATGTGCCAGGGGAGACTCTCAATGACTACTATATGAGATTTACCCTATTGTTGAATGAGCTCAATATCTATGGCATGACAATTCCTACCTTCAATTGAACACCAAGTATTTGAACACTCTTCCTTCAGAATGGAAAAAATACGTGATGGATGTTAAATTGGCTAAGGACTTGCATAACACAAATGTGGATCGACTTCAAGCTTTTCTTCAACAACACCAATGCCATGTGATCGAGGCTTGGTTGTCTACACCTCAAGTTCATGATCCACTTGCAATGTATGCTTCTCAACAAAACATGGATTATACTTATCAACAACCATCATACTTGCAGCAACCACCACCACACACCTATCAGCAACCATCTTATCAACCACCAATGATGCCACAGCAAGCATTTCAACAAAGTGTTCATCAACAATCTTTTCAGCAGCAACCACCATATCAAACATCACCATCACAAGCCAACACCTCTCCAATGGGCTATACTCCTGCAAGGATATTTTCTAATAGAAGCACAACCAGCACAAGCTTTCTACTCTAATGAACTTCCACCAATCCAAGCACCGATCTTTACTCCAAATGATACGCCAGCTGATGTTATAAACCATCTCACAGCCTACTTGTCAAAACTTGTTGCAACTAGAGGATTTCCACCAACAAACAATCAGCTCCGCACCTCATCAAATCCTCGACAACAAGCCACTGTTCAAGATGGTCAAGTGACGGTGCAACCTATTCAGGGAAGGCAAAATTCATATGGACCTCCTACAAGGATTGGGAACAATCAAGCTGTGAATTCTCAAGCTAGTGGAAATGGGAGTCCTGTTGGTCCTAAAAGGTTGTGACTTGCTACAATTGCCGAGGACAAGGTCATGTGTCTAGGGAATGCACTCAGCCGAAAAGGAGGAGGGTTGATGCATGGTTTCGTGAGAAGATGTATTTGGTTGATGCTTAGTCTAAGGGGAAGATTTTGGATTCAGAGGAGTTAGCGTTTCTTGCAGACCCAGGGGCAGCAGATACTGAAGGCATTGTAGTCGTTTCTACTTCTAAACAGCTTATCAAGCAGATGATCTTGACGCATATGATTCGGATTGTGATGACATTAACTCTGCCCAAGCTGCTCTCGTTGCTAATCTCTCTCACTACGGTTCTGATGTCGTCAGTGAGGTACCAACCACATCTAATAATATTGATGATAACCAACATCAAGTTGGGCATGAAAATGACAACCTCGAACAGCATTCGGGAACTAGTAACTCAAATGATATGGTATCCAATCCTACACATTTGAGTGAATCTCAACCAAATGCTACGACGGGTATGGAATCTTATGCTCAACATGATTTGGTCATGGTGCCTAAACATATTATTGATCAAATGCATATGGCCCTGAGACAATCCGTAGATACCAATTCCACCCTAACTGTTGAGCTTGCGTTGCATAAAGAAAAGGTCAAAACTTTTGAAATGGTCCCTCAAGCAGAGAAAATAACATGTTCTGAATTTGACCAATTTCATTTTGAAAAGATTGAACACTTGAAAGAAATAGAATCATTAAAAGCTAATCTTTCCAATGAATTAAAAGCAAAAGAGTCGGTTGTCAATGATTTTCAGAAACTTAAAATGGATTTCGAAACTCTCGAGTCTAAAAAGGTTGAATCAGAAATTAATGCTACCAAACCTCTTAAATTCAAGGAACAATAGCTTTTAAAACAATACGTTTCCACAGAAAAGGTTCATCTTTTAACTAAATCATTTAAAGAACTCAAACTTAAACGTCTTCAAGATTTACCACCTAATCCCGGTTATGCAAAACAAGCTCAGGAATATATTCCGTGTCTTTATGATATGACCCTAATTGGCAAATCGAAAGAAGCACCTTTTGTTCGTAGTTCTGAGGAGACACAGTCACTTGCGGATGAAACTCATTCTAAAATGCTTTCAAAATTCCATACAATTGATTATGATCAATATAACAAAGATCAATTGTCTAAAAAGACCCGCATTCGCTTACAAAAGGAATTAGCTAAATTGACAGTTCTTGTGCCCCAAAGTTTGTCAAATGAAAACCCTCCTAGTACGTCTCCTACACTTGTCAAAACGGATTTAACAAAGTTAATCCCACTGGTAAGTAAGGCGTCCGTTAACTTAAATGCGGTACACCAACACTTAGCCGATTTTGACAAGGTCATTTTGGAATGTACGATGGCTTTGGCCATAACGGAAGGTGAATGGACTTTTGAGCACACTAGAGCTGCGTTTCGAGATGAAATTGTTCCGTTTGTAAAGAATGTTAAGGCTTGTCTTAGTAATCTTGATCAACATTTGCTTTTGGAAATAGAAGAAGTTAGACGTGTTTTCAATGAAATGGATGATGCTTATGAAAACAGTTTACTTGAAATAGAACGGGTTTCACGCCAAAATGATCAGCTTCTGAAGCAAGTGATGTCTCATGATATAGTCTCCGTCTGTGTGAATAACAGTGTTGATAATGATTCTATTGTGCATAATGTTGAATCTGTGGATAATGTGGTAGATAATACTTGTCACGAATCTGACGCTGAATTTTTAAAGCTTCAAGATTCATATTCTTCGCTTTCAAAACGTTTTGATGAGATTCAAACACATTGTATTTCGCTTGAATGCAAGCAACAATTTATTCAAGAAATCTTTAAAACGTCATTCAGAGGTGTTAATATCGATGATGCAAACTTTGAAAAGAATTTTCGATTGAATTTACAATCAAAACAGCGTCAGCCAAGTGACAAAGTTGCTAAATCTTTGCCGATAGAAATAGAGAAATCTAAGGAGCTTAACTGTGTGAACGTACTTGAGGCCACTGAGAATTTTAAACTTGATCTAGATAATCGAGTTTCCAAGATTTTGTCCAAAGTTGATAACTTAAAACAGAAAGATACACGACTCTTCGATTCAGTAAAGTCCGCATGTGCTAATACCACTGCACAGAATCAATCCTTGATTGAACAATTGAATCGAAAGTCGGTGGAAATATCTGATTTGAGGGAACAAATTTGTGATAAAAATCTGGTCTTGGCTGAGTTAAAGGAAACACTTCGTACTCTAAAAGGTAAGAATGTTGTGGATAATGCAGCCACTATCTCAGCATCGTCCTCTAGTGCAATCAAAAGGAACCTTATAGCCATCACACCATTTAATAAGGGCCCTAGGACTAAACCATCTCAAACTTTGGTCACTAAAGATAAGGTGGAATCAAAACTAGCTTCTAATATTCATGTGTTGCCTTCTACAGGAGTAATCATCACTACTAAGGCTCAAAGATCTAAGCTTAAAAAAAACAAGAAGAACGATAGGATCTTGCCCCCATCTAGTAGTCAAGTGAAGAAGAAAGTAGAAGCCCATCCTAGGAATGTTATTTCTGTTTTGAATAAAAAGAATCATGTAGCTAAACCTAAAGGCTCTGCGGTTGTGCAGCGTTCTAAGCCTAGTGTGAATTCTAATTTGAAATGTTGGAATTGCAATGAATGTATGTTTTCTAGTCGTCATGATTCTTGCCTTATTGACCATGTGAATGAGATGTATGCCCCAAAAAATGGATTAGAATGGAAACCGACTGGGAAAGTGTTAACCCAAGTTGGTTGGATGTGGCGCCCCACTGGTAGAACTTTCACTATAGTAGGAAATACGTGCCCTTTGACTAGGATCACTCCCACTAAAGCGAAGAAAGTGTGCCCTTTAACTAGGAGTACCAACGCTACCAAAACACAAGCGTGTCCTTTAACTAGGAACACCGACACTACTGTAGGAACCAAGTGCCCTTTAAATAGGTCTACTCCCACTGTAGTGCCCGCGAATAATCCAAAACCTAAGAAATTTGGCACAGTAAAACCTGTTAGTGCTAAAAATCACATTAGAAAACGCAGGAAATCTAAGGGTCACAAACCTGTTAGCAATTCTAATAATATTTTATCTGTATCTACTAACACTCTGGAACCAATAGTTTCCAATGCATTATCTACTGTTGTTGTTGAAAACAGGTGGTCCAAATTGTTCTCTTGTATTTGGACTCTGGTTGCTCCAAGCATATGACCGGAGATCGCTCTCAGCTCAGAAATTTCGTCTGCAAGTTTCTTGGTACGGTTCGATTTGGAAATGATCATATTGCAAAGATAATGGGTTATGGTGAATATCATATTGGGAATGTTATTATTTCAAGAGTGTATTATGTGGAAGGTCTCGGTCACAACTTATTTTCTGTGGGACAATTTTGTGATGCAAACCTAGAAGTTGCTTTTCGAGAGCATACCTGCTTCATTCGTAATTTGGAAGGGGTTGATTTATTGAAAGGTACTCGAGGGAATAATTTGTATACTTTGTCTCTACAAGACATGATGGCCGCTTCTCCCGTATGTCTTCTCTCCAAAGCATCGAATACTAAGTCATGGTTATGGCATCGACGGTTATCTCATCTTAACTTTGACGCTATTAATCATTTGGCGAAAAACGAACTTGTAATAAGTGTGAAAACACTTATCCTTTTGCTACTAAAATCAAGGAAAAACAAGACCTAATCATGTGTTTAGTATCGTAAAAATCGGAATTACGCGTGGTTTTGTGTGAAATAGGTACACAAGGTCAAAAGGAAAGAAAACACGGGATTTCACGGTCATTTATCGAAAAAAAAGTGAAAGATAAAGTCAAAAGACCAAAAAGTGCCAAAAGAATGAAGTTTGGAGGACTAAAAAGGAAGATTTGATGAAGATTTTACAACAAGGACCATTTTTGCCAATCTCCAAAGTCATCCACTAATAAACCACATTGAAGAGCACAAAATTACGAAGCCAACGGTCCCGACCTCGCGTCGTAACTCTTTACGGTTTGCTTTCTATTAATTTTTTAAGTTTAAATAGTTTTTAAATAAAGTTAATTAGTTTTTTTAAATAAATAAATAGTTTTTAATAAATTAATAATATATATTAAATAATTTCCGAAAATAAATAATAAAATAAAGTTTTTATTAAAATTAATATTTATTTTCGTAATATATATATTATTATTGTTATTATTTATATTATTAAATAAACTAAGTCAAATGGTCAAAAGGAGGGGTCAATGGTCAGTCAAACCAAACAAAAAGGGGTTATAGGATTTCTTTTGCACATACAGACTTGAAAGTATGCTTAGCCCAATGGCTAACACTTTCAACCTTGGCAGAATTGACCAGGGTTCGATTCTTGGTATGGCAAACGTTGGGTAATATATACTCAGTGCCACGTGGCACTCTCTGAGTGGTCCACGTGGCGGACCCGGCCAGACCAGAATCAGAACCAGACCGGACCGGTTCAGACCGGCCGGTCCAGACCCAAACCCGAACCAGACCGGACAGGTTCAGACCGGACCGGTTCAGACCGGCCGGTCCAGACCCAAACCAGAATCAGACCGGACCGGTTCATATCGTCCGGTCCAACTACGAACCAGACCCGGTTTAGCCCGGTTTAACCCGGTTCAAACCGGGTGACGTCATGCTGACGTCATCATCCGCGTGGCGACGGCTGGCCAATGCCAGCGCGCCACGTGGCACTGACTGTTTGTCATTTATGCAGGTACTAGGTGGCAGACACGTCAGGCGGCTGGCCAATGGAAGCATGCCACGTGGCACCTGGCTCGCGTCAGGACGAGGTCAGAGGCTGGCAGAAGCAATTATGGGGGCGGTTGATCCAATGAAGCCAGCTGTATCCCACTTTCGGAGAAAACAAGGCAGAGGGGTTATTAATAAGGAAGGAAAAGAAATAAAGGGTTTGAAAGGACGATTTTACCCTGATCGTTGGATGCTTATAAAAGGCTCCCATTTCCTTGTATTTGAGTAGTTAGCTTAGTTTTATTTTAGTATTCTCTCTAGTTTTTTTTGCACTTTTATTTTATAAATGTAATTTTACTTTTTCAAACTTTGTAATCTTCAAGTTTTTAATAAAAGTCTAGTTCTAGCTTCATAATATTCTCATTCTTCCTTTCTTTTTAATTTTAATCTTATAATCTATCTTATTATTTTGGGATAAGTTTTTATAACTTTTTTCCAAATAAGATTAGATTTATATAAAGTTCGCAATATTTAATTTTATTTCAAGCTTATTGTTGTCTTTTAGTAGATCTAGCTTATTTGTGGAGTAATCATTTAATTAGCTTTTTAGCTTTTTAAATCTCATAAGTCCTAAGCTTAGGCTTACGACTTATTTATAAGCTAGCTTTTTATTTAAGCACTTTTAGTTTTTATTAATTAGTTATTTAGATCTATTAGTTTAAGCTTTAAAAAAATTAAAAATATTTTTAAAAAAACCAAAAAAATAGTTAGATCTATTAGTTTTTTATATTAAAAAGTTTAGATCTATAAGTTTAGAGTTTAAAATTTAAAGTATTTTTATAAAACCTTAAAAAAATAGTTAGATCTATTAGGTTTTTAAATAGATTAAGTAGATCTATAATTTTTAGCTTTAAAATTTAAAATACTTTTATAAAACATAAAAAATATTTTAGATCTATAAGTTTTAATTAAATATCTTTATCATTTAATAATTATTGCTTATTATTCTAACCTTTTATGTTTTCTTTGATCTCGGCGTATCGATCTATCATTTTCAAAAAAGAGCTTATAGTTGATTAATTTGGTTCAAGTTGATGTTGTTTGTTTAGAGCGTTTTTCTACGGACCACGGGTACTACGTTCTTACCTTTTTAAATTTCTAGCATAATAGTTGTAGCTTAATTTTATAGAATAATTTTGTTTAAATTGTTTTCAAAATTTATCTATTTTATTTTAAAATCTCGCTTTCTAAGTTTTGTGTTTCAAAGTTATTTTGTTTGTTTTAAAAATAGTTTTAAAAAGTAGTTTTTATTTCAATAAACTTATTTTTAGTTTAAAGTTTACACCTTTCTTTCTTTTTTAAGCTTATTAGTGTATAAAGCTTCAAGCTTTATCATCTAATAAGGTTATTAAGCTAAAAAAGGTTAAAGCTTTATGCTTTAATTTTAAGTTCATAGATTTTTTTAATTTTTTCTTGCTTGTTACTACGTGTTGCATCTAGCGTAATTTTCATATAGTTTAATTAATTTTTATTCTTAGTTTAATTTTGTTGCATCATAGAAATAACTAGTCTCATATAGATTTAAATTTCTTGCATTTTCTAGTTGTTCTTTTAGCTTAATTGTTTGTACGTGCACTTTGTTTTAGCAATAGTAAGTATTTACGTATTCATAATATTATTTTTACCTTTTTGCTTGCTTTGGGCTTAAATAGAAATAGATCTCCAAACAAGTATTATTAACCAAAAACAATAAATCTCTACGTTAAAATTGAATTTCAATTCGAGTGAGTCGAGGAAAACGAACATTCATTGCAAAACATATAAAATCCTAGTTTCAAATTGGCGCCGCTGCCGCTTCGCTCGTACGATTGACGATTTGTCGTGAAGACGTTTGGATTTTGGGATCCGTTCATTCTTTGAACGTTACGTTTCTTGCACAAAATCAAAAATACAAAAAAATCAAAAAAACATAAATTACAAAAAAAATAAAAAAATTAAAAAATCACAAAAGCAATTTCTTTCCTAAGAATTGCACCAAAAAAATTAAAAAAAATCAAAAGTAATACGTTTTCCTAAACGTATTACACCAAAAATATTACGTATTAGTGTTAATTTTTCGATTCGATTTCTTTCGATTTTTATTGTAAATATATATTTTTCTTAAAAAAATACAAATAGATTTTTCTTTTATTATAATATATTACGTAGTATAATAATTATTGTTATTTTTGATTTCTTTCGACACTACCATGGATAATCGTCCGATTTGGGAAATATTGCAAGAAGAGCGTTATAAGATTATGTCCGAGGAGTGTACGACTTGTGGTGGGCCTCATGCTTATTTTAATTGTGACAAAACTTATGAGGAGATTTATAATATTGAGGAAAGTATGTGTTATGATACTAATACTTATTTTGGCTCCCCTAGTTTTCCTACAACTAGTGACCCACCACAATATGATCAACGGTTTTATGGGGAATTTCAAAATCAAGGGTTTTCAAATAATGAAGGTTTTCCAAATGACGGCAATTTTCAAAACTTTAATCAAATGGACATGCACAACCCTCAAATGGACTTGATTTTACAAAAATTGACCGAACATGAGAAAATCATGGAAGAAATGCTAGAATCTACTAGACAAATGCAAGAGTCCACCGATAGGAAATTCATGCTCATTTTAGAAACCTATCAAGATCAATTTGATATTGAGCCGTCTTTGAGTGATGATATTGAGGCTAACACCACTACTAGTAGTGATGTTCCCACTGTGGACCCTTCCATCTCTCCGCCAATAAAGGAGAGACAAGGCCCGGAGACTATCATGAGTTTTACTCACCCTCCGGTGTTGACACCCACGGATACTATTCGCTCTCCTCTTTCCTCACCAATTGAGGAAATTCCCGAGATTATTCTTGAGCCTTCATTACCCGTTGATGACCCCATTTCTTTTATGCCTCCTTCACCTACCCCTTCAAATGACTTTATGCTTTCTTCAAATCCTCTTAGCGAGACATGTTTTGAGAAACCAATTTTTGAGGAGTGTGAGTGCATAGAAAAGAACCCATAAGTTGTCCTACACCTAAGGAGTTTGTAGATAGGGATGAGTTATCTTGTGATTCCGACTACATTTTTAATTATTCCTCGGGATCGGATGAGGATGATTCGCCTATTTTACCAAGATCGACTTTTGAAAACCATGATCATGATTTATCAGATTCTTTACTCTTTAGTGATGACTTCTATACCCCAAGTATCGAGAAATTCCATCACGAGGATGCTTTTTATGATCCCGTGTTATTGGATTTCTCGCATAAGCTTAATTGTGATCATGGTATTGATGAGAAGGCAAATGGTGTTTTAAAACTTGATATTGATATTGATTTTGAGAACTCGGATTTTAACAAATTCACATTTGCCTCTTCGCCAATTACCTTTGATTCTACCATCGATTCTCATCCAATTCTTGATGAGTTACCTAATCAACACTCCTCTAATGAGAATTACGTTCACCACATTCGTGAGGATTTAACATATCAACAAATCCCACAAATGAATGATGGTTTCGTACTTGATCGTGATCTTTTCGAGAGAATTTCTAAAATCCTCAATGAAGGGAACGACAAACCTTTGTTTGACGAGCCTATCTATGATGAAGAAATCGAAGAGATTCACGTTCATGAGGATGAATGCTTTGACCCGGGAGGTGACATTGACCATTCTTTGATTGATACCTTTACGGCTTTGCCGAATAGTAACCATCCTATGTTTTTGGGGGATGACAATTTGTCTCCTTTACCCACCCCACCTCCCGTGGATCACGACCTCACATACTTTTCGTATGTTGAGAGGACCTTTTTACCTTTCATGACTTATCCTCCTGCCTCTCATTTATTATGTTCATCCGGGACCGAGGACAAGATCTTTGATCCCGGTATCACATTCGAGGCTTCCCCATGGACCATTTAATTCGGGGTCGAGTCAGGCTCGTGACTCGGTTAACAAAAACAAGCGCTTCTCGGGAGGCAACCCGATTATCTATCTTTTATTTTCTACAATAAGTGTAGGGGGAGCCGTGTAGGTTGTTTGTTTTGTGTGTTGTGATTGTGTAGGTACTTGTGCTTTGATGATCCACTTTTAGTGCTTTTGACGAGACCCGTGTTCCCGTGTTACCCGTGTACCCGGTTCCTTCGATAAGTTTTTGCTATTGTGATTCAATCTTGTATATAAATAAATGTAATCACTTTAGTTGTCCTTTCCTTAGCTCGATTTTAAACAACGTACTCAATGTCCTAAGTGTAGGGGAGTTTATTCTCCCACATGCTTAAACATTGAGGACAATGTTTATATTAAGTGTAGGGGGGATTTCTATCGAAATTTTAGTGGCCTTTTCCATGAATTTGACCTCATTTAACCGGAAAATTTTAAAAAATTTTCAACGTTTTTCAAATTTTTGATCTATTTTGGCCTTGTAGTATTTTTCTTTTATTTTCTTTTCTTTTTATCTTCGCATCGTATTTAATTTCCATTTCAAGAATAAAAGTCAAAAATAAATAAAATGGTTTTAACAAGTTTAGATATCTTTGATATATTAGGCCCGTTATGAATATTTTGACTCAACCCGAGTATACTTATCTAAGTTTACTCTAGCTAGTATCCTTAACCATATGGACCTTAATTGGTTTATTAGGCTAAGCATCCACGAGTCTCATTCCTTGAGATTTTAAATTGTGGAGAACGAGAGATGATAGAGTTAATTATAAGTTCGGTATTCTTTCATTAACTTATGTGAGTTAGTTATGAGCTTTTTCTCCCATCACTTGTTAATAAATATATTTGCAATAAATAAGGTTGTACGATTTAAAAGGTTACTTAGCTTCTAGCACAAGATCGTTTAAAAGTTGCTCGGTATTAATTAGAGTTCATAGCCAAGGCATAACTTATTGAAACGGGACGCGAAGATTGGCTTATCCAAAAAGGCCCTAACAAGGCATGAGGATACCCGAGTCCAAAAAGGCCCTCACAAGGCATGAGGATTCACTTTTTTTGCTAAAGATCCAAAGATGACGTGAAGATCATTAATCCAAATCAATATGATGGATCAAGACACGCGACGAGAAGCAATTACTCCCCTAAAGATCATGGAGAAGTCTATCCAAAAAGACCCTAACAAGGTATGAGGATAAATAGATCCAAGTCCGAAAAGGAGGCGGATCGTTGTATATCAAAATCCTAAATAAAGAAGAGGATAAATGAAGAAGTCGTGGTCAACGTTTGAAGCATCTTTCACTCCTTATAAAGATGTATACCTAAATGAAGAGAAGACCATAATTTCAAGATCGTCTCTCAAGATTTGAAGTTTGAAGTACAAGCCAAATATCGGTCCAAGAAAGGTCTCAAATCGCGAAACGAGTTATGCCAAGATATGAACTTTATGAGGTTTCGAGAAGCCGTTTTAAAAGATTTTGTCCTTTAGCTAACTATTGATTAAATCGTCCCACTTTATTTTCGGCCTTAATAAATTATCGAAATAAGTCAAAAAATGCATCCTCGTGATCATTCAAGACAAAAATAAAATACAAGAGATACACCGTAGGAATAAGGGGGTCTAAGTGATTAGCTAAACCACATGAGTAAGTGTTAGTTGTGCTAACTTATGGTAAACAATGATCTCGTTTTTAAGCTTGGTATGGGGAACGTAAAACTTGAGGATGATTAATATTCATGACACCTAATCCCTAATTCAAGTCTTAGAATTCTTTACGAGTTTCTTCCATCAAATAATTTCAAGTAATAAATCCTTAATAACTTTTGTCTCCTTTTAAGTTTTTATCTTTTCATCGTAGTAGTGGTAATAATAATAAAGGGCGAGATGGGTTATTAATGAGAAAAATGTAATCTTATGCTTTAAAATAATGCATTGCATGGGGTCATTGCAATGGTCAAGTGTAGGGGATTTAATAAGTGTGAAAACACTTATCCTTTTGCCACTAAAATCAAGGAAAAACAAGACCTAATCATGTGTTTAGTATCGTAAAAATCGGAATTACGCGTGGTTTTGTGTTTTTGTGTGAAATAGGTACAAAAGGTCAAAAGGAAAGAAAACACGTGATTTCACGGTCATTTATCGAAAAAAAAGTGAAAGATAAAGTCAAAAGACCAAAAAGTGCCAAAAGAATGAAGTTTGGAGGACTAAAAAGGAAGATTTGATGAAGATTTTACAACAATGACCATTTTTGCCAATCTCCAAAGTCATCCACTAATAACCACATTGAAGAGCACAAAATTACGGAGCCAACGGTCCCGACCTCGCGTCGTAACTCTTTACGGTTTGCTTTCTATTAATTTTTTAAGTTTAAATAGTTTTTAAATAAAGTTAATTAGTTTTTTTAAATAAATAAATAGTTTTTAATAAATTAATAATATATATTAAATAATTTCCGAAAATAAATAATAAAATAAAGTTTTTATTAAAATTAATATTTATTTTCGTAATATATATATTATTATTGTTATTATTTATATTATTAAATAAACTAAGTCAAATGGTCAAAAGGAGGGGTCAATGGTCAGTCAAACCAAACAAAAAGGGGTTATAGGATTTCTTTTGCACATACAGACTTGAAAGTATGCTTAGCCCAATGGCTAACACTTTCAACCTTGGCAGAATTGACTAGGGTTCGATTCTTGGTATGGCAAACGTTGGGTAATATATACTTAGTGCCACGTGGCACTCTCTGAGTGGTCCCGTGGCGGACCCGGCCAGACCCGAATCAGAACCAGACCGGACCGGTTCAGACCGGCCGGTCCAGACCCAAAACCGAACCAGACCGGACCGGTTCAGACCGGCAGGTCCAGACCCAAACCAGAATCAGACCGGACCGGTTCATATCGTCCGGTCCAACTACGAACCAGACCCGGTTTAGCCCGGTTCAAACCGGGTGACGTCATGCTGACGTCATCATCCGCGTGGCGACGGCTGGCCAATGCCAGCGCGCCACGTGGCACTGACTGTTTGTCATTTATGCAGGTACTAGGTGGCAGACACGTCAGGCGGCTGGCCAATGGAAGCATGCCACGTGGCACCTGGCACGCGTCAGGACGAGGTCAGAGGCTGGCAGAAGCAATTATGGGGGCGGTTGATCCAATGAAGCCAGCTGTATCCCACTTTCGAAGAAAACAAGGCAGAGGGGTTATTAATAAGGATGAAAATGACGAAACTACCCCCAACTTAAAGAAGGAAAAGAAATAAAGGGTTTGAAAGGAAGATTTTACCCTGATCGTTGGATGCTTATAAAAGGCTCCCATTTCCTTGTATTTGAGTAGTTAGCTTAGTTTTATTTTAGTATTCTCGCTAGTTTTTTTTGCACTTTTATTTTATAAATGTAATTTTACTTTTTCAAACTTTGTAATCTTCAAGTTTTTAATAAAAGTCTGGTTCTAGCTTCATAATATTCTCATTCTTCCTTTCTTTTTAATTTTAATCTTATAATCTATCTTATCATTTTGGGATAAGTTTTTATAACTTTTTTCCAAATAAGATTAGATTTATATAAAGTTTGCAATAATTAATTTTATTTCAAGCTTATTGTTGTCTTTTAGTAGATCTAGCTTATTTGTGGAGTAATCATTTAATTAGCTTTTTAGCTTTTTAAATCTCATAAGTCCTAAGCTTAGGCTTACGACTTATTTATAAGCTAGCTTTTTATTTAAGCACTTTTAGTTTTTATTAATTAGTTATTTAGATCTATTAGTTTAAGCTTTAAAAAAATTAAAAATATTTTTAAAAAAACCAAAAAAATAGTTAGACCTATTAGTTTTTTATATTAAAAAGTTTAGATCTATAAGTTTAGAGTTTAAAATTTAAAGTATTTTTATAAAACCTTAAAAAAATAGTTAGATCTATTAGGTTTTTAAATAGATTAAGTAGATCTATAATTTTTAGCTTTAAAATTTAAAATACTTTTATAAAACATAAAAAATATTTTAGATCTATAAGTTTTAATTAAATATCTTTATCATTTAATAATTATTGCTTATTATTCTAACCTTTTATGTTTTCTTTGATCTCGGCGTATCGATCTATCATTTTCGAAGAAGAGCTTATAGTTGATTAATTTGGTTCAAGTTGATGTTGTTGATGTTGTTTGTTTAGAGCGTTTTTCTACGGACCACGGGTACTACGTTCTTACCTTTTTAAATTTCTAGCATAATAGTTGCAGCTTAATTTTATAGAATAATTTTGTTTAAATTGTTTTCAAAATTTATCTATTTTATTTTAAAATCTCGCTTTCTAAGTTTTGTGTTTCAAAGTTATTTTGTTTGTTTTAAAAATAGTTTTAAAAAGTAGTTTTTATTTCAATAAACTTATTTTTAGTTTAAAGTTTACACCTTTCTTTCTTTTTTAAGCTTATTAGTGTATAAAGCTTCAAGCTTTATCATCTAATAAGGTTATTAAGCTAAAAAAGGTTAAAGCTTTATGCTTTAATTTTAAGTTTATAGATTTTTTTAATTTTTTCTTGCTTGTTACTACGTGTTGCATCTAGCGTAATTTTCATATAGTTTAATTAATTTTTATTCTTAGTTTAATTTTGTTGCATCATAGAAATAACTAGTCTCATATAGATTTAAATTTCTTGCATTTTCTAGTTGTTCTTTTAGATTAATTGTTTGTACGTGCACTTTGTTTTAGCAATAGTAAGTATTTACGTATTCATAATATTATTTTTACCTTTTTGCTTGCTTTGGGCTTAAATAGAAATAGATCTCCAAACAAGTATTATTAACCAAAAACAATAAATCTCTACGTTAAAATTGAATTTCAATTCGAGTGAGTCGAGGAAAACGAACATTCATTGCAAAACATATAAAATCCTAGTATCAACTTGTTAGTGGTCTTCCTAAACTTTCATTCCACAAGGATCATTTGTGTTCCGCGTGTACAATGGGGAAAAGCACTAAGAAATCATACAAACCCAAGACTGAAGACACCAACCAAGAGAAACTTTATATTTTGCATATGGATCTTTGTGGACCAATGCGTGTTGAAAGTCTTAGTGGCAAAAAGTACATCCTCGTCATTTTCGATGATTACTCTCGGTTTACATGGGTGAAATTTCTTAAAACAAAAAATGAGGCACCTAAATTCATCAAAGGATTTCTCAAGATGATTCAAGTGCATCTCAACACTACTGTCCGACGCATTCGTAGAGATAATAGAACTGAATTTGTGAATCAAATCTTGCGTGATTATTATGAAGAAGTTGGCATATCTCATGAAACATCCGTTGCACGCACTCCACAACAAAACAGTGTCATTGAAAGGCGAAATCGCACACTTATGGAAGTTGCTCGAACGATGTTAATTTACGCAAAGGCTCCATTGTTTTTATCGGCAGAAGCATTATCTACAGCAGTGTACACCCAAAACCGGTCACTAATTCGTAAACGCCATGGTAAAACACCTTATGAGCTTCTCCATGGAAAAGTACCAGATTTATCATATCTTCATGTATTTGGTTTTCTTTGCTATCCAAATAATGATGGTGACAATTTGGGAAAACTTCAACCAAAGGCTGATATTGGTATTTTCATTGGTTACGCCCCCACAAAGAAGGCATATCGAATCTACAACCGTAATTCTCGCAAGATCCTTGAAACTATGAATGTTGATTTTGATGAGCTGACAACAATGGCTTCTGAGCAAAGCAGCTCTGAACCCGCACTTCATGAAATGGGACCCAGTAACATTAGTTCTGGTCTTGTCCCAAACTAACCTACTTCATCATCATTTACACCACCTTCTAGGATTGAATGGGATACGTTGTTTCAACCGTTCTTTGATGAATTCTTTACTCCTCCAAGTATTGTTGCTCCAAAACCTGAGGTAATAGCTCCGGTAACCGAAGTTGTCGCTCCAGCAACCGAAGCACAATCTGATACGTCTGCACCTACAATTGGTCAAGATATACCCTCAACAAGTAATTCTCAACCAACACATGTTTCAACTACCCATGTCGTGCCTATTGATGATGATGATGATCACGATTTGAAATTCGCTCAAATGCATGAACTTCCATTCTTTGATGTACCTATTCCCGACCCTAATCAAGACGGGTCGTCCACCTCAGAGGAAGCTCCTACTACAGTTTACTCCAATCCACGGATTCGTGAACATGACATCAAGTGGACAAAGGATCATCCTATAGATTCTATTATTGGTGACCCTAATCGTCCGGTATCCACACGAAGTCAGCTACAAGAACATGCAATGTTTTGTCATTTTGATGCTTTTCTCACTGAAGTTGAACCTAAGACATGGCAAGAAGCTTTTACTCAATCCTGTTGGATAGAAGCTATGCAAAAAGAACTTAATGAATTTATACGTCTTGAAGTATGGGAACTTGTCCCATGCCCAGATCAAGTGCAATTACTCACTCTGAAATGGGTTTACAAGATGAAACTCGATGAGTTAGGCGGAATATTGAAGAACAAAGCTCGACGAGTAGCTCGTGGATACAAGCAATTATTGGGCATCGACTTTATGGAATCCTTTGCACCTGTTTCCCGTTTGGAAGCTATTAGACTATTCCTCGCTTATGCAGCCCACATGAATATGATCGTCTATCAGATGGATGTGAAGACGGCATTTCTCAATGGTGAAATCAAGGAAGAGGTCTATGTTCAACAGCTGGATGGTTTTGTGAATCCTAATTATCCTAATCATGTGTACAAGCTTAAGAAGGCTCTATATGGGTTGAAGCAAGCTCCAAGCGCATGGTATGATCTATTGTCACAATTCCTCATCATGCAAGGCTTCGCTAAAGGCAAGGTGGATCCCACGCTGTTCATTCAAAAACGAGGTAAAGATAAGATTATGGTACAAATATATGTTGATGATATTATATTTGCAGCCTCGACCCAAACCTTATCGGATGAGTTTGGGACACTCATGTCTTCCAAGTTTAAGATGTCAATGATGGGCAAGGTATCATTCTTCTTAGGTCTTCAGATATCTCAGAGTCCCAGAGGCATATTTATCAATCAATCCAAGTATGCCCTTGAATCGCTTAAGAAATATAAGATGGAATCTTGCGACCCCGTGGATACTCCGATGGTGGATCGAACTAAGCTTGATGCAGATCCACATAGAGTTGCCATTGATCCGACATTGTATCGTGGAATGATCGGTACTCTTCTGTATATCACATCTAGTCGACCTGATCTTCAGTTTGCTATATGTATGTGTGCTCGGTATCAAACTCGACCTACTGAGTTATACTTGGCTACTGTGAAACGGATCTTTCGATATCTTAAAGGAACCATTAATCGGGGACTTTGGTATTCGAAGGACTCTTCGATTTCACTTATGGCATATGCAAATGCGGATCACGCGGGTTGTCAAGATACAAAGCGTAGCACGAGTGGAACTTTGCAACTACTAGGAGATCGACTAATCAGTTGGGCATCGAAAAGGTAGAAAAGCGCTGCAATTTCAAGTACGGAAGCAGAATACATAGCTATGTCCGGTTGCTGTGCTCAAATTCTTTGGATGAGATCACAATTAAACGACTATGGTCTAGGTTTCAACAAGATTCTGATGTACTGTGACAACAAGAGTGCAATCGCTTTATGCTGCAACAACGTTCAATTCTCCCGGTCAAAGCACATTGACATTCGCTACCACTTCATCAAGGAGCATGTGGAAAATGGAGTAATAGAGATTTACTTTGTCCGATCTGAGTATCAATTGGCGGATATTTTCACGAAGGCTTTAGATCGCGCTCGAATTGAATTTTTGGCCGACAAGCTAGGAATGAGAACTTTCTCGCCTGAGACTCTAAAGGAACTGGCAGATGAAGCGAAAGAATAGTGGTGGTATAACTATTCTCCGTATCCTTGGTGATCATTTGTATATATTGTTTATATTTTTATCCACAAAAGCAAAATACAAAAATATAAAACCATATAAAAACCATAAAAATTGAAAAATTCATAAAAATCCAAAATATTTTTACTTTATTTTTCAAAGGCATGTCTTTTGGTATGATAATATTTACGGCCTTAGAAATGTCGATTAATATTGACACGGCGCCATAAATAGAGTTCGTACAGAAGTTGTAAATATTTCATAAAACATGCCCTAATGGCTTGTAGTTATTTCAGACTGCAACCCGGTTTTCACATTAAAGTCAAGTATTTCTTATGAAAGCTTTGGCTCACAACGGGAATTAATTTTCTCGGGCAAGGTTTACTTTAAAACCTTGTAAGGGATCAAGTTTACTTTATAACTTGGTCTAACACAAACCTATGTACGTTTCAGTGCATTTATTTGTTAAAACAAGAGAAGTCTTGTTTTTATGAAGTTATCATCTCTACAACCATAGCAATCTACAATTGGTATCTACATACTCGACGATGCGACTACTCAAACTATGACTACAGCTCTTTCAATAGAACACGGGTCAACAATTGAGGGGGGGGGGGGGGGGGGGGAATTGTCAAGCATTCAGAATCTTTGATGCCGAATGTGCCAAGCTCACTAACTGGTGTCAAGACAACAATACCAATCGTACATGTGGTGTCAAGAGATGACTTCAGACGTGACGAGGTGACCAACATATGCTGACAAGAACCATTTGATCTCATCATATGATGTTCTCATCTATCAGGTCCAACCTTGTCAATTCTTTACTAATATGGTGAATATGTGATCATGTTACAAATCGGTATCATATCTCATACGTTTGATATCATGAAGATAAAATGGACTTGCATTTTTCTTCCCAAAACCTTTGTTAAAACTTCATTAAATCAATTGATATTAAAAACATGGATTGGGTTAATATTTTTAATATGGGGGAGAAAATGTGATTTAATATGGGATATTATCACAAATGGTTTGACTTAATGTGCTGGCTCATCCCGACATATGCGAAATGTTTTCGAATATCGTGGCATATGTTAAGGGGGAGCAAAACGGATTTGCATATCAAAATGGATTTTCATGGTGACATATACTTATCCAAAACCCAATTATTTCACGACGATGAAGATTGTGGTGTCATAAGGATGGTAGGATAGGTTAAGTCCAATGATTCTTCCTAAACCGGAGGAATCTTCCCAAGGACATTCAATAGCTAGAAATAGTAGTCCTTAGGAAAGATGGGGAAAGATTGTGAACGTAGCTGAATGCCGACCTAGTACTTAAGTTAGCACTGGAACAATCATAACAAGGTGCTAGTTATGACGTATTGTTAAGCATTGAAGGGCTTGAAGAATGAAAAAGAATTGTAAAGATAAAGGGTGTAAAGAAAGAAGCCCTCCTTACAACTTTAGGCAGAAACCGGGTCAACACATATGCTATTGAGATCATTTTTAATGATGCTTGATATTGAAGACAGACATCATGGACCCAGTGATGCAATGCACAACCCATCCCAGCTAACTCAGATATCTCTTAAAATATGTTTGTTTTAATCACACGTAGACAACGCATTATCTATTGATTTATTCACTCCGAATAAATTGGTATTGAAAAGGTGGCACTCCTCTCCAGCCTCCGATCACTAAAATCCAAAATGCACGATTGAGTCTAGAGCCATTTGAGATCATCAAATATCTCATTAGGACACACTTTCATATTTCCTTGCTTTTTCACACACTGTGAAAAGTAAGAAAGATTTTAAGAGTCCTACGCAAAATCTTCATGATCTTGCCTGAACATCCGAGTAATACGAAAGTATTTACAATGAAGATGGAAATCCTTCTTGAGCGAATATCAAAAAGCTCATGGTAGGTGACTTGTGCGATTCTTTATGAATCAAACTTGTGATAACTGGAAAGTAACAGTGGTTTAATTCTTAACTGAATTTAAACACGTTCCAGGCCTCTACGCAATATCTTAGTGATCTTGCCAGAACACTCAGAGTGATACCTCAGTGTTCATAGTGATGAGTGGAAATCCTTCTAGTGTTAACCTCAAACAGCACTTGGTAGGTAACTTGCAAGATTCAATATGAATCAAGCTCATGACAACTGGAAAGCAACGATGGTGCGATTCTTTAATGAATCAAACTTGTTCCAGGAATCAGAATTGACGGTTTCAATCATGCGGATAATTTTATCCAAATGATTCACTCTTTACGTTCGCAGTCAGCTTTGGACGGTCGAGTAAAGAGAACGGGTTTACCCGCGAAATCTTGTCAAGGAGATTTTTAATTAAATCTATCTGCCACAAGTACGATATTTTATATCGTCCAACGGTCTTCACCGACCGGAGGTAAAATGCTACCGAATTAGAATGAAATGTTCAAAGCCATTTCGTTCATGTCTACTTATGTTGCGGCATTTGAAGACGATGGCGTTGCAGAATCCGAGAAGAAGTCGTCCCCGCATGCTTATACTTTATGCACTTAATACCTCATCTAACTCTAGAAAGCCTAAAAGTTAAGTCTTCCGCTATATCGAACTCTGAAGCTTTCAAGAATTACAAAGGTATAAGTATGTGGGACGTGAGGTCACGAAGAGGCAAAGATCACAAGTGATGGATGCACAAGATCAAGGCAAGAGATTAATGCTCAAGATTGATATCAATGATCACATCAGCATGTTCACCTGAAAAGAAAAAGAAAAGAAATACGAAGACTACGAGCTCAAGACAAGCATAGTATGCTAGGTTTATCTTATTATTGTAACTTGGGTAATGCCCTTGTTTGGAGTGACCTCCCTAAGGGGGAGATTGTTGGAAATACGTTTTACGTATTAAGAAGGATCGGTCACTCCAATGATAGTCCATGTAATAGCTCGTAGTTTAGTTACTTATCTTTATTTAACAAACAAACCAAAGCCTAGCCTACAACATGTGTAGGCCGGCCCAAATGTAAGCCCAAGCCCATGACAAGGGCTTGGGTATATAAACCCTCTCCTTAGATGGAGAGGGTAGTGTGGTTCTTCATTTTACACATAGTTGAAAAGTGTTTTTCTTTCACTTTCTCTCTCTAAGTGTGTGTGTTCTCACCATCTCTCTATCTCTTTCTCTCTCTAAAACATAAGCAAGATTTACATATCCTACAATGTCACACAGCAGGAAGGATTCGTCAATCCTTATTATCCTGACAAGGTGTATCGTCTCCACAAAGCACTTTACGGACTCAAGCAAGCTCCAAGGGCGTGGTACGCAAAGCTCTCGAAATTTCTGGTCTCCAAAGGTTTCTCAAAAGGTTCCATTGATCTAACTTTGTTCACTTATAAATATGGGGATGACATTTTGCTTGTGCAGATTTATGTTGATGACATTATTTTTGGGTCTACAAACCTAAAACTTTCAAAATGGTTTGAAAAAGTAATGCACAACAAATTTGAAATTCAATGATGGGCGAACTAATTTTTTTTTAGGAATTCAAGTTCACCAATCCCCAAGTGGTATCTTTATTAACCAAGCTAAGTATTGTCAAGAGATAATCAAAAAGCATGGTATGACTTCATGTGACCCCGTTGGGACACCTTTATCAACCACATCCCTTGATGCTGATTTGGAGGGAGATGTCATAGATCAAACGAAATATCGATCCATGATCGGCTCCCTCATGTACTTAACAGCAACCCGACCAGATATATCACATGCTACATGTTATTTTGCACGATATCAAGCACGACCCACTGAAAAGTACCTCAAGGAGGTTAAACGGATCTTTCGGTACCTTAAGAATACCATTCACATGGGACTCTGGTATCCGAGGGAAACCGGTTTCTTTCTAACGGCCTATTCAGATTCTGATCATGCAGGGTGTCTTGTTACACGAAAAAATATTTCTGGTGGTGCATAATTTCTAGGTCAAGATAAGCTTGTGGGATGGTCTTCCAAGAAGGAGCATTGCACGTCACTATCATCAGCCGAAGCGGAGTATGTGTCTCTATCTGCGTGTTGTGCTCAAGTTCTATGGATGAGAACACAACTCACGGATTATGGCTTCCATTTTGATAAAGTACCTATGTACTGTGACTCAAAGTCTACCATAGCCATCTCCTGCAATCCGGTACAGCATTCTTGTACGAAGCACATTGATGTCAGATATCACTTCATTAAGGAACAAGTTGAAAGGGGTATTGTTGAACTATACTTTGTTGGAACTGATTACCAATTAGCTGACTTGTTTACAAAAGCTCTTTCGAAAGAGAGGTTTACGTATCTAGTTAGGCAAATTGGTATGAGATGTTTGACTCCAGCAGAACTGAAGATTCTGGCAAAAAAGCCTGCTTGATTCACCTATCAAACATCCACATGTATATATTATTAAAAAAAGAAAAATACAAAATTAAAAATATTTCAAAATCCAAAAAGGTTCTTCTCGACATGTATTTCAGTATAGATAATATGGACGTGCCTAGAAATGTCGCTCAATAACGACACGGGTGTGTTCATAAAGCTCGAATGAAAGTTGTAAATATTTTTTCAAAACATGTCATTTCTATTTTTAAAAGAAACTGTCTATTTTGGACAATTTTTCCAACAACGGGTAGAGCAATCTATCTTGGGTTGAGCTTGTCACAAAACATTCAACGTTTTGAGCTCAACACAATGGCTTGTAATCACTTTCAGATTGCAACCCGGATCAAAATTCACGGGGGAGTGTACGCTTTAGTGCCCTTACCCTCAGCAAAAGAAGATAAATCTTCTTACACTTGAGTGGATTCGTCAAGACATTCAAAGTCTATGAACTCAAGTTTATGCCTTAGAAAAACCTTTTCGCCAAAAAGAATTGATTTTTCAAAAAGCGTTGAACACAAATTTTTTCAAGAATTTCTCAATGATATTCAAAATCTTTCAAAAATTGTGTGTTCAACAAATCCTATCCTCAAAAGTTTAATGTGGATCATATCCTCGTAATGACAATTCCATTGGATCAATTTTGAGGGGGAGCGTTCCAAATTCATGCCAAGTTTGACACATTTTTCTACCGAAAGTTTTCAAGACTATTTTTCACAATATATTTTAATCAAATTTGGTATCTATAATATCAAACAATTTTATATATAAGAGATAGGGGAGAAAATGTGATTAAAATGTGATCTAAAGACTTAAGCACTCATGGTTATGATCAAATACCCACAACATCTTTAATTGACGACGTTATTGGTGTCAAAAGGGTGGTTAAGTTTAGGTCCTATGATCCAACCAGAACCGGAGGGATCTTCCCAGGGACAATCCAATAGAATATTAGAAGTCCTTAGGAAAGATGGAGTAGAATGTGAATGCAGCTGAATGCAGACTAAGTACTGAAGCTAGCACTGGAACAATCACAATAAGGTGCTAGTGATGATGTCTTGGTAAGCATTGAAGGGGTTGAAGAATGAAAAAGACATGTAAGGATAAAGGGTGTAAAGAGATTAACCCTCCATACAACTTAGGCAGAAACCGGGTAAACACATCATGAAGATAATGCGTCATGGACCCAGTGATGTAATGCACAACCTCTCCCCAGCTGACTCGGGCTTACCTCAAAAGAAGTTTGTTTTATTGTCACGGAGATCAACACGAATTCTGTTGACCTTCTCACTCCGATATAGTTGATATTGAATAGGTGGCATCTGCTCCAGCCTCCGACCACTAAAAGTGCACAAAAATCGAGTCTCGAGCCAAGAGATCAATCAAATCTCGTTAAGACACACATATGACGATCAAGAGAGTCCTACGCTATATCCTTGCGATATTGCTAGAATACTCAGAGTGATACTACCCAGTATTCACAGTGATGAGTGGAAATCCTTCCAGTGTTAACATCAAACAACACTGTGGTAGGTCACGTGTAAGATTCTTTTAGAATTGAACATGTGTAAACTGAAAAGCAACAGTGGTTTGATTCTGAATTGATTCAAACTCATTCCAGGTTTCTACGCAATATCTTTATGGTCTTTCCAGAACATACAGAGTGATATTCATTTATATTCACACTGACGAATGGAAATCTGATGTAGTGATTTTGTATATACTTTATTTTAGGAAAAACAAAGCAACACAAAAAGCGGTAAGTATTAAGCGTCGGTTTAGGAAAACCAAGCACTTATGACCCAATGAGTGGGATCGTTCTCTCGAGGAGGCACGTGCGTTGTGTAATGAATGATTGATTATGTTTTTGATTATTAATGAGAAGAAAAGAAGAGAAAATGACGAAGACAAAAAAAAATTAGAAAAATAAGGCTAAAACACTACTAGAAAGTTACGACGAAGAACGTAAAAAAACACAAAATTTAAAATTTTAATCTAAAAATTCCTAAAAATTACTAAAAAATCCCAAATAATATTCTAAGAGTTTACAAAAAATCCAAACTTGCCAAAACCTTTTAATTAATTTAATAATGACTTTTTAATGCTAATTAAAGCCCTAAAAATCACTTTTAAATATTAAAAAGCCCTAAACAAGATTTTATAATTTGTAAACCTCAAAAATGACCTAATTAAACTAAAAACTATTTTTAAAAATTTTAAAACCAAATTAAACTATTTTTAAACTACTAAAAACTATTAAAATCTATTAAATCTTAAATTAATTCTAAAAATTAATTGAAAAGCCTAAAAATTAAATGGAAAGTGACAAAGGTCCTATTTTAATGTCTAGAATCTAGGAAAAATGAAAAAGAAATAAAAATAAAACTTTTTATTTTAATGAATAAAATAATAATAAAATAATCCAAAAAATTAAAAGTTCTTAAATAAATTCTAAAAAATTCTCAAAAATCCTAAATAATCTAACTAAGAAGAAAATGTAAACAAAAGTTCCTAAAACCTTTTAGTTAATTTTATATTAATTTTTAAAGTTGCTAAAAAAACCTAAAATCAAATAAAATCAAAAATTAAAGTTTTTGAAAACTTTTTTATATGTAAACCTCAAAAATAAGAATCAAAACCTAAAAACTATTTTTTTGTATTTTTTAACTACTGTTTACTATTTTTTATAGACTTTCTAAATTTAAAACTAAAAATAATCCTATTAAATAATTAAATAAAAGGAAAAATAAAACTTTTGAACAGAAAAATCCTACAACCTATAAATATCCTAGGAAAATTGAAATAAGCTAGAAAAGCTGAGTAAATAAGCTAGAAAGTTGAAAATAAGCTACGGCTTATTTAGAAAAGCAAAACGAAAAAGTGGTTAAATAGAAAATAAAACCACACCCTAGCAGTCAAAGACCCTAGGGCACGGCGGTAAGGTGTGGTGTGTGTGGACGTAGTGATGCGGGTTCGAGGCTTGCAACCCCCCTTTTTACACCTTTTTTATTTTTTATTTTTTTTATTTTTTTTCTTTTTCAAACCAAACGTGACACTTGTAATGACCTCAAATCACACTCCAATTCACTCTTTATGCAAGATTAAACAGGATCCAAGATCAAATTGTGGCCAGGTTTAACTTTTTAACACAAGCTTATGCTTGTGTTTTTCTTCACAGAGTATGAAACAGCCAAGAGGACTTGGGTTTGGCTTATTTGATGTTTCTTTTTGGACAATTGGGGCACCCTTGTGCTTATTTAAGCACAAGGAGTCATAAACTAGCAAGAAATAAGCACACTTAGCACACAATGATCATAATCCAAGCATAAACATGCATATACAGTTTCTGAGGTCTTATGACCAAGTCTGTGGACTTATTTGTTTATAGCTTGTACCTAAGTGAGTTTTAGACTCCAATTTTAAGCACACAACATTAGCAAATAGCACACAAACCAAGTCAATACTTAAATCACCCTATACTTCACAGGATTCACAAAATCAATCACCAAAAAATGAAGAAAACAGGCAGAAAGTTGATATGCACGTTTCTACCTATGACTTTCACTTTTTAATACACCAACTAGCCTCAATCTTGTTCTAAAATCACTATAAACTAACACCCTAACTAGCTCACCCTTTTTTTAAACACTTTAACACGTTTTAATCACCAATTCAAAACCCTTTGCCCTGCTAAATCTTAGATCCAAACACCCTGTTATAATTCTTTAAGTTACTTTTTTCAAATCAAATCCATACAAATCCTAACCAAACTGGTCCAAAGATCATCAAACATGCATATTACACCACAAAAACACAAATCAAGCAGCTTTTTCACACTTAATCACCTAACACACAAAGATCACATAGAATCACTTTTTTCTGAAATTTTACAAAAGTAAAAGAAATTTACCTAAGGACCTTTACTTCCTAGGTCCTTTTGGTTGCTACACCACCTCCTTCCAACTCGGGTTGGAGCTGAAACACTGATTTATAACCTTCAAACCTGAAAAATCAAAAAGCAAAACAAATACTAGCACAATATAGTTTCTGTTTTTACTTTTTCTTCTTAAAAATCTTTTACAAACTTCTTCAAACTTACAAACACGTTTTAACAACTCTCAACCTCAGAAAAATCAAAGGGACTAGTCCACTTTCACTTCCCAACCCTTTTAAATTTTCTGAAATTAAAGCACTTTTTAAAACTTTTTGAATTTTCAAAACTCAAACAAATCTTGACAAATTAATGGAACTCAGTCTTTCTTCATGGATTTACACCAACTTTAAGTAACATAAAAAGGAATTAAAGTGTATTGAACAAATACCAACTTTTATTTATCTTTAAAGGAATTACAAAAAAAACTTTGAAGAAAAACTGGAACAAAGAATAAAGGTTCACATGTCGAACCTTTATATACTACTACATAGAACAATCTAGACTAGGATTAAAATATTACAAATGCTGAAACCCTAAAATTGGAATTCTCAAGTTTGCCCTTTTCTTGTTGACGAATCTTGGTCAAAAGGCACCACCATGTGATAGACAGCTGTGGAAGACTATTTGTGGACGTTGGATTAAGCTTGGGGACAAAGGAGTATCATCCAAATCGTTTAAATTGTCGGGGGTGGGGTTTTGGTTGAAAACGAGGTAGCAGGGGAGACTTGGGGGAAGGACCACAGGCCACGTGGCGCTTTTGTGAGAGGTGGGTTTGGGTGAGGAGAGAATCAATTAGGGATCTGGAGCCTTTTAGCTTAAAACCCTTTTTTTTGAAGTTAATTAATACTGGGTTGAGGTTAGGGTTCGTCAGGTTAAAAGGGGGTTTTGATTTGTTTTGTTTAATTAACATTTTAAATAAATGTTATGGGAGGGAAATAAGGGGATTAGTGGGTTTAGTTGACCTGTTGACCGAGTTTTAAAAATAAAACCGGGTTAGGGATGTTGGGCTTAGGGGCTTTGTTGGACTGTTGTTGATTTTTTTACATTACCCATTAGTAACCCGTTAACTTTTTGCAAAGTTAGTCCAAATCAGTTAACTTCTTTCACTGGCAGTCCAAAACACTTTGCAACTTTAGTCCTTTTGATGATATTATGCTAACTTTTGCAACTTTTAATCCAATTCCAAGGGCATTTCTTGCACATTCTTCATTCTTCAAGGATTAAACTTGCACAATTAACATTTTGAAGGGTTAAATGTGACAAGTTCTTCAAAGATGAGGGACCATTTTTGCCAATCTTCAATTCTTCAAGGGTATTTTTGCAAAATCCAAACTTGGGCCCGGTTCATTGTGCGACTTCGTTTCCCGTGTTCGTTTTTGATTGATTCTTGTGTTCTTTTGCCAATTCCTCAATATCCGTACCTAAAAATACACAAGTAACAAACACGAGCATATATTTGGTCTATTTTATGATATTTTATGCATTTTAAAGCCGTTTTGGACGATGAGATCATGTATAAAAGCCATCTCATCACTCCCCCATACTAAACCATTGACGTGCCCTCACGCAATGCTAGAATAAAGTATCAAAGCATCTCCAAAATTTAATTTTATTCACTTTTATGAAATGATAACTAGCTACACTACACTATTGCTACTACTTGTGTTATAGACATAATGTATGATTTTCATCGCAAAATGGGACGTTTAGGTTCATAGAATAAGAACACGTGAATGCTTCGTTAGAAATAATTTCATCGTCCTCGATTTTTACTTCAATTCCATGCCAAGCGTGCAACGAAATCATTGTCATTATAAGTTAGTAATGCTAACACTACTCATATGCCCTAATTACGTACTTATTCTCCCATTATTCCTAAGTTGTATCTCTTATATTTTATGATGTCTTAATGATCACGAGGATGCATCATTGACTTATGCGATAATAGAGATTTAGGTCTAAAAATAGAGTCCTAACGGTGTAACTAAGACCATCAAATCAATACCCCCTCCTAATAGACGACGATGTCAAAAAATTAAGTTGACAAGAAGAATCGATAAACACGGTTTTATAACGGTTTTGAACATGAGACTTATTACCAAGACTTTTATACGCCCCCTAACGGAAGGACCTTATTATCTTTGGTTTACCTCCATCTTTTATTCAACTTCGCCATGAAGCTTTTATTATGACTTCGGTCTTGCCTTGCCTTTTATTATCCGCCTCATCGGTGGTTTTATTAGCCAAAGACGTATATCCTCACGCTAAAGCGAATTTTGGATCTTTAAAGCTTCGAAGATTAAGGCTTGATTCACTTTCAATTTTGCATAGATTTTAGGCCTTGTGGGGCTTCAAATTGTTTGCTTGATTTAGGTGAGCACTTGAAATCTTATTATTGGGTGAAGCTTTCGATTATTCGGGTGCCAATACTTCAAAACCGTGACGCTGGCGATACCTTAATGTCTTCCCAATTTAATTACACGGAAGCTACTAGAAAAGACTAGAAACCCAACAATCAAAACTAAACCGCTAAATCAATATTTATTAAGCAAAAAATATTTACAAGCGAAGGGAGAATAAGCAAACAACGAGAACACATGAGTTTTTGAAAGAATACGAGTACTCTACGTTTAGCATAGTAACTTATAATTAACTCTATCATTTCTCGTCCTCATTTAAGAGACTTAGCCTAATGTGTAGTTAAGGAATCAAAGCTAAGTGCTCAACACGCACGGTCGAGTCAAAAATTACTCTTATTCTCGCCATCGGAAAACCTACATTCGTGTCTTAAACACTTATGAAACATGAGAAAAATTTTAAAATTTGGCCATTTTTAGCCTTATTTTGCAAGAAAACGATAAACAAAACGATAAACTTTGGAAAGCGTGAAGGTTTGGCGAGGCAAGTATCTATTCACCCCCCATACTAAAGTTAAACATTGTCCTCAATGTTTCGAGTCTAGGGGTGCAAACACCCCCATACTAGAGACGTAGTCGAATGCCTAATCTAGCATGGAAAGGGTGTAACCAATAAGTTTAAAGCCGTTTATGAAGTGTGCTAAAAACCTAAGGTTAGAACAATAAAAGGATATATCATATGGATATTGGGAAAGGCCTCCAAAGCAAACGATCGAGTGCTCCCATGAAACGAACACGAGAGGCTCCAATCGTGAAGATGATGATCTAAAAGACACAATTCACAAACAACCACGGAACAACGGTTGGAAGGGCACAAATCCCCTCACATTACTCTAATTAGAAAGCAATAATATGTACATGGATAAGCATGGGTTTCCCCCACGAGGCACCTTGTTTTTGATAACCGAGTCAAAAGCTCGACTCGAATCCCCATAAATGTGATCATTTAGGGATAATCATGGTATGGTCAATTTTTGGTGGGGCTTACATGATAAACAAGGCCCAAAAGCACGTGGAGTACTTTAAAAATCCGATAAACGTATACCGGGGTCAAAGATAGCGTCCTCGTTTTCGGATGAAAGGCGAGACAACACAACTCCAACACAAATCCCAATGGGATAGAAGAAAATAGGAGAGAAGAAATAGAAGGGTGGGACAATGGGTAAGTCATAACATTGAGCTCCTCGAGGTAGACTCGCACCAATCAAATGAAAAGATTTTCCATTTATTGCATCGGTGGAAGACCGAGATTTCCCTATATAAGTAATTCCAGGATCAAATATCTCGTCCTCGGTGGAGAAAGGGGAGGGAACATAAGGGGCTTCCCCCACACTAGGTCCACACAAAGCATCGTCAAAAGGAGAAGACGAGCTTGTAGTACTCAAGACACGCGGTGATGACGGAGTTAGAATTGTAGAAAAATCTTTTAAATTAGATTCAAAATCTTTTCCTTTTTCATCTTTAAAACTCTCCTCGTGAAAACCCGATTTAATTATGTCAAAAATATTTGGTGTATCTAAAACAATGTTAGTCACACTAAAAATTCTCACATTTTGAAAGCGTTTTGGTTTTGGTGGTGGCAAGTTTTCAAATCTTTTGTCAACAAAGAAAACCTCCCCATCGGGATCAACGTATTCATCATCCGAAGATTCACTCGAGATTGGAATCATAGGCTTAACACTCTTAACCTCCATCGGTGGAGGGGACGGAACTTCATTTTTATCAACTCCTAAAACTCTATTTGAAATCTTTTGACAAATTTTTTTGGTGGGATTGACATTGTACAAAGATGTGATCGAATAAACATGAGAAAGAGTGGAGTTTTGGGTTGCATTAATGACGAGTTCTTCCTCATTGAAACGAAGAGTGATTTTTCTTGCATGCACATCGATAAGTGCTCTCGAGGTATACAAAAAAGATCGACCTAAAATTAACGGAACTTTAGGATCGATGGGAATATCAACAACAATGAAGTCCACGGGATAATAGAATTTCCCAACTTTCACGAAGACGTCCTCGGCAACTCCACAAGCTAGAATCGTAGAATGATCGGCCATTTCGATTGACATTCTTGAAGGAGTGAGATTTGGAAGATTGAGCGATTTAAAAATCTCGAGAGGCATCAAGTTAATACTAGCACCAAGATCGGCCAAGGCGTAGCATTCTTCCATGTCTTGGATAGCACATGGGATTAAAAACTTTCCAGGATCACCGACTTTTTGAGGTATGCGGCTTAGAAAAACCGAAGAACAACTAGATGATTTTTGCAATTTTTCTTTGTTATTCAACATACTTTTGAAGTTCGCGGCAAATCGAGGCATCATGACTAAGGCGTCGGCAAAACTTATATTAAAATGCAAGTCACGAAACATTTTCATAAAAAGTTCAAATTGGTAATTATTTCGTTCTTGTGCCTTTTCCTTGTCTCGTCTTGATGGGTAGGGTAAAGGTGGTGTGGGTTGGGGCAAATTAGGCATAGGCATCGGCCTTGGAATCTCGGGTTCCATTATGGGTATTGGTTCAACCGTAGGTGTAGTTTGAGCGGTACTTCGTGGGATTGTAGTGTGCTCCTTTTCAACCACAACCTCGGGTTCTTTCTCTTTTTCCTTCTCCATAGAAGTACTTGGACGAGAAATGGGTTCTTTGAAAGTTTTACCACTACGAGTGGTAATAACCTTAAATTCTCCTTTCGGGTTCACGATGGTATCACTAGGAAGACCACCCGAAGAAGAGGGCTTACACATGATAGCTTCAAACATTTTAGCCATTCGGTCTTCAAACTTAGATTGCCTAGCATCCGCTTTCAACAATTCTTGCTTAATCTCATGTTGTCCTTGCTCCATTTTTTGTTGATTTTGTTGGAGTCGTGTGACATTTCCTTCCATTTTATTAGCATGAGTTTTAAGTTCATTAGCAAGTTCATTTTTAAGCTCGTTTTTCAATTCGGATCTTAAGCTAACCATTTCACGTTGCATGTTGTCAAACTTAGCATCATTAGCCTTAGCATAATTTAAAAATTCTCCTTGAAGATTTTTGGTGTGATCGTTTTGAAAACCTTGGGCATTAGTTTGAAAGTCACGGTTTTGGTTTTGGTTAGAAATTTGCCCATTTCCACTTTGGTAATTACCCTTGTTATAATTTCTTTGATTTCCTTGGTAATTTCCACCTTGATTGTTGTTTCGATAGTTATTAGCATTTTGATTTTGTGGAGCTTGATTTGAACGTGAACCTTGACCTATTTGGTTATAAGTTCCCGTGGCTACATAAGCATTCGAAGTGTTACCATCCGCGGTAATGCACTCGGAAAAATCATGAGCTCCACCACATGAAATACAACTCTTAGCAACCGCTTTAACCGAAGCGGTGCTTGAAGCTTCTTGAGCTTTCCAATGAGACATAAGAGTCGAAAACCTATCGAAAAACCGATTCTCCTCATTTTCTTCATCTTGCAAGGCATTAATGGAACGAGATGATGACGAGCCCAAATTGGCAACACTCGGTGTGTTACGAGGGCTATAGACCTTAGACCTATTTTCTATGATTTTCAAAGCCTCATTGGTCGTTTTGCACAAAAAATTACCACCCGCGGCGGCATTTAAATAATCTCGTTCATGTTCATTAAGCCCATTATAAAAAGTGTCAATTTGATGCAATTCGGAAAAATCATGGTGTGGACATTCATGTAACATTTCTTTAAATCTCTCCCAAGCCATTGAAAAACTTTCATTTGGTCTTTGTGTAAAACGTGAAATCTCGTTTTTCAAATGTGTTGTCTTAGATGGTGGAAAAAATTGATTCACAAATTTAGACACGAGATCGGCCCATGTCAAAATCGAATTCGGCGGTTCTTTCTCAAGCCAAATCTTGGCGGGTCCATCTAACGAGTAAGGAAACAACATCATCTTAATGGCATCGTGTGGTACATCCTTAAACTTGCTTGTCGCGATGAGACGATTAAATTGCCTAATGTGATAATGTGGGTTGTCTTTTTCATGACCGCGAAACTTGTTTGCTTGCAACATAGACATTAAACCCGTTTTGATTTCAAAGTTCTCCGCAAGGATGGCGGGAATCACAATGGCCTCTCCAAAACCCTCGGTGGGTGCTTGAAGCAACTCCATCATAGTACGATTAGCCATGATAGCTTCTTGTTCTACAATAGGTTCCTCACTTGGAGACTCCTCACTAGATTGAGTGAGTGACTTGTTTCTTCATTTACGAGCACGTCTAGCTTTAGGACGAGTTTGCATAAACGTCACGTACAACGAGAAGGCGAGCAAAGAATATTCTTTTTGGTATTTTGTGTTTTTTCAATTTTTTTGTGGTTTTTGATTGTATTAACCTTTTTTGGAATTGGTGAATGTATTAAGTAGACAATGAGTCCACAAATCTCCTCACTAATCAAATCTCTTGATTAAAAAGGCCTCAAGGAATGAAAACGATCACGTGGAGTGAACGCCTTCGATGACTTTAGAACGATGGTGGAACACCAAATCGTTCAAGAGGGTTTAATCAAATGGAAACCAAGAAAATATATATGATATGTAATAATACTTTGGGCGGCAAAACCCTCGATTCACTCTCAAAATCAAATACGCACAAGCAAGCGGAGGAAACGAGGCGGCGCGAAGCACTTAAGAGCCTTTTTCCTTTAGGTTGTGAAATACAACCGCCTTATACCCACCTTATAGTTTGTATTATCAAGATTAAGCTTCACGAAAGTATTTATCTATTTTTGCCTTTTTCTTTGGTTTGAGATTCGAATACAATGATCGAGTGATGAAATCCCGAATCAAGGTTGTGATTGCTCACGTATTTGGAGTACTTGTGTATTTATTGTTCTACGTATACAATATAGTAATAGTATTCACACAAAAACCGAAAAACGATAATACGTATTAATAGAGTGCTATTAATACAATTATATTTATGGCTAATATAGAAAAACAACAATTGTTCAATCAAAACACAACACGCCTCCCCGGCAGCGGCGCCATTTTTGATGTAGTGATTTTGTATATACTTTATTTTAGGAAAAACAAAGCAACACAAAAAGCGGTAAGTATTAAGCGTCGGTTTAGGAAAACCAAGCACTTATGACCCAATGAGTGGGATCGTTCTCTCGAGGAGGCACGTGCGTTGTGTAATGAATGATTGATTATGTTTTTGATTATTAATGAGAAGAAAAGAAGAGAAAATGACGAAGACAAAAAAAATTAGAAAAATAAGGCTAAAACACTACTAGAAAGTTACGACGAAGAACGTAAAAAAACACAAAATTTAAAATTTTAATCTAAAAATTCCTAAAAATTACTAAAAAATCCCAAATAATATTCTAAGAGTTTACAAAAAATCCAAACTTGCCAAAACCTTTTAATTAATTTAATAATGACTTTTTAATGCTAATTAAAGCCCTAAAAATCACTTTTAAATATTAAAAAGCCCTAAACAAGATTTTATAATTTGTAAACCTCAAAAATGACCTAATTAAACTAAAAACTATTTTTAAAAATTTTAAAACCAAATTAAACTATTTTTAAACTACTAAAAACTATTAAAATCTATTAAATCTTAAATTAATTCTAAAAATTAATTGAAAAGCCTAAAAATTAAATGGAAAGTGACAAAGGTCCTATTTTAATGTCTAGAATCTAGGAAAAATGAAAAAGAAATAAAAATAAAACTTTTTATTTTAATGAATAAAATAATAATAAAATAATCCAAAAAATTAAAAGTTCTTAAATAAATTCTAAAAAATTCTCAAAAATCCTAAATAATCTAACTAAGAAGAAAATGTAAACAAAAGTTCCTAAAACCTTTTAGTTAATTTTATATTAATTTTTAAAGTTGCTAAAAAAACTTAAAATCAAATAAAATCAAAAATTAAAGTTTTTGAAAACTTTTTTATATGTAAACCTCAAAAATAAGAATCAAAACCTAAAAACTATTTTTTTGTATTTTTTAACTACTGTTTACTATTTTTTATAGACTTTCTAAATTTAAAACTAAAAATAATCCTATTAAATAATTAAATAAAAGGAAAAATAAAACTTTTGAACAGAAAAATCCTACAACCTATAAATATCCTAGGAAAATTGAAATAAGCTAGAAAAGCTGAGTAAATAAGCTAGAAAGTTGAAAATAAGCTACGGCTTATTTAGAAAAGCAAAACGAAAAAGTGGTTAAATAGAAAATAAAACCACACCCTAGCAGTCAAAGACCCTAGGGCACGGCGGTAAGGTGTGGTGTGTGTGGACGTAGTGATGCGGGTTCGAGGCTTGCAACCCCCCTTTTTACACCTTTTTTATTTTTTATTTTTTTTATTTTTTTTTCTTTTTCAAACCAAACGTGACACTTGTAATGACCTCAAATCACACTCCAATTCACTCTTTATGCAAGATTAAACAGGATCCAAGATCAAATTGTGGCCAGGTTTAACTTTTTAACACAAGCTTATGCTTGTGTTTTTCTTCACAGAGTATGAAACAGCCAAGAGGACTTGGCTTTGGCTTATTTGATGTTTCTTTTTGGACAATTGGGGCACCCTTGTGCTTATTTAAGCACAAGGAGTCATAAACTAGCAAGAAATAAGCACACTTAGCACACAATGATCATAATCCAAGCATAAACATGCATATACAGTTTCTGAGGTCTTATGACCAAGTCTGTGGACTTATTTGTTTATAGCTTGTACCTAAGTGAGTTTTAGACTCCAATTTTAAGCACACAACATTACCAAATAGCACACAAACCAAGTCAATACTTAAATCACCCTATACTTCACAGGATTCACAAAATCAATCACCAAAAAATGAAGAAAACAGGAAGAAAGTTGATATGCAGGTTTCTACCTATGACTTTCACTTTTTAATACACCAACTAGCCTCAATCTTGTTCTAAAATCACTATAAACTAACACCCTAACTAGCTCACCCTTTTTTTAAACACTTTAACACGTTTTAATCACCAATTCAAAACCCTTTGCCCTGCTAAATCTTAGATCCAAACACCCTGTTATAATTCTTTAAGTTACTTTTTTCAAATCAAATCCATACAAATCCTAACCAAACTGGTCCAAAGATCATCAAACATGCATATTACACCACAAAAACACAAATCAAGCAGCTTTTTCACACTTAATCACCTAACACACAAAGATCACATAGAATCACTTTTTTCTGAAATTTTACAAAAGTAAAAGAAATTTACCTAAGGACCTTTACTTCCTAGGTCCTTGTGGTTGCTACACCACCTCCTTCCAACTCGGGTTGGAGCTGAAACACTGATCTACAACCTTCAAACCTGAAAAATCAAAAAGCAAAACAAATACTAGCACAATATAGTTTCTGTTTTTACTTTTTCTTCTTAAAAATCTTTTACAAACTTCTTCAAACTTACAAACACGTTTTAATAACTCTCAACCTCAGAAAAATCAAAGGGACTAGTCCACTTTCACTTCCCAACCCTTTTAAATTTTCTGAAATTAAAGCACTTTTTAAAACTTTTTGAATTTTCAAAACTCAAACAAATCTTGACAAATTAATGGAACTCGGTCTTTCTTCATGGATTTACACCAACTTTAAGTAACATAAAAAGGAATTAAAGTGTATTGAACAAATACCAACTTTTATTTATCTTAAAAGGAATTACAAAAAAAAACTTTGAAGAAAAACTGGAACAAAGAATAAAGGTTCACATGTCGAACCTTTATATACTACTACATAGAACAATCTAGACTAGGATTAAAATATTACAAATGCTGAAACCCTAAAATTGGAATTCTCAAGTTTGCCCTTTTCTTGTTGACGAATCTTGGTCAAAAGGCACCACCATGTGATAGACAGCTGTGGAAGACTATTTGTGGACGTTGGATTAAGCTTGGGGACAAAGGAGTATCATCCAAATCGTTTAAATTGTCGGGGGTGGGGTTTTGGTTGAAAACGAGGTAGCAGGGGAGACTTGGGGGAAGGACCACAGGCCACGTGGCGCTTTTGTGAGAGGTGGGTTTGGGTGAGGAGAGAATCAATTAGGAATCTGGAGCCTTTTAGCTTAAAACCCTTTTTTTTGAAGTTAATTAATACTGGGTTGAGGTTAGGGTTCGTCAGGTTAAAAGGGGGTTTTGATTTGTTTTGTTTAATTAACATTTTAAATAAATGTTATGGGAGGGAAATAAGGGGATTAGTGGGTTTAGTTGACCTGTTGACCGAGTTTTAAAAATAAAACCGGGTTAGGGATGTTGGGCTTAGGGGCTTTGTTGGGCTGTTGTTGATTTTTTTACATTACCCATTAGTAACCCGTTAACTTTTTGCAAAGTTAGTCCAAATCAGTTAACTTCTTTCACTGGCAGTCCAAAACACTTTGCAACTTTAGTCCTTTTGATGATATTATGCTAACTTTTGCAACTTTTAATCCAATTCCAAGGGCATTTCTTGCACATTCTTCATTCTTCAAGGATTAAACTTGCACAATTAACATTTTGAAGGGTTAAATGTGACAAGTTCTTCAAAGATGAGGGACCATTTTTGCCAATCTTCAATTCTTCAAGGGTATTTTTGCAAAATCCAAACTTGGGCCCGGTTCATTGTGCGACTTCGTTTCCCGTGTTCGTTTTTGATTGATTCTTGTGTTCTTTTGCCAATTCCTCAATATCCGTACCTAAAAATACACAAGTAACAAACACGAGCATATATTTGGTCTATTTTATGATATTTTATGCATTTTAAAGCCGTTTTGGACGATGAGATCATGTATAAAAGCCATCTCATCAAAATCCTTCTAGCGTCAACATCAAACAGCGCTACGGTAGGTAACTTGCGAGATTCTTATGAATCAAGCTTGTGTCAACTGGAAAGCAATGATGGTAAGATTCTTAATGAATCAAACTTGTTCTAGGAATTTGAATTGACGACTTTAATCAAGCGGATGTTTATACAATTGATTCACTCTTTATGTTCGCAGTCTTGCTTTAAGACGGTCGAGTAAAGAGAACGGCTAGTACAGCCGCGAAACCCTTTCAAGGCGGTTCTTAATTGAATCTACCTAATCACATGTATGATATATAATATTGTCTAACGGTCTTCACCGACCGGAGGTAAAACGCTACTGATTAAAAACCAAATATTAAAAACCAAAAATTAATTTTTAACGTCTAATTAAAAACCAAAACTTAAATAAAATTAAAAATAAGTCAAATTGAAAACTTTTTCTTTTGTAAACCTCAAAATTACTAATTAAAACCTAAAAATAATTTTTCAAAATTTTTAAAATACTTTTTTCTATTTTAAAATCACTTTATAAAATATAAAGCTAAAAATATTAATAAAAAATAAAATAAAAACGTGAAAAATAAACTTTTAACTTTGAAAAATCCTAAACTATGGTGAGATCATATGAAAATTGAAAAACACTAAAAACACACTAATAATAAGCTGGTAATCAGCTTAAATAAGCTCGAAAAGTTTATTAGACTCAAAACAAAACACCCCTTATTAACCAACCCTAGGGAACTTTAACTGATAAAGTCCCTAGGGCAGTTGGTAAGTACGTTGTGTTGTGAGGTGGGTGGCATAGGTTCGAGTCCTAGCAACGCCCCTTTTTTTTAAACCCTTTTTTTTATTTTTCTTTTTAAACTTGATAACTGTTGATCTAAAACAACTAATATACTACAAAAATTACAGTAAACCACGAATTAAGCCTAGATTAACCAAAAAGAAACTCACAGACCTTACTCTTTTCAATTTGTTCTTTCTTTACTGTTGGGGATATGTGGAATGCCCGGGCTTAGGGAGTTTGGTTGCTTGGGCCACGAACGACACCCTCACAAGTCAGTGGACTTGTGAGGAGTCAATGACACACACAAATACAAACACTAGAACAGATTACACATACGATGAATCAAGATCAGACATCAATCAAACTAGAACAAAAAGATGGTTGTGAGAGTTCTAATAGTGGACCACAGGGCACTCAAAAGCTATCTAAAAGCTATCAAAATAACAAACAGCTGAAGAAAACTTAAATCTAGCCTATAACCTAACCATGGACCATAATTGAGACTCAAAGACACAAATCTCACTTACTGCCTCAAAATAATGGGATCTATGATAGCTTTGGGTTCACAATGCTTTATGAGCACGATTAGACCACCCACAAGACTCCAAAATCCTAAGAACCAAGTGATGAATGGCCTAAAACCTACCCAATTATTCCCTATATGCAAGGTTGAATAGCAAAAATAAAGGTCGAATGCTTGCGTCACCTCTGCGTGGACAGAAAATGGTTGTTGGTGCACGTCTTGGCTAACAGTGACTCTAAGGAAGTCAAATGCTACCGAATCTTGGATTTACGCCAACCTAACCTAAATCACATGCCCTAGGGTCCTAGTTTTAATCCTAAAACCACGAGACTTAACAACAAAGCAACAAAGCTTACTTACGTAACTGGTGGGCAGAAAAAGTGAACTGGACTAATTAGCACCTGCAGTGTATTCCTAAATCAATTAAAAGGCATAATAACTAACTAATATTACAACCAACCATAAAAAATCCCTACAGCTATCATAAGACCAACAGTGAACCAAAGTTTCAAGACGAAAATCACAAAAATACGTGCTACAACCAACTGATTAGGATATGACAGTGTAATATAATTCGTGATGTAAACTTACAAACTGAGTTTAACTCCTAGACTATACTAACCAAAACATGCAGCAAGCGCACAAATAAAATAAACAAGAGCCGTAACCTATCTAAAATAAGCAGTCAACTAAACACATAGACCACATAAGCAGAAACATGCATAAATCTTAAGCACTCAATAAGCACGAAAAGTGTAAATTAAACTAAGAAACGGGAGTTCAAGGCTACTAACCTGATTCCACCAGCTCGTCCTAGCTTATCCACACCTATGGGCTTTTGGGTGTGTCTGTAAAGAACCCTTGTTGGTGGGTCTACAATAGACCCAAAAGGGGACAATATCTTATAACAAATGGGACTAATTCTTTCTTTGTGTAAGATCGTTATCACCTGCACACAAGCAAGTAAGCAAACTACAAGCTCCAAAGCTTGCCTTGGAAGCTTTTTGTCAAGAAGCTTCTTAGGAGCTTATGGAACAGTAAGCTGTGATAATAAAACAAAACTTGAAAATTTTTGTGAAAATCTTACAAAAACAAAAAGCTTGTGAAAAAATTATGAAAACAAGATAAACCTTAGCTTATACAAGCTTATGGTTTTTAGTTGGGTGTCAACCAACTAAACACCCTAATCTTCTATAATGCTAATCCGAAAAAGAGAAAAGTACCACACCCATAAAACTCTTAAATCCAACAATAAAGTAACAAAACGTTTAGTTCTATGAACACCCTTGATTTGTCGAATCAAGGGTGTCCAAAAACTTCAAAATTTTGGGTCTCCAAAATTAATATTTTCCAAAAGATCTTTGAACAAAATACCTTTTTGAATGAAACCTAAATAACTCCAAGAAAGATAAATTTTTTAACTAGAACATAAAATAAACATGGAACTCAACTTGCTTTAATAAAATTGAAATATTTTCTATTAATATTAAAAAGTTGACAAAAGAGCTGGAACAAAGGGCATCCAACACTACAGGTGCTCCTTTTATAATGGACAAAGGAACCATCTAGAATCCTAAATAAAAAATGAAAATGACAAACCCTAACCAATGATTTCCTATAATGCCCTTGTGTTTCAAAGTTGGTCAATGCTCACATGTGATCTTGCCAAGAATTTGGTGAAGACAGTTGTAGAAGACAATCCAAATCATTGAATAATCCTTCGGGACCAAGTTTGTACCTTGGCCGTTGATCTTGTCTCCTTCATGGGGTTTGGGGGAAAGTGATAGGCAGTGGAGCCATGTGGGGCGTTTTAAAGTGATGGGGGACCAAACTGAGAGTGGGGTTTTGGTTATGGGTTTCTTAATTAACATTTTGGAAAAGATGAAGTCTTAATTTTAAGTAATTAGGAATTTTAAGAATTAGGGTTCTAAGCTGTGGAGAGGTTTGTATAGATGTGTTTAATCTGGGATTAGTGGAAATGCATATGTTGCCCGGTATTAGGATTAGTTTAAAAAAAGTATTAAAATAAAGGGGACGTTGTGAGTGACTAGGTGGTGATGATGATGTGGCAAGCTGGTAGTGGTGGAGTGGATTTAGATGTCTGGCAAGATTGACCCCTAAGGTTAGCAAAAATGTGAACATAAAGTTCCATCAGCTAAGATACCCTTTTCCTTTGAATTCATCTTTTGAGCACTTGTCAAATATGGCACCATGACTTTTCTAACTTCAACCAATGACTAAACATGCAACTTTGGCATACTTCAATGGCTTTTCTTGTGCATTCTAGCAATTTTAGGGACCCACATGTAATTTTGTGGTTTTAAAAGGGTATAAAATGACAAGTCTTCAATTCTTGAGGTACCAATCTTGACATCTTCAAAACTTCAAGGACTTCAATGGATAATCATCGTTCGGGTCCGTTCCTAAAATACACAATGAACAAACACAGGCATATTTTGGGGTATTTTGATGATATTTTAAGCGTTTTAAGCCCAATTTAGACGATGAGACTATGTATAAAAGCAGTCTCATCACTCCCCCATACTAAACCATTGTCGTGTCCCCACGCAATGCTAAAATTAAGTATCGTAGCACTTATGATGACATTTATTGAAGACATAAATTTAAATAAACTATTACACGTGTTTTAGACATAATGTATTGTTTTCATCATGATTAAGTGACTTTTAGGGTCATAGAATAAGAACACGTGCATGCTTCGTTAGAAGTAATTTCTTTGTCCTCGATTTTCACCCAATTCCATGCTAAGCGTGTAACGAGATCATTGTCATTATAAGTTAGCAACACAATCATATCTCATAAGTGTTACACACCTAAGCTCCTTTATTCCTAATTGGTATCTCTTATATTTTATTTTGTCTTAATGATCACGAGGATACATCTAACACCCCCACCAAATAATATGCGCAACGGAACTACAACATTTGGGTGCTAGGCAGTTATCATCACACACAAGCTATTTCGAACGTCTCAAAGAGACGTAAAGATTTAAACATAAATTAAACATTATTTGAACATCATTGTCTACCGACTCCCAAACCCCAAAGATAATGCAAAACAGAGTTGCGTTTAGGTCCCCACTGAATCTCAACCCAAAAGTACATTACTAGTTCACATGACATAATATAAAAAGTTTTAAGTTATAAAAAGGGAGTAAGGACAAAGTAGACCGTCAAGCCATAACAACTTCTATCCTCGCATGCTCCTTGCTACCATATCATCGATTACCTAAAATACATGCTTAAAGGGGTCAACAAGTAATGTTGAGCGAAATTTATAGGTTTTACAATCTCATTTTGAACATATGTATATAAAATCAATCACGATCATTTAAAGAATTGTCAATCAAACAATCTATCATTCAAGGTTATTATAATTGTGTTTAAGCTCATGACACTAATCCGTTAACTCAATCACCTGCGTACATTTACCGGCATGATTAAGATGAAACCAGTGCCCCTTCTAAAGGCATTAGTTGCAATTATACCCTATTTCTTATCACAAGTTACCCGTCCGCAGAGGGTACTCAACGTACTAGATCTCGTCTTGGATAGGGTAGTCAACCCCATAGTACTATCAATTGTATAAGCGGCTATTTTCAATCCACACAAGGATTAAACAATAGTTAATAGTTCATGAATATAGGGTCTTATGCAACTAGGTACTCAACATAATTTAGACAACTTTCGGGTCCAACAATCATTCATGACTTATGTTCGTTTCATTTAAAATAGCATGCATCCCCCTCGCGGGTAAAACCATTTAAAAGTGTAAGAAGCGAGGCAATAAACTCACCTTGCGTAGTAGTGGTTCTAGCGAAAACGTAAGAAAAATATCACCGACGATTTGGTTGCCCCGAAAAATCTAACACGTGACCTAGAAATCAAAATACGAAAACCGAGTCAATAATCCGTGTACATTATTGTACTAAACACGCGTATATGTAAACACTTAATAATTATAAAAACTCATGCCAAAAATCATACATGTGATCATTACTAAACTCGTACTATCTATCTATGTAATTAGAAATGTTTCCCATTTTATAACTTTGCCGGTACTTACCAAAAGTACGGGCTGTTTTCTAACACTTAAGCATTTCTATAAATCACGAGAAAAATTGTAAAAATCCCTTATAATCTGTAGAAAACCCTTTTAAATCCCATAAAAAGTTTTTACTTTTAAGACCCATTACTCATTTACTAGACGTAAACTTTTCGGACTGATTTTGCACTTTTACCATGTAAGACTTGTTTGACTTGTTTAAAATGTACCATTAGCTAATTTGACCCTTAAGTCTAAAAATAGACTCAAAAATGCAGGTTTGGAACCAAAGAACAACTTTCAGTTATTTTTAAAACTCTATCTATGGTCCCCGGGATTTGACCTAAAACCAAACATAATTTCGGATTATGTTGATTCTCATCTCCGAGTACACGAACTTTCAAAATAGCATAACTTTGGACTCGTTAGGAGTCGTAAGCTCTTTCTTTTACCAAATCGAAGCTAAGACAATGCTCTACAACTACATCCTAGCCTCATGACCTGTTCACAAAATTAAAGCCACGAAAACATGCCTAAACAATCTGCCTAAATTTCATTCCTCAAAATCAACCCAACACTTGTTTCCGTTCCATTCTAACATCACCTAGACCTAACCTAACCAATTATGATCATTGCCAAACACCCTAATCAGCCTATACCACTAAGACCATCAAATCTTCATAAAAACCCAAATCCTAAATCACACATGTATTATGTTTAACCCATTTAAAAACAATAAAAACATAACTCTAAACACAAACCCACAACACAAATCATCAACCACCATGAACAACCAAACACCCTCATTTGGCCGTGGGGTGTTGGTGTTCAAAACACCCCAACCAAATTGATTTTGGTTGGTTTGGTGGATGATTATCCATTACCCAAACATCAATCAAACATGCAACTAGTCTAATTACATCAAAACATATTTTTGAAAAATCTTTGATTCTTAAAAAAAAATTGTTAATGCATGTTGTTATAAACTACATCAAAACACTTACAATGAAAAACTAGGATATGGTCTAAACTTGGATTTGTTAAAATCATAGGGGAAAAAATTGGTGGTGGTGGTGTTGTGGAGGCCGACGGCCAAAGAGAGAGGAAAGGGAGGAGAGAAAATTTTTTTGAATGAATTATTGTTTGTGTGTGTTTAATCCTTCCCTTTTGTAAAAATTAGAGGGGCCTCTTTTGCCATTTTGGTTTTCTTTTGGCCTCCTTTTTAAACGACACAACTTAGTAGCGGGAAACGACTTACTAGTCGGTTTTGAAAATTTGCGGGAGTCGGGGGTCGCCCCGATCACTCGAAAATACTTTTAAAGCAATTTAAACGCACCAGGGATAAAATAAAACGCACCCGGCTCGACTTAACACGAACAAAAAATAAAATTCTCAAAAAATTCTAATATCGACACAACGATAATAAAACATAAAAATTGGGCATGCGTCGGGATCGTAGTCGTCGTCGTCTTTCTTAAATCGTTAATCGTTAAGATTACGACCTTAAACATCGGTTTCAACTTAAACAGTCAAATATATAATAAACGAAATTTATTAAAAATTTCAAAAATATTAGTAATTTAGGGTAAAATAAATGACCTCGGGTTCTGGGTATCACATCCACCCCTCCTTATAGAGAGCGACGTCCCGGCGCTCGCCTCTTCTTATACTCACATTTTGTGCCGCTAGAACAGATCATGATATCTCTCTTTGAATAAGTCCTCACGTTCCCAAGTGTATTCCGGTCCACGTCTAGTATTCCATCGTACCTTCACAATGGGAATTCTACCGTGCTTCAATCTCTTAACCTATCGGTCCATAATCTCCAGTGGTTCCTCCACAAAATGCATCGTCAAGCTAAATCTCGTCCAAAGGAATCACCAATTCCTTATCCGCCAAACTTTTCTTCAAATTCGATACGTGAAACGTGTCGTGAATAGCACTAAGCTAATTCGAAAATTCCAACTTATAAGCTACAGGTCCAATTCATCTAACAATCTTGAACGGTCCAATATACCTTGGACTCATCGTTCCTTTCTTCCCAAAACGTATCACACCTTTCCATGGTGACACCTTAAGCATGACCATGTCTCCGACCTCAAATTCTAACACTTTCCTCCTATTATCGGCGTAACTCTTCTGTCGGCTTCTCGCAGCAAGTAAACGGTTCTTGATTTGCACAATCCTCTCTATCGTCTCCAAAACCATTTCGGGTCTAGTCAAGTGACTCTCTCCCACTTCGCTCCAACACACAGGAAATCTACACTTCCTTCCATACAACGCTTGAAATGGTGCAGCCTTAATGCTCGCATGATAACTGTTATTATATGAAAACTCCACTAAAGGTAAGTGGCGTTCCCAGCTTCCTCTGAAATCAATCACGTATGCTCGGAGCATGTCCTCCAAGGTCTGAATGGTTCGTTCTCTTTGGCCATCAGTTTCAGGATGATAGGCCGTGCTCAAACTCTTGTGGTCAGTGAATACAACACACTTTGTCCCATACAAGTAGTGTCTCTACAACTTTAGCGCAAAAACTACAGATCCTAGTTCTAAATCATGCGTAGTGTAGTTTTCCTCATGCTTCCTCAATTACCTCGACGAGTAAGCGATCACCTTCTCACGTTGCATCAAAACAGCTCCATAACCCTTATGAGACGCGTCACAATAAACTATGAAGTCTTTGATTCCTTCTGGTAATGACAAAATCGGAGCAGAACACAGTTTGTCCTTAAGTGTTTTAAAAGCGATTTCTTCATCATTTCCCCATTCAAACACCCAATTATTCTCAATAAGCTTGGTCAACGGCTTTGCAATCTACGAAAACCCTTCGATGAATCTCCAATAATAACCAGCTAAACCAAGAAATTGTCGAACTTCAGTTGGCGTTGTCGGTGCCGACCATTCTTTAATTGCGTCCATGTTGGCAGGATCTACACGAACTCCTTTGTTGTCAATCACATGCCCAAGAAATTGTACAAATTCCAACCAAAATTCACACTTGGATAATTTTGCGTACAACTTCTCTTTCTTCAGCAGCTCCAATATCGTCCTCAAGTGCTTCTCATATTCTTCTTTGCTCTTGGAGTAAATAAGAATATCATCACTGAATCCAATGACAAACTTATCCAAATACGGCTTGCACACTCAATTCATAAGATCCATGAACACTGCAGGCGCATTCGTTAACCCAAAAGGCATCACTTGGAATTCAAAATGTCCATATCGCGTACGGAAAGCAGTTATAGGAATATCCTCCTTTCTAACTCGCAGTTGATGATACCCTGATCTCAAGTCAATCTTCAAGTACACACAGGATCCTTGCAACTGATCAAATAAAGCGTCAATCCTCGGCAATGGATACTTATTCTTAATAGTCAATTTGTTAAGCTCTCGATAGTCGATACACATTCTAAACGACCCATCCTTCTTCTTTACAAATAACACAGGCGCTCCCCATGGCGATGAACTCGGTCTAATAAACCCATTATCCATCAATTCTTTCAATTGATCAAATAACTCATTCAGTTCTGATGGTGCCAATCGATAAGGTGCACGAGCAACTGGTGCAGCTCCTGGCATCAAATCGATCTGAAATTCCACTTCACGAGAGGGCGGTAAACCCGACAACTCATCAGGAAAAACTTCTGGATACTCTCGAATCACATGCACCTCTTCCAACTTTGTCTCTACATCACCATCACTAGAAATCTGTGCCAGAAATACATCACATCCTTCTTCCATATACCTCATCATCTTCAAGCAAGATATTACTCTCAGACGAGAAGTACATTCATTACCCTTCACAGTCAATACCCTATTTCTCAACGGGATTTGGACCAACCATTATCCACAAACAATCACCGCACTATGCGCCATTAACCAATCCATCTCAATAATCACGTCAAAAGATCCTAGGTCTAGAGGCATTAAGTCAATATCAAAGGCAGAATTCCCTAACTTCAAGGTACACCCTCTTAGTATAGAATTAGTAGTAACAATCTTTCCATCGGCTAATTCCATATTATAGTTAGTCGTTAGCATCACCGGTTCTCTATTGATAAGGCGCCTAAATTATACGTCTACAAAGCTTTTGTCGGATCCAGAATCAAATAATACACTAGCATAACGAGCGTCAAGTAGAAACGTACCGGTTACCACATTCGGGCCTTGCGGTTTGTCAGCGATACCCACTCGGTATAAAGAAGAGGCATTATTTCCTCCCTGCCTATTCCCAGCTTTTGGGCAGTTACCTTGCTTGTGCCCCTTTTCTCCACAACCAAAACAAACCATTACTCTAGTGGCATCCGCCCCTGTAGCCACACCTCTAGATCGACATCTACAACTCTATGACTAGCCTTCCCACACTTGCCACATGCAGGAGGACAATTCCCAATGTGGTACAAGTTACAACGGCCACAATGAGGATTAACCTTAACTCCTATGGGGGCAGTAACGACTCTCATCCCATCATTCCTCCTTTGGTTGAACTGTTGGTTACGATTCGGTCCTTGATTATTGTTGCGATTACCCCACGATTTTGTCCTTGTGATTGACTCACCTGGGCAGCTTCCCATTTCCTTTTATTTCCCTCAGCAATATAGTCTTTCTTGTCTTGCAACTTAACATCCATCAGTGCATGAGCCATCTGAACGGCTTCATCAAATGATCCGGGCTTTGACGAAGTAGTCTCACCCTTAATGTTGCTCGACAGACCCTTGATATATTGTTTCATCTTCTTGCGATCGTCTGCGAAAGCATCAGGACACAATAGGCTTAACTCATTAAACCTCCTTGTATAAGCAATGATGTCATTATTCTTCAACGACAAGTGTCTCAACTCGTCCTCTAACTGACCCAGCTCTTCTTCGAGACAAAACTTCTTAGTCAAAAGTGCCTTGGTTGCAGCCCAAGTTCTTCCATTTGCTACTACCAATCCGACAATAGCCACCTGGTTGTTCTACCAGCTTAAAGCATCATCCAAGAAAGTAGCAGCTACAAATTTAACTTTGTTTGCCTCAGAGCACCCACTGATTTCGAAAGTGCTCTCAATCTTTTCCACCCATCTACGGAGTTCCAAAGCTCCACTGGTACCACGAAACTGTGTGGGACCACATTTCACGAAACCGACATATGAACATTCCCTTGGGGCTGGTTGTCTTTCCACATTTCCACCTTGACCCTGGTCTCTGTTCGCACGATCTGCCTCAAGAGAATTGGCGATTGCCTCTTGAATCATAGTGTTCACACGAGTATATGTCAACTTTGGAGGCATGGTGAAGTCTTAGTTACACCTCTCTGCAATGACAGGGAAATAGAAAACAAGGTAAGTATACATATCAAGATTAAGAAGGATTTCTCTTTTAGGACATAATATAAGTACAACAACACATCAACAAGGTTACTAATATTCATCAACCACATCCCAAAAGAGCAAATTCGAGACTTATCATAGATTATGAAAGGTAAACATGGATTACATTGATAGATCAACCAAAATCTGTGACAAGTAATGTCACTACAACCATACACCAACAACTTAAAGTTATCAAGTTTTCATCACAATACCATCATACGGGAGTCTAAATAAGTTCATTTACAACGATCAAAAGATAAAAATGAAATACAAGTAACTAGCCACGTGGTGATCCACATGACTTCTTGGACGGTGGTTCTTCCTCATCCTCCTTAGGCTCTTCATCACTATCTTCTTCCTCATCCATCTTTCTCTTCCCTTTATCGCTCAGCTCACATTCTACCACCTTATCCCTTCTAGAAGTAGACCCAAACTCCGGTGCTACTTGATTTCTAAAAGCGACACACTCACCCCTGGCGGGCTGTTGAACCATGAAATCATTGGCCTCCAGCTCAGAGTCATCCACGAATCTCCAATCTTGCGGTAGGGATGATCTTACACGGTGCTCCCGACTCTGCATCCTGACCAACCTAGCCTGGTCTTCCTTAACCCGCTCAAGACTTGCACTCAAATTTGCTATCATGGATCTCAAACTGTCAATATCATTCTTACTCGATGCTCCATCCTACTCAGCCCTTGCAGTCCTTGTTAATAACTTCTGATGTGCTCTTTCGTTCTCGTCAAACCTCTTGATCACTCTTGTCTCCACCACGTAACGTTCGTACATTAGCCTATCACTCCTTCTCAAACAGTTTTCAGATTCCATATAGTTCCTTGGCCTTGGAAAGTAAACCTTCGCAATATTTTCGTGAAGAGAACGCGATCTAGCTGCAGCACTGGACTCCGCACTAAACTCATTACTTACCCGAGCAAACCCCGGCACAGTCCTCAGATAATCCTTACAAGTAGTCATTGGGGGACGAATAGGTTGCTGATCGTAACGGCCTGTTGGAGGCACTTAGTATCCTTTTGGTGAATTGGGGGATTGAACCAAATCGGGCTCAGTTTGACTGACGGCATCTGCTGGAATTCCATCATCCACCGGATCCTACTCCTCAGAATCCTCTTCGCCATCGTCACTAACACTGAAGTTGTCTACATCACTTTCATCACTATCGTTTGTCGGCTCTATTTCCTCTTCTTGAGCTATCCATCCATTGTCGTCATCCGACAGGTTTGGAGGAAATTGTCCCCCTTCGTATCCCACGACAAATTTGTCTCCATTACCGTTAGGCGGTACCTCGGTGTCACACCCCACCATGGTGGAATATGGGGCGCGACGTATGAATATCATCACAACAATAGCGTGTCTATACAGTTAACTAAATGAAATAGAAATGTCATAAAAAGGTGACACAATGTCATGACAATATCTCACACGATGCAGGCGTCTAGGTAAGTAAGTAACAGGCCTACCTCTTACCAAAGACATACAAATGATCAAATATCAGACATATAGGTACCACAAAGTTCACTTAATCAAAACACACAAGAACACACACCACACTATCTGGTATCAGAGCCAATGGTTATAGAGAATTAGGTTGCCTAGTCGCGTAGCCTAGTCTATAGCTTAAGGGTCCCTGCATATAGGCGTCATAGGAGTATGTGTGCATTTTTATATTAATTGATGTGTTTGGATGTTATTTATTGCGATGTTTTGACTAGTATGAATTGAACCATAGTATGTTCATACTTAGCTACATGTTATTTTCTTTTCGAGTTTTGACTAGTGCGGGTTGAACCATAGTCGTATACTCTAGTCATTGTTGGATTTCTTTTGATTATGCTTTCATGTTCTTTATACATTTTGAATTTTGTCTATGGTGGTTCAGCTGGATTACGAGTTTATATGTTTCATGCATTGGCTACGTTATTTTAATACATGGATTTTGGATCTTATTTTATGTTGTGGTTATGTGCTTATATGAGTTGCAGGATCTATGTGCTTAATTGATTTGGTAGACCGATGTGTTATGTGTAGTATTAATTCTTATAAGTGTCATCATAGGAGGGAGTGCATTGGTGAAAGGGGACTTGTATAAGTATGGTGGCCAACATAGTTATACAAGTACCACAACACCAATGGATTCCTAAGTATGGTTGCATGAAAGAGGGTTAATACATGCTTGTAATAGTATATGTTGGATGAATTTGAGTGTATGTATGCATATGCCTATATATGTATAATTCCCTTCTACTTATCGGTTATATTCTTGGGATGGTTTGCTAGCTCGTTCCTCTTCGAGATGTTTAACTTCCGTAGTAGTACATTTATCGAGTTCTCATTTCATGTGTTCTTTTGTACGGTACTTTTGGCGTGAAGGCTTTTGAGATGGTGGAGATTTCTTTTTGGGGTAACGATATCTTTTGTTTCGAGTTATACATGGTAAAAAAATAGAACTTGCAAATTGAGAAAAAATAGTTGTTGGTAGTCGATGAAATAAGGAAATGTCGGAAACATGTTTCAAAATAAGATGGGATATATTTTTTTTTAACATATAAGCATGGCTTTTTTTAAAAAAAAAACTAAAATTGGTTTTGATCACCTAAAGCTAATGATCTGTAGTTTAATTCTTGTTCTTATTTAATTAAATATGTTAAAAACATGTAATTACTCATATGATGGGTAAGGGTTTTTAATTTTCTGGAATTAAAATAAATTAGGTCTTAAATTTGGTAATTAATACACGGATTTTACCCCAAGTATAAAATATTATCGTCCGAATCTCTTCGAATTGACTATTGGTTCTAAGTGCGACTCAATTGTTCTTGGTGGAATAATAAATGGTTTGGTTGATTATCTATTTTAAACTAATAGCAAATAAATGTACATGTCGTAGAGTAAAGTAGAAGTTTAAAGATTAAACTAAAATGACGAGTTAAAAATAAATGTTAAAAAATTTAAAGACAAAATTAGAAAAATACTTGAACACTTAATAAATCTAAGACTTGAAAACTATGTAAAAACAAGAAATTACACCAAACCCTAATCGGAATATTGATCAGAAAAGACAGATCGGAATACACCCTGATCGGAATGCTGGGAATTGTCTCTAATCGGAATATGGTAATCGGAATGTCAAACAACTCCCTCATCGGAATAGCAATCGGAATCCACGATAGGAATCCAAATCGGAATCCAAGGAAAAGATAGCAGTCGGAATAAGGGAATAAGAAGCAATCGGAATAATTAACTAATAAGCCCCGTCGGAATATCTCACAAAACCAACACAATCGGAAAGTTCTAAAACCCTTTTCCGATCAAACGATCGGAATAAAGGGGGGTGTGCAGTCGGAATACTACAATCGGAAAAGGGTTTATACCTTTTCCGATTACCCTTTTGATTCGAAATAAGCCAAGCTAAAATCTATAAGGAATAAGCTTAAACTAAAACTTGAACGAATCTAAAGTGAAAAAGACTAAATAAGCCCAAATAACAACTTATCCAAACTTAAAATAAGAAAACTTTTAAATCAAACTATAAAAATATGAACTTTTTAAGAAAACTTTTAAAAAGTAAACAAGCTAAACATATAAATAAGCCAATAAGCACAAAGATCTTAAAGCTTATTCGTATGAAAACTTAAGTAGGCATAAAAAGATTAACTTTTAGGCACGAAAACATTAAGAACAACACGGATCAAATAGATTTCGCACCAAAAGTAAACAAAAATCAAAGAAAGGTAGAAAGAGATGAAAGATTAAAAGCTTAACTTGAACTTGATTAATGAAATCTAAATACAAAGGTTTAATCTTGAAAGATTAAAAGAAAGAAAAGATGAAAACATAGTGAGAGAAAGTGGAGAACTTTCTCTCTCTAAAAACTAGAAAGAAAAATGAAAAATGAAACTAACTACTAAAAACTAACCACCCTCCTAATGTGTATTAGGAGGGTATTTATAGGGAAAAATGGGAAGGAGTGCATGTGTTGCCTCTTCTTTCTTTCTTTCTTCACGTCTTCTCGACTCGATTTAATTCTTTGTCTTTTCTCGACGTCGTCTCGGGATTTGAACTTGTCTTGATAATTTTCTTCTTTAATTTAGACTTAAGTTCTTCGACTTCATTAAACTTCCGTATTTAGACTTTTTCTTCGATAAATCTTCAGAATAGGCCTTGGACTTCCGTTCTTTTAGCACTCTTGATCTTTTGACTTCGTCTTTTCCCGTTTTCTTCGATAAAAGCCTGTGAAAGCCCGTGTTTTCTTCCTTTTTCATCTTTTGGTCTTAAAACACAATAAAAACACAAACCACGCATAATTCCGACTTTTACGACATAAATTACACGTTTTGGTCTTGTTATTATTGGAAATAAGTGGTAAAAGGATAAGTGTTTTCACACTTATTAAATCCCCTACACTTGACCATTGCAATGCCCTCATGCAATGCATTAATTTTAAAGCACGGGTTACATTCTCCATCATAAATAACACACCTTGGCCTTTATTAAATGCTAAACAAAAAAAAAGATAGAAACAAGTAAAGAAATCAAAGACTTACATTGAGTTTTGGCAGCCATGAACGTTTATCATCCTCAAGTTTCACGTTCCCCATACCAAGCTTAAAAACGAGATCATTGTTATTATAAGTTAGCAGACTAACACGAATTCATGTGGGACACTTATTTACTTAGACTCCCTTATTCCTAGGTGTATCTCTTATATTTTATTTTTGTCTTGAATGATCGCGAGGATGCATTGTTTGACTTATTTCGATAGTTAGTTAGGCCGAAAATAAAGTGAACGATTTAATCAATAGTTAGCTAAAGGACAAAATCTTTTAAAACTGCTTCTCGGGACCTCATAAAGTTAGCCTCCTTTTAGGACTTGGATCTATTTATCCTCATACCTTGTTAGGGCCTGATTGTAGTGTTTTACTACTCTTTAGGAAAAGAGAGTAAATAGGGAAAAGTATCGAGTGATGATTTAGGAAAATCAAGCACTAATGACCCTTATGGCGTGAGTTCGTTTCCCAAGGAGGTATATGTGTGTGAAAAACTTGTTAAATGTTTGTGATTAATGATTGGTTTAGAAAGGGATGAGAAAAGAATATGACGAAGACGTGAAAATTACTACTACGACGACAAAACGTAAAACCGTAAAAACTTCAAAAATAAAAATTAATTCTAAAAATTACCAAAAATTCACCAAAAATCAAAATATATAAACTAAGAGTTTACCAATGATCAAAACTTTTTCAAACCTTTTAAATAATTAAATATTCAATTTTTAAATGCTAATTAAAGCCCTAAAAATCAAATAAATTATCAAAAAGCCCAAATAAAGATTTTTCAATTGGTAAACCTCTAAAATGACTAAAAAGATTAAAAACTATTTTTAGAAATTTTTAAACTAATAAAAACTATTTAAAATGATTTAAAAACTATTAAAACTTAAAATAATTCTAAAAATTAATCTAAAAGTGATAAAATTATTCTAAAAGTTTCTAAATTCCTATTTTAATGTATTTAAGCTAAGAAAAATGTAAAAAGTTAGAAAACGTGAAATTTGAAAAATAATATTAAAATATTATTAAAAATCTAAAAATTATATAAAAAATTCTAAAAACTTGCAAACTAGTTTATTTTAACCTAAATAAACAGAAAATCAAAGTGAAATGACCAGAATACCCCTATTGGGCCCTCAAATGGGCCAAATCCAAAAACAGTCAACCTTATTGGGCTTTTTAGCCCAAAAAGTCAAACTTGGCCCAAATGACTTGGAAAAGCCCTATCTGACTCAAAATTTGATTCTAAACACAAAACTCTAAAGGCCCAAAAGCTGAATGTGAGCTTATCACAGCTTAATAAGCAAACAGCTTATCCTTATTGGGCTTTTTAGCCCATTAAGCAATAAGCTAATGCCATAAGCTCTAATTTGACACACAACCTTATTTTGGGATGCTTATGAGATTTGTAAAAAGAAATTTTGAAAAAGCACACTCAATAAGCCAGAAATAAGCAAAGTAATATTTCACTAAAAGACAAAATAGTCATTTTTGAGAAATAAGGCACCTCAGGACTTGATTCAACTTGCAAAAGATCACAAATGGACTCAATAAGCCAAAACAATCAACAAAATTCCAATAACCAAAACCAATAAGCCAGAATAAGCCAATAAGCACTTATGAAAAAGTCAATTAAGTTGGTTTTCTAGTCAAACCCTAAAGTCAACCCACCAAATGCTCCAGTATGAACAAATGGGTCAAATAATGAGCACCTATTACAAAATCCAAGTTGTTGCTGGTAAAAATAAGCTATTATAGCTTATTGATAAGCTGACACCAATTTAACACTAGCAGTGGTAACTAGCAGGGGAAAAGAGTTCCCACTGCTTTGACTATTTGACCAAGCTTTTTAGAGAGATTTAGTTGGATTCAATTGGAAACAAGGGCACCCTTGTGATCAGTGAATCACAAGGAGTCAATAGCAACAAGAAAATCCAAATTTGGTTCACGCAATAAGCCACAAATGATCAAACAGTCACCAGATCATACACAGACATGAAAATAAGCAGTTATGCACTTAATAAGCAGATTTAGCAAGAATAAGCCAACCAAACTCAACAGGATGCATACACAAGCTATATTAACTATGAATAAGCACAAACAAACTTAAATCAAATACTGAATCAAAGTAAACAACAAGATCAAAGCATAAAAAGTTACTGATGAACAAGGTGCATATGAAGAAACTATTTTGCTGATCTATTTGACACTAGATCGAAATTCAAGCCTCCAATCCTTCTTCCCTGGTGTAGTTAACCTAGATTTAACACTTATTAACCCTAGTCTATGATTAAATCTAGGTGTCCCCTAAATTTCAGTCAATTTCACCAAGTAAACAAGATTTTATACCCAATTTATGAATCTATGTGTTTCAAACCACAAAATGAGCAGCAAAGCAACCAAGTATATCAGATACACAAGTACTAGCAGATAGAAACAACAAACAACCACTCAAAACACCACAAATCCAATCTATGCAGTTGACCCAAACACCCCTTAAAAACCTGTTTTCACAACTTTTCAAAGGATCATCCAGATTCAAACCACAAATCAAACCTCAAACACTTAAATATCATCAAACAACACCAGATTAACAATAATCAACCACCAAATCACAGATTCAAGCACAAACAATCTAATATCACAAAATTCAGAAAAATAAGAGAGAAAATGAAAAGGGAAGAAGATGCAAACCTCCAAGACCTACATCCAGGCCCTGGATTGTTTGAGCTGAGGTACTAGCAGAACAAGTACCAGCTTCCAAGCTGCTAAGAAGAACAAACCACAAAAGTGAGATCAAATAAACCAAACTTTCTGATTTTTGAAGCACAAGCCTTATCACTTAAAACCTTGCCTCAAAAACCTTCAAACATGTAAATGGAACTCAGAATCAGGCTATTCTAACACCAACTTTTAACAAAATATAAAAGAGATTTTTCAAAATTCAGAAAATCAAATTTTATTAATTAAAAAGGAATTACAAAGATTTAATAGCCTAAAACTGGAACAAAGGGACTCTCACAGGTTGAGGTCTCCTTTTATAGGCAAATGCCAAGCTTACACTATTCATAAACCCTAGAAGTGAAATTCCCTAAATGTCCTTGAGTCTTCTAGACGTTTTGATGGAATGTGCTGTCCAAATTGATCTTGGCTGTTCATTTTAGCTTTGGAATGAAGCAAGGATCCTTAGCTGTTGATTTTGCCACATAGGATGACTTGGAGAGTAAGTTGCGTTTTCATTGGTTGAGGAGGTTGAGTGTGGGGTCCTTTGGGTAATGGGATTGAGGGCTTTGTGTGTGGGATGGGATTCTACATGTGTGAATCACACGTGGGTGTGGGTAATTAGGATTTACCCTTTGTTTTAAGTGGAATGGTAACTGGTGGTGAAAGATGAATAGTAAGCATTTTGATCCGTTTTTGTAGGAGTGGAAATGTGTTTGGCGCATTTTCATTTCAAATGTTTCAAATTCTCACTTTTGGTCCTTGTGTTTTGGGAAAATAGGTAAAACGTGTCTTTCAGCCAACCAAGTCCATTTCCTTTGTAAATAACTTCCACCACTTGACACTTTTGGCACAAACTTTTGGAAAAAGGGTTACAAGGGTTATTTTTGGAACTTTTGCATAATTCAAGGGCTGAGTTTGGACATTTTTGATCTTCAAAGGTCTTCAATATAACTTTGACTTCATGAGGGACCATAATTGGCAATTTTGAATTGTTGAGGGACTAAACTTGCCATTTCTTCAAAGTTGAAGGACCATTTGTGTAATTTTGACAAACTTAAGGGACCAAACTTGTAATTATCAATATACAAGGGTTTTAAGTATCATTTCTTCAATCAATGAGGATCAATCTTGCATGTCTTCAAGTCTTCAAGGGTATTTGTTGAAAATTCATGAATTAGGGCCCGGTTCTTTGTACGGCTTCGTTTCTCGTGTCCGTTTTTCCTTATATCTTGTGATCTTTTGTCTTTTTCACGATATCCATACCTAAAATACACAAGTAAACAAACACAAGCATATATATGGTATTTTATGACATTTTTATGCATTTAAAGCCCGAAAAGAACGATGAGATCATGTATAAATGCCATCTCATCACTCCCCCATACTAAGCCATTGTCGTGCCCTCACGCAATGCTAGAATAAAGTATCGAAGCATCACCAAAGTTCAATTTTATTATCCTTCATACATTCCATGCTAAGTGCAAAAACGAGATCATTGTTGGTACAATTCACGATGCTAACACTACTCATACGTCCAAATTGTGTAATACTTTTTCTCCCCGCAATCCTAGTTATTATAAAAGGAAATGGGTTACTAGCATTTTTTAACTATTTGTCATGGATCACAAGTGATTCATATTGACTTATTTGAGTAGTTATTATTCCGAAAGCAAAGTAGCACGATTTGATCGATAGTTAGCCGAAGGACAAAATCTTTTAAAACGGCTTCTCGTGTATCTCCTTAAGTTCATATCTTGGCATAACTCGTTTCACGATTTGAGACCTTTCTCGGACCGATATTTGGCATGTACTTCATACTTCAAATCTTGGGAAGACGTTCTTGAAATTATGGTCTTCTCTTCATATATTTGGAATTTCTTCACTTTGACGTTTTTGAGAGATTCTTCATATTTGGACCACGACTTCATCATTTTTCTTCAATCTTTACTTTGGATTTTGATATACAACGATCCGCCTCCTTTTCGGACTTGGATATATTTATCCTCATACCTTGTAAGGGTCTTTTTGGATAGACTTTCTCCATGATCTTTAGGGGAGTAATTTCTTTTCGTCGTGTGTCTCGATCCTTCATATTTTTTTTAGGAATAATGATACTTCACATCATCTTGGATCTTAAGCAAAAATAGAGCTCCTCATGCCTTGTTAGGGCCTTTTTGGATGATCGCCAATATTCGCGTCCCGCTTCAATAAGTTATGCCTTGGCTATGAACTCTATTCAACCCCGAGCAACTTTTAAACGATCTGGCGCTAGAGGCTAAGTAACCTTTCAAATCGTACGACCTTACTTATTGAAATTATGATTTATTCCTAATGCATTGATCTTATGGGAAGAAAAAGCCACAATTAAAAACATATGAGTTTTTGAAAGAACATTTTCATGTTCTACGTTTAGCATGATCACTTGTCTAACTCTATCATTTCTCGTTCTTCACTATATAAAGACCTCTAATTAAAGAGACTCGTGAATACTTAGCCATGCAAGTCAAAATTAAGCCAAATTTGGATTAGCTTTCATTAAGACTATATCAAATCAAAGTTTTGGGTTTTCAAGCCACCTATAGGATCTTTTACTTTCTTGTACTTTTTCAAGCTTAGAGAATGCGTTTTATAGTTCCCTTGATAAGTGACTTTCTATGATAGATTATAGGAACTTGCGAAAAGTTCTTGTTCTTAACCCGAATGAGTTAAGACTTTCGCGTTTTAAAGCTCCCTATATAAAAGTCTAGCAAAACTTGAATTGAGCGGGTTAAGGAATGTAAATGGCTCCAAATGCCCATTAAGTCAAAAATTAGCTCTTATTCCACCCAAAGGAAAATATACATTCGTGTCTCAAAAACACTTATGAAAACTAAGAAAAATTTTAAAATTTGGCCATTTTTAGCCTTATTAGCATCAAAAACAAAACATTGAAAGTTGGAGAGCGTGAGGGCGTAGCAAATCAAATACCTGTTCACCCCCCCCCATACTAAAAGTAAACATTGTCCTCAATGTTTAGAGTCTAAGGGTGGAGCACCCCCATACTAGAGATGAAGAATCGAATGCTTAGGATCTAGCATGGAAAGGGTGATCAACAATACATCTAAAGCCATTTATTAAGTATGCTAAAAGATAATTGTTAGAACAATAAAGGATATGTCATGGATTCGTGAAAAACTTCTTCAAGCAAACGATGGAGGCTCACGTAAACGAACACGAGAGTCTTCAATCGTAGATGATGATGATGATCTAGATAACACAATCACAAACAACCACGAGACAACGAGTTGGAAGGGTACAAGTCCCCTTATTAGTGAATAGTAAGCATAAAGGATAAGCATGGGATCTCCCCCACGAGGCACCTCGTTTTTGATTACCGAGTCATGAGCTCGACTCAATCCCCTCTATGCTAACTATCATTGGGGAAGGTGACTTGGTCGAGGGCAACCGTTGAAGGAATTTCCCCACCAAAGTAGTGCTTAAGCCTATGTCCATTCACCTTGAAGTTAGTAATAAGTGTGTAAACACTTATCCTTTTGCCACTAAAATCAAGGAAAAACAAGACCGAATCATGTGTTTTATATCGTAAAAGTCGGAATTACGCGTGGTTTTGTGTTTTTGTGTTTAAATAGGTACAAATGATCAAAAGAAGAGAAAACACGGGATTTCACGGTCAAATGTTGAAGAAAGGTCTAAAAAGAGACGAAGACGAAGTCAAAAGACCAAAAGTGTGCCCAAGATCACGAAACCCGGCAAAACCGATACGGTTTTGAAGAAATGATCAAATAAGCCGAAATCAAGTTCGTTTTTAGTGGATTTAATCTTTTTGAAGATATTCGAGCCAAGTGGGTCCCACATTTGGGTTAATGGGCTTTAAGGCCCATTTAAAAGTTATCTTTACTTTTTATTTGGCCCAAATTCATTTACAAAGCCTAATTTACAATTCATATATTACTGATGGGCCAAAGCCTATTTGGCCTACATAAAATAGGACGGCTTGGAAATTGGGTTAATAGCCCATTTGATGATAAAGGGATGGTTTGATAGGTCAAAGAAAGGGTCAACTCCCAAAACACTCAAACAAATCCACACGTGTTCCCTCACACGCATCACCCAATAACCCAATTCCCCATTTCACTTTTATTAAACCCATTTACCCCCAACCGACCCCTACCATACACTCACCCACACTCAAACTTTCTCCCCACTCCCCTCAGTCACACGTGTCACCCCCACTTCACATTTTAACCCGTCCCTCAACACCTACTCTCTTACCCACGTGTTTTACCCCACTTCCTAAATATAAAACGTTTAATATTTTACCCCATCCCCACATATTCGATATTTACAAGAAAGTTTTTTCCCCACTCTCTCTCTCCCAAACGAATTTATAGCCATTCCCATTTGTTTTTTTTACACAAACCCTAGTTACCCTAAATCAAAAAAATTAACCACAAATATTTGGGGCTTTTGTTATAAGTGTGTAATTCACACACTTGGGGATTAAATCCCCAAGTTTTTCGCAAGATCCACCATCTGTGGTCCTCTACTCCAATCCGACGTGGATTAATCCTTTATTTTGATTGGAGGATACAAATCACTCCTCAAATCCTCCAATCACAATATCCCATGTTGGCAATCCGTGTCTCAATGGTTAATTTCAGCCCTTGATTTGAAGAGAAGAGAGAGAAGACAAGATTGAAGGGCTAGGATGATTTGCTTAAAGATGAAGCTAAGAAGAAGGCATTTGGGGTTGCCTATAAAACCCCTCACATCTTGTAATCAATCATGCTTTTTATTAATTTTCAGTTTTTTTAAATTAATTAGGAGTAGATTTAAATTAGATTTATTTTTCAGTAAATTAGTTATAAGTTTAATATTGTAATTTTAATTCCAGTTTTGTAATTTTATTTATGATTAATGAAAAATAGTTTGATTTTTAATTAATTTGTTCTCGTTTGAATTTCTGTCAACTTTATTCATCATTAAACTGTTTTTTTATCACTGTTTGTTACTTATAATTCGTTTAATATAAAAAAAATAAAAAATAAAATAAAAAATAAATTCTGTTCGAAGAAGATAAACTGTTTGGTTCAAGAAGTGTTGATTCGGTACGAGTGTTTTATGATGATGTTTTGGTGATAAGACGGCTCAGCGCCTCGTCTTCTTCCCAACGGCATCGTCTCAAGGTTCATTTTCTTTTTATTTTTTTTTATAAGTTTTATTTAGATAAATTAGATATGTGAATCTGCTTATGTTTATTTGATCTTCTGTCTGGATTTACAAGTTTATGTTGGTTATTGAGTTTTAGTTTAATTGATATTTGCTTTTGTTTTATTTTTGTCTAAGATTCCAAATGATCCTGTTTGCATAGCTGTAGCGAACTGTTTAGGCTTATTTTGTTGCGTTTAAATATCTGCTTGATATTCTGCTTCTTTGATTTAGTTTCATATCTGCTATTTCATTTTAGATTTACATCATTTGTTTAATTTTCAGTTTTAGAAAGTTTTATTCCAGTTTTAGTTGCTATTTTGGTTTTTATGCTTATTCAGTTTTTAAGTTTTGCTTATAGTTTTAAGTTGATTTGTTTTACCTGCTTATCTAATTTTGTTTTTTTTAGCTTTTTTGCTTATTGTCTTTCTATTTTTACTGCTTAATTGGGTTTTACTAGTTTTGCTCACTGTTATTCTAGCTTTATTTGGTTAGCTTATTTTAGTTTAAGTATTGCTTTTCTGTTGCTGTTTCCTGCTTATTTGCCTTTTAGTATTGCTGATTTTTCTACTGGGGAATCAGATTCATTTGATCTGATTTCCATCATTATTCCAAAAAAATAAAAATAAATAAATAAATATAATGTTTGTCTGGGGTGGGATTCGAACCCCAGACCCCTCGTCTAGCTGTCATACGCCCCAACCACTGCTCTAGACCTCTTTTTGTGTATTGCTTTGCACTTTTAAATTAATATAGGTTTTTACATTTAGTGGCAGTTTAATTAAATAGAGTTTATTTAATTCTTGTTAGTTTAAATTTTGTTTAAAAAGTTTTATTTTTCTTTTAACTTAGTTTTGTTAAAAAATATAAAAAGATAGAAAAATATTTTTCATTTATTTTAAATAGTTTTTAAATTCAGATATAAATTTAGTTTTTTTGTTTTATATATTTTAGTTTCGTTTAAAAAATTAGTTTATTTACTTTTATAACTTTAAATTTGTCTTTAGTTTTATTTTAAAATATATTTTTAATTAAAGTTTTTAAGGAAGTTTTCATTTAATTAGTTTCAGTTGTGTTTAAATTTAAAAATAGTCTTGATTAAAATTAGTTTGAATTAGATTTTTAAAATTAGTTTTTTTAAATTTACTTTTATTTTAAAATAGACTTTATTTTATGATTTTAAATTTGCTTTTAAAATTAGATTTATTTTAAAATAGTTTTACTTAAAATTAGTTTAATTTTTAAATTAGATTAAATAGCTTTTATTTTAAATAGGTTTTAAATTAAGTTTTAAAATACAAAAATTCTTTTCACCAAAAACAAAGTTAAGTCGTAACGATTTATTGGAAATCAAATTCGAGTCGAATCGAGGAACGATAATAGAAATAAAAAGGGTTAACAAAATCTCTTTATCAGTTAGGACCATCATCTTGAGCTAGCTCGATGGTCCCATATGGAAACACTTGTGTAATGGTAAACGGACCCGACCAACAAGATTTCAATTTCCCGGAAAATATCTTAAGTCGAGAGTTAAAAAGTAACACTTGATCACCAATGTTAAAAACCTGGTTTTTAATCTTTGAATCATGACACTTTTTAGTCTTTTCTTTAAAAATTAATGAATTTTCATAAGCATTATCTCTTAATTCATCCAGTTCATTCAATTGTATTTTCCGGTGATCTCCCGCGGTCTTCAAGTCAAAGTTTGCATGCTTAAGGGCCCAATATGCCTTGTGCTCCAATTCAATGGGCAAATGACAATTCTTCCCATAGACTAACTTGTAAGGAGTGCAACCGATAGGTGTCTTATAAGCGGTCCTAAAGGCCCATAAAGCGTCATCGAGTTTGTCGGACCATGAAGCTCGGTTTTCTCCAATCGACCTTTCTAAAATCCTCTTCAAAGCTCGGTTCGAAACCTCGACTTGCCCACTCGTTTGCGGGTGATAAGCCGAAGAAAGACGATGAGTAACTCCATATTTCTTTAGAACCTTTTCGAATTGGTCATTACAAAAATGGGTTCCACGATCGCTTAAAATAGCACGAGGGGTTCCGAACCGAGAGAATAGTTGCTTCAAAAACTTCACTACCACACGAGCATCATTAGTAGGCAAAGCCTTAGCTTCCACCCACTTAGAAAGGTAGTCCACCGCGACGAGGATATATTTGTTGCCATGAGAGGATGGGAACGGCCCCATAAAGTCTATTCCCCATATGTCGAAAACACACTTGAATTATGTTTTGCGGCATTTCATCACGTTGAGACGATTTTCCTTGACGTTGGCACGAATCACACGACTTTACAAGTGCGTGTGCATCACGATAGATAGAAGCCCAAAAGAAGCCGGCATCGAACACTTTCTTAGCCGTGAGATTAGCACCGTGGTGACCACCCGTGGGTCCCTCGTGACAAGCTCTAAGGATATTAGAAGCTTCGGCACTAAAAACACAACGTCGAACGAGTTGATCCGCACAAACCCGAAAGAGATAAGGGTCGTCCCAAAAATAGAACTTGACGTCACGAAAGAATTTTCGCTTTTGTTGTGTCGTCATACCCTTGATTATGAAATTGCCCGCATGGTAATTTGCAATGTCGGCAAACCATGGGGTGGTGTCTTTAGAATCACTACACCAAGAGTATCAAGAGGAAATGTTTCGGTGATTTCCTTGCTCTCGAAAACATCTTTGTGAGGATCTTCTAGACGAGAGAGATGATCGGCCGCTAGATTCTCGGCTCCTTTTTTGTCAAGCACGATGACATCAAATTCTTGGAGGAGGAGCATCCAACGAAGTAATCTCGGCTTAGCATCTTGCTTAGCTAAGAGATACTTGATAGCCGAATGGTCGGTATACACGATGCTTTTAGTTAAGACGAGATAAGGTCGGAATTTCTCAAAAGCATAAACCACGACAAGGAATTCCTTTTCCGTTGTGGTGTACTTTAATTGAGCCTCGGTCATCGTCTTACTAGCATAATGGATAGGGCGGAAATGCTTGTCATAACGTTGCCCTAAGACGTCCCCTATAGCATAATCACTTGCATCGCACATGATTTCAAAGGGTAATTCCCAATTAGGAGCAACAAGAATGGGAGCTTCGGTAAGTTTCCTTTTGAGAGTTTCGAAAGCTCTAACACAATCCTCATTGAAGTTAAAAGGGGCATCCTTCTCGAGAAGGTGTGTCATAGGTCGAGAGATTTTCGAAAAGTCCTTGATGAAACGACGATAAAAACCCGCATGGCCTAGGAAACTCCTAACTCCCTTAACGGTCTTGGGATGAGGTAACTTGGCGATGACGTCTACCTTAGCTTTATCGACCTCAATCCCGCTTTCGACACCTTGTGTCCTAAGACGATTCCTTGTTTACACATAAAATGACATTTTTCCCAATTAAGCACAAGATTGGTTTCTTCACAACGTTTTAACATTTGCTCGAGATTAGATAAACACGACGTGAACGAATTTCCAAATACCGAGAAGTCATCCATAAACACTTCCATCGACTTCTCGATCATATCGTGAAAAATCGCCATCATACACCGTTGAAACGTACCCGGTGCATTACAAAGTCTGAAAGGCATCCTACGATAAGCGAACGTTCCATAAGGACACGTAAAAGTAGTCTTCTCTTGATCACGAGGGTCGATAGGGATTTGAAAGTAACCGGAAAAACCATCTAAAAAGCAATAGAATTCATTTCCCGCGAGTCGCTCCAACATTTGATCCATGAAGGGCAAAGGAAAGTGGTCTTTACGAGTGGCGTCATTTAACTTTCGGTAGTCAATACACACCCTCCAACCGGTCACAACACGAGTGGGAATTAACTTGTTGTTTTCATTAGGCACAACGGTCATTCCTCCCTTTTTAGGGACACACTGGATTGGGCTCACCCATGGGCTATCGGATATAGGATAAATCATTCCCGCGTCAAGGAGTTTAAGGACCTCCTTTTTAATGACATCGTGAATTTTGGGATTCACCCTTCTTTGACTTTGAATTTTGGGTTTGTAGTCCTCCCCCATTAAAATCTTGTGAGTACAAAATTTTGGGTCAATACCCTTAATGTCAGAAATTTTCCACGCAATTGCCCCTTTATGAGCCTTAAGAACTTTCAAGAGATTGGTTTTTTCATCATTAGCAAGACCTCTTGCAATAATAACCGGCAACTTGTCATCACCTTCCAAGAATGCGTATTCAAGGTGAGAAGGAAGATCTTTCAATTCAAGGATAGGTGGTTCCTCGATTGAAGATTTTGGTTCAACACTCATAACTTCCATCGGCGGAAGAAATGGTGGAATAGAAGTATCATCACTAACCAACACCTCATCTTCATTGTCGATTTCATTTGAAGTGAGATCGCCTCCTTGGAATGGAGTGAGATTTGGTGTGGAATTAGCAAGAATTGGATCAAGAATAGTGGGATTGCCACTTGACGAGCTATCGGAAAAACCTAACACTTCTTGTGTAAACTCATCACAAACCACATCAACAATGTCAATGTGATTGATGGTAGCGATTGCATAAACATGAGAAGGTTTCGAGTTTTGAGTAGCGTTTATAACAAGTTCCTCTTCGTTGAATCTCAAAGTGATAGTTCTTGCATGAACATCGATAAGCGATCTCGAAGTGTCTAAAAATGAACGACCTAAAACTAGAGGAACTTGAGGATCCGTGGGGATGTCAACTACTATAAAATCAACGGGATAGTAGAACTTCCCCACTTTCACGAAAACATCTTCGGCTACTCCACATGCTAAAATCGTAGAATGATCGGCCATCTCGATAGACATGTTCGAAGGAATAAGAGCCGGAAGCGAAAGCGATTTCCAAATGGAAAATGGCATCAAATTAATGATCGCACCAAGATCGGCCAAGGCGAGGCATTCTTTCATATCTTGTATGTCACAAGGAATGATAAACTTTCCGGGGTCACCAACTTTTTCCGGTATGCGGTTAAGATAAACCGAAGAACAATTAGCAAGCTTCGAAAGCTTTTCCTTATCGCTCATCATACTTTTAAAAGTGGAAGCGAAATGAGGCATATACAACAACGCGTCGGCTAAACTCACATCAAAATGCACTTGTTGAAACATTTTTATAAAAAGCTCGATTTTTTGTTTGTTACGTTCTTGCAATTTCTCTTTGTTTCGTCTCGAAGGGTAGGGTAAAGGTGGTGTGGGTTGGACATTAGGCAACGGCCTTGGAAACTCGGGTTCCACAATTGGTATTGGTTCAACCGTAGGTGTGGTTTGAGCGGTACTTCGTGGGATTGTAATGTGCTCCTTTTCGACCATCACCTCGAGTTCTTTCTTGATTTCCTTCTCCGTAGAAGTACTTGGACGAGAGATTGGTTCCTTGAAAGTTTTACCACTTCGTGTAGTAATAACCTTCATTTCTCCCTTCGGGTTTGCAATGGTATCACTAGGAAGACCACCCGAGGAAGAGGGTTTACACATGATTGCTTCAAACATTTTAGCCATTCGGTCCTCAAATTTTGATTGCCTAGCATCCGCTTTTAATAACTCTTGCTTAATCTCATGTTGTCCTAATTCCATCTTTTGTTGATTTTGTTGAAGACGTTGGACATTTCCTTCCATTTTATTTGCATGAGTTTTAAGTTCATTAGCAAGTTCATTTTTAAGCTCGTTTTTCAACTCGGATCTTAAGCTAATCATCTCACGTTGCATGTTATCAAATTTAGCGTCATTTGCTTTAGCATAATCCAAAAATTCTCCTTGAAGATTTTTAGTGTGAGCATTTTGAAAACCTTGTGTAGTGTTTTGAAAATCACGGTTTTGGTTTTGATTAGTGACTTGTCCATTCCCACTTTGATAATTCCCTTTGTTGTAGTTACGTGAATTGCCTTGGTAATTACCACCTTGGTTGTTGTTTCGATAGTTATTAGCATTTTGATTTGGTGGAGCTTGATTTGGGCGGGAACCTTGACCGTTTTGGTTGTAAGTTCCCGTTGCTACATAAGCACTCGAAGTGTTACCATCCGCGGTAATGCACTCGGAAAGATCATGAGCTCCACCACAAGACAAACAACTCTTAGCAACCACTTTAACCGAAGCGGTATTTGAAGCTTCTTGAGCTTTCCAATGGGACATAAGATTAGCAAATCTATCAAAAACCGAGTTTCCTCATTAGCTTCATCATGTAAGGCATTAATGCTACGAGACGATGACGACGATGATGAACCCAAATTGGCAACACTCGGTGTGTTACGAGGGCTATAAACCTTAGATCTATTCTCGATGATTTTCAAGGCCTCATTGGTCGTCTTGCACAAAACATTACCACCCGCGGCGACATTCAAATAATCTCGTTCATGATCATTAAGCCCATTATAAAAAGTATCAATTTGATGCAATTCTGAAAAATCATGGTGTGGACATTCATGTAACATTTCTTTAAAGTGTTCCCATGCCATTGAAAAACTTTCATTATTTCTTTGCACAAATCGTGAAATCTCATTTTTCAAATGTGTTGTTTTAGATGGTGGAAAAAACTTGTTCACAAACTTAGAAACGAGATCACCCCATGTCAAAATCGAATTTGGCAGTTCTTTCTCAAGCCAAATTTTAGCGGGTCCATCTAACGAGTATGGAAACAACATCATCTTAATGGCGTCACGTGGAACATCCTTAAACTTGCTAGTAGCGGTGAGACGGTTAAAATTCCTAATGTGATAGTGCGGGTTGTCTTTCTCATGTCCTCTAAACTTATTTTCTTGCAACATCAACATTAAACCCGTCTTAATCTCGAAATTCTCCGCAAGGATGGCGGGAATCACAATGGCCTCTCCAAAACCCTCGGTGGGTGCTTGTAGCAACTCCATCATAGTACGATTAGCCATGACGACTTCTTGTTCTACAATAGGTTCTACAATTGGAGGTTGTTCTTCAATCAACGTCTCTTGATTGGCTTGCTTTTGAAGACGTTTACGAGCTCGTTTTGCTTGATTACGAGTGATCATAAACTTCACGAAGAATGGGAGGTGAGCAAAGAAGATTCTTTTTGGGTGTTTTGTGTATTTTCAATTTTTTGTGTTTTTGATTGTTTTTAATTTTTTTTTGGATTTTGGTGTATCTTCGTAGACAACAGTCTACAAAATCTCTCCTCGAATCAAACTCTTGATTAAAGAAGCCTCAAAGGAATGAAAACGATCACGTGGAGTGAACGCCTTCGAATGACTTTAGAACTTTGGTGAAAACCAAATTGTTCAAGAGGTTTTAATCACAAAGAAACCAAGCAAATATATTATACGTAATAATACTTTGGGCGGAAAAACCCTCGATTAGCCTTCAATCTCAAAATACTCACAAGCAAGCGGGGAAACGAGGCGGCGCGAAGCACTTAAGAGCCTTTTTCCTTAGGGTATATTTTATAATACCCGCCTTATACCCACCTTATAGTTTATATTTTTCAAAATCGAGCTTCACGAAAGTATTTATCTATTTTTGCCTTTTTCTTTTTGTTTGAGATTCGAATACAATAATTAGGAGATCAAATCCCAATTAAGGTTGTGTTTTCACACTTTTGGAGATATTGTTTATTTGTTGTGATACTTTATACAATATAGTAATAATATTTTCACAAGAAAAACCAAGAAAACCGATAATACGTATTAGTAGAGTTCTACTAATACAAATACTATTTGGTTAATATTAAAAACAACAATGCAAATTAATCCCGACACACCTCCCCGGCAGCGGCGCCAAAATGATTGTAGTGTTTTACTACTCTTTAGGAAAAGAGAGTAAATAGGGAAAAGTATCGAGTGATGATTTAGGAAAATCAAGCACTAATGACCCTTATGGTGTGAGTTCGTTTCCCAAGGAGGTATATGTGTGTGAAAAACTTTTTATTGTTTGTGATTAATGATTGGTTTAGAAAGGGATGAGAAAAGAAGATGACGAAGACGTGAAAATTACTACTACGACGACAAAACGTAAAACCGTAAAAACTTCAAAAATAAAAATTAATTCTAAAAATTACCAAAAATTCACCAAAAATCAAAATAAATAAACTAAGAGTTTACTAATGATCAAAACTTTTTCAAACCTTTAAAATAATTAAATATTCAATTTTTAAATGCTAATTAAAGCCCTAAAAATCAAATAAATTATCAAAAAGCCCAAATAAAGATTTTTCAATTGGTAAACCTCTAAAATGACCTAAAAAGAATAAGAACTATTTTTAGAAATTTTAAAACTAATAAAAACTATTTAAAATGATTTAAAAACTATTAAAACTTAAAATAATTATAAAAATTATTCTAAAAGTTGCTAAATTCCTATTTTAATGTATTTAAGCTATGAAAAATGTAAAAAGTTGGAAAATGTGAAATTTGAAAAATAATAATAAAATATTATTAAAATATTATTAAAAATCTAAAAATTATATAAAAATTTCTAAAAACTTGCAAACTAGTTTATTTTAACCTAAATAAACAGAAAATCAAAGTGAAATGACCAGAATACCCTTATTGGGCCCTCAAATGGGCCACATCCAAAAACAGTCAACCTTATTGGGCTTTTTAGCCCAAAAAGTCAAACTTGGCCCAAATGACTTAGAAAAGCCGTATCTGACTCAAAATTTGATTCTAAACACAAAACTCTAAAGGCCCAAAAGCTGAATGTGAGCTTATCACAGCTTAATAAGCAAACATCTTATCCTTATTGGGCTTTTTAGCCCATTAAGCAATAAGCTAATGCCATAAGCTCTAATTTGACACACAACCTTCTTTTGGGATGCTTATGAGATCTATAAAAAGAAATTTTGAAAAAGCACACTCAATAAGCCAGAAATAAGCAAAGTAATATTTCACTAAAAGACAAAATAGTCGTTTTTGAGAAATAAGGCACCTCAGGACTTGATTCAACTTGCAAAAGATCACAAATGGACTCAATAATCTAAAACAATCAACAAAATTCCAATAAGCAAAACCAATAAGCCAGAATAAGCCAATAAGCACTTATGAAAAAGTCAATTAAGTTGGTTTTCTAGTCAAACCCTAAAGTCAACCCACCAAATGCTCCAGTATGAACAAATGGGTCAAATAATGAGCACCTATTACAAAATCCAAGTTGTTTCTGGTTAAAATAAGCTATTATAGCTTATTGATAAGCTGACACCAATTTAACACTAGCAGGGGAAAGGAGTTCCCACTGCTTTGACTATTTGACCAAGCTTTTTAGAGAGATTTAGTTGGATTCAATTGGAAACAAGGGCACCCTTGTGATCAGTGAATCACAAGGAGTCAATAGCAACAAGAAAATCCAAATTTGGTTCACACAATAAGCCACAAATGATCAAACAGTCACCAGATCATACACAGACATGAAAATAAGCAGTTATGCACTTAATAAGCAGATTTAGCAAGAATAAGCCAACCAAACTCAACAGGATGCATACACAAGCTATATTAACTATGAATAAGCACAAACAAACTTAAATCAAACACTGAATCAAAGTAAACAACAAGATCAAAGCATAAAAAGTTACTGATGAACAAGGTGCATATGCAGAAACTATTTTGCTGATCTATTTGACACTAGATCCAAATTCAAGCCTCCAATCCTTCTTCCCTGGTGTAGTTAACCTAGATTTAACACTTTTTAACCCTAGTCTATGATTAAATCTAGGTGTCCCCTAAATTTCAGTCAATTTCACCAAGTAAACAAGATTTTATACCCAATTTATGAATCTATGTGTTTCAAACCACAAAATGAGCAGCAAAGCAACCAAGTATATCAGATACACAAATCAAACCTCAAACACTTAAATATCATCAAACAACACCAGATTAACAATAATCAACCACCAAATCATAGATTCAAGCACAAACAATCCAATATCACAAAATTCAGAAAAATAAGAGAGAAAATGAAAAGGGAAGAAGATGCAAACCTCCAAGACCTACATCCAGGCCCTGGATTGTTTGAGCTGAGGTACTAGCAGAACAAGTACCAGCTTCCAAGCTGCTACGAAGAACAAACCACAAAAGTGAGATCAAATAAACCAAACTTTCTGATTTTTGAAGCACAAGCCTTATCACTTAAAACCTTGCCTCAAAAACCTTCAAACATGTAAATAGAACTCAGAATCAGGCTATTCTAACACCAACTTTTAACAAAATATAAAAGAGATTTTTCAAAATTCAGAAAATCAAATTTTATTAATTAAAAAGGAATTACAAAGATTTAATAGCCTAAAACTGGAACAAAGGGACTCACACAGGTTGAGGTCTCCTTTTATAGGCAAATGCCAAGCTTACACTATTCATAAACCCTAGAAGTGAAATTCCCTAAATGTCCTTGAGTCTTCTAGACGTTTTGATGGAATGTGTTGTCCAAATTGATCTTGGTTGTTCATTTTAGCTTTGGAATGAAGCAAGGATCCTTAGCTGTTGATTTTGCCACATAGGATGACTTGGAGAGTAAGTTGCGTTTTCATTGGTTGAGGAGGTTGAGTGTGGGGTCCTTTGGGTAATGGGATTGAGGGTTTTGTGTGTGGGATGGGATTCTGCATGTGTGAATCACACGTGGGTGTGGGTAATTAGGATTTACCCTTTGTTTTAAGTGGAATGGTAACTGGTGGTGAAAGATGAACATTAAGCATTTTGATCCGTTTTTGTAGGAGTGGAAATGTGTTTGGCGCATTTTCATTTCAAATGTTTCAAATGCTCACTTTTGGTCCTTGTGTTTTGGAAAAATAGGTAAAACGTGTCTTTCAGCCAACCAAGTCCATTTCCTTTGTAAATAACTTCCACCACTTGACACTTTTGGCACAAACTTTTGGAAAAAGGGTTACAAGGGTTATTTTTGGAACTTTTGCATAATTCAAGGGCTGAAGTTGGACATTTTTGATCTTCAAAGGTCTTCAATATAACTTTGACATCATGAGGGACCATAATTGGCAATTTTTAATTATTGAGGGACTAAACTTGCCATTTCTTCAAAGTTGAAGGACCATTTGTGTAATTTTGACAAACTTAAGTGACCAAACTTGTAATTATCAATATACAAGGGTTTTAAGTGTCATTTCTTCAATCAATGAGGATCAATCTTGCATGTCTTCAAGTCTTCAAGGGTATTTGTTGAAAATTCATGAATTAGGGCCCGGTTCTTTGTACGGCTTCGTTTCTCGTGTCTGTTTTTCCTTGTATCTTGTGATCTTTTGCCTTTTTCACGATATCCATACCTAAAATACACAAGTAAACAAACACAAGCATATATATGGTATTTTATGACATTTTTATGCATTTAAAGCCCGAAAAGAACGATGAGATCATGTATAAATGCCATCTCATCAGGGCCTTTTTGGATAGACTTCTCCATGATCTTTTGGGGAGTTTTTGCTTTTCGTCGTGTGTCTCGATCCTTCATATTGATTTTCGATAAATGATTCTTCACATCACTTTTGGATCTTTAGCAACAAAATGTAGCCCTCATGCCTTGTTAGGGCCTTTTCAGACTCGCCAATCTTCGCATCCCGCTTCAATAAGTTATGCCTTGGCTATGAACTCTAATTAATACCGAGCAACTTTTAAACGATCTTGGGCTAGAAGCTAAGTAACTTTTCAAATCGTACAACCTTATTTATTACAGATAAATTTATTAACAAGCGATGGGAGAATAGGCTCATAATTAACTCACATAAATTCACGAAAGAATACCAAACTTATAATTGACTCTATCATCTCTCGTCCTCCACAGTTTAAAATCTCAAGGAATGAGACTCGTGGATGCTTAGCCTATTAAATCAAAGTTTTGGGTTCTCGAGTCATCTATAGGATCTTGCAAATTCTTAGAATTTTTCAAGTTTAGAAATTGCATTTTAAAGTTCCCTTGATAAACAACTCTCTAGGATCAATTATAGGAACTTGCGAAAAGTTCTTGTTCTTAACCCGTGAGAGTTAAGACTTTCACGTTTTAAATCTCCCTATATAAAAGCCTAGCAAAACTTGACTTAAACATGTTAAGGATACTAGCTAGAGTAAACTTAGATAAGTAAACTCGGGTTGAGTCAAAATGTTCACGACTAAGAAAAATTTAAAACCACTTAATTGAAATTTATTCTAGCAAGGAAAGAAAATAACCATAACAAAGAAAAATACAACTATACAACTAGGCCAAAATAGATTAAAAATTTTAAAAAATGTCGAAAAATCAAATTTTCCGGTTAAAATGAGGGCAAATTCATGGAAAAGACCACTTACTTCGATAGAAGTCCCCCCTACACTTGATATAAACATTGTCCTCAATGTTTAAGCGTGTGGGAGTTAACTCCCCTATACTTAGGACATTGTGCACTTTGTTTAAATCTTGCTAAGGAAAGGACAACTAAAGTGATTTCAATGTGAACATATAAGATATGAAATATTGAATCACAAGAGTTTAGGATAGAACCGGGAAGATGGGAACACGGGATCACGGTTCGTCAAAAGTCATCAAGGTGCTATTTGAAGCTTGAATCCCTGTAGAGAATAAGAAACAAGACAACAAACACATACGGGGCTCCCCCTACACTTATTATGAAAGCAGTAAAGGATAGATCACGGGTTGCCTCCCGAGAAGCGCTTGTTTTTGTTCACCGAGTCACGAGCCTGACTCGACCCATCTTTAGTTCATGGGAAACATGGTGAGGGATGGAATCATCTCATGAGAGATGTCCTCACCAAAGTACAGCTTCAAACGCTGGCCATTCACCTTGAAATTAGGCCCATTTGGCTGAGAAAGCTCAATGGTCCCATACAAAAAGACTTTGGCGACGGTGAATGGACCAGACCAGTGGCTCTTCAACTTGCCAGAGAAGATCTTCAACCGAGAGTTAAAAAGTAAGACTTGATCACCAACGTGGAACTCTCGGTTCTTGATTCTTGCGTCGTGAATGATCTTGGTCTTCTCCTTGTAGATGAGCGAGTTCTCATAAGCTTCATTCCGTAGTTCATTTAGCTCATTGAGTTGAATCTTCCGAAGATCACCGGCTTTGTTGATGTCGAAGTTAGCCCACTTCAAGGCCCAGTATGCCTTATGTTCCAGCTCGATAGGGAGGTGGCATGCTTTCCCGTACACAAGACGATAAGGTGTACAACCGATCGGGGTCTTATAAGCAGTACGGAAAGCCCACAAAGCATCATCAAACTTATCGGCCCATGCGGCATGATGCTCTCCCACAGTACGCTCCAAAATTCGCTTCAATCCACGGTTGGAAATCTCGGCTTGCCCATTGGTTTGGGGATGATAGGCGGTGGAAAGACGATGATTAACACCATACTTAGCCATGACTCTTGCGAATTGATCATTGCAAAAATGAGTCCCGCGGTCACTGATAATAGCACGAGGAAAGTTGAATCGAGCAAACAACTGCTTCAAAAAGTTCACAACCACCCTCGCATCGTTCGTTGGGAGAGCTTTGGATTCAACCCATTTGGATACGTAGTCAACGGCTACGAGGATGTACTTGTTCCCTTTAGATGATGGAAATGGCCCCATAAAGTCGATGCCCCATACATCAAAGATTTAACATTCTTGTATGAAATTTTGAGGCATCTCATCTTTATGTGTGATCTTGCCTTGTCTTTGGCAAGCATCACAATGTTTAACTATATCGTGAGCGTCACGATAAATGGTGGGCCAATAGAATCCAGAGTCGAATACTTTCTTCGCGGTGTAATTAGGACCAAAGTGACCACCGGTGGGTCCTTTATGGCAAGCGTCAAGGATTTGTACCACTGCCGGCCCATCAACACATCGACGAATAATCAGATCCGCACATTGTTTGAAAAGGTAAGGGTCGTCCCAGAAATAATGTTCAATATCCTTAAAGAACTTTTTCTTTTGTTGGGACGTGAGCCCTTCCTTGAGAATCCCACCCGCTAAGTAGTTTGTAATGTCCGCAAACCACGGGGTGTCATCGAGATTAGAATTGATAGACATTAAGGCCTCAAGGGGAAAAGAGTCATTGATCTCTTTGTTCAGATGATCCCCTTGATAAGGATCCTCAAGTCTACTGAGATGATCCGCGTCTAGGTTTTCAGCTCCCTTTTTGTCACGAATTTCAATGTTGAATTCTTGAAGGAGCAAAACCCAACGAAGAAGTCTTGGCTTAGAATCTTGCTTAGTCATCAAGTACTTCAACGCGGAATGATCGGTATACACGATGGTGGTAGAAGGGACAAGATAGGGGCGGAATTTTTCAAAAGCATAGACAACAACTAAAAGCTCTTTTTCTGTTGTCGTATAATCCAATTGAGCCCCCGTCATTTTCTTGCTAGCATAGTGGATTGGTTGGAAGTTTTTGTTCACTCTTTGGCCCAAAACCGCTCCAATAGCAAAGTTGCTAGCATCACACATCAACTCAAAAGGTAGCTCCCAATTAGGGGTTACCAAGACCGGTGCCTTAGTTAGCTAATCCTTAAGAAGATTGAAGGATTCAAGACACTCTTTGGAAAAGATGAAAGGAGTATCTTTTTCCAAGAGGTGGGTCATCGGGCGAGCGATTTTAGAAAAATCCTGAATGAAACGGCGATAGAAGCCCGCATGACTGAGGAAACTTCTCACACCCTTCACGGTTGAAGGTGGAGGCAATTTAGCAATAACATCGACTTTAGCACGGTCTACTTCAAGACCGGCTTTGGAGATTTTGTGTCCTAGCACGATGCCCTCTTTTACCATGAAATGGCATTTTTCCCAATTTAGAACAAGGCGAGTGTCTTCACACCGCTTAAGCATACGTTCTAAATTGGCAAGGCAAGCAGAGAAATAATCGCCATAAACCGAGAAATCATCCATGGAGACTTACATAGTTTCTTCAACCATGTTATGGAAGATAGCCATCATACACCTTTGGAAAGTCCCAGGAGCATTGCATAAGCCGAAAGGCATTCTTTTATAAGCAAATGTTCCGTAAGGACAAGTGAATGTGGTTTTCTCTTGGTCTTTCAGATCGATGGGAATTTGAAAATACTCGGAGAAACCGTCCAAAAAGCAGTAATAGTCATTACCCGCTAGACGTTCAAGCATTTGGTCCATGAAACGAAGGGGAAAATGATCCTTTCTCGTAGCATCATTTTGTTTGCGATAGTCTATACAAACTCTCCACCCTGTAACAAGACGAGTAGGAATCAACTCGTTGTTTTCATTGGGAACAACGGTGATTCCGCCTTTCTTAGGCACACAATAGACGGGACTAACCCACGGTGAATCCGAGATAGGACAGATCATTCCCGCATCAAGAAGTTTGATAACCTCTTTTTTGATAACGTCATGGATCTTAGGATTCACCCTTCGTTGGCTTTGAATAGTGGGTTTAAAGTCGTCCTCCATGAGAATTTTGTGTGTGCAGAAGTGAGGATCAATTCCACGAATATCAGAGATCTTCCAAGAAATCGCTTTCTTGTGATTCTTCAGCACGGCGATAAGTCAGGATTTTTCTTCTTCTTTCAAGTCCTTAGCGATGATGACCGGTAACGTCTTGTTGTCTTCAAGGAAAACGTACTCGAGATGAGACGGAAGATCCTTAAGCTCTAAATCCGGAGGATTTTCGATGGACGGCGTAGTCAACTTCGGATCATCGGTAGAGATAGCCTTAGGAGATTGTGGGGAAATATGGTCCTCATTGAGAAGTTTCTCAATGGTACGAATGTCTTCATCCCAATCGATGGGAGAACCATCATACTTAAGATCGAGAGGACCCAAGCTAGCTTCAAAATCATCCAGGTCATTTCCTCCAAAAGGAGTCAATGACGGAGCAATTGAGGCAACGGTCTCAACAGTGGGTAGAGAAGAAAAACCACTTTTACAAGCGTCTTTGAAATGTTCTTCACAAGCCTCGTCAAGAACATCAATGAAATTAACACTCTCGTTTTCCGAAGGATGCTTAGAAAATTTACCCATGTTGAAGACAATTTTATCGTCACCAACTCTCATGATTAATTCGCCTGCGGCTACATCGATGAGAGTGCGACCGGTCCTCAGGAATGGACGTCCAACGATTAATGGAACACGGGGGTCCATCTCGTAGTCAACGACAACAAAATCCACCGGGAAGGTGAATTTGCCGACACCAACGAAGACGTCTTCGGCTATCCCCACTGGATAAGCAACCGTACGGTTAGCTAATTCCAAAGTCATTCGTGTAGGGACTAGCTCGAGGAGAGATAATTGCTTCCAAACACTTAATGGCATTAAGTTAATACTAGCACCTAGATCGGCTAGGGCCATGCAATTCTCTACTCCCGGGAAGTTGCAAGGAATCAAGAAACGACCCGGATCACCAAGTTTGGTGGGCAATTTCCTTAAGAGCACTGCGGAGCAGTTCTCATTAAGTTGTTTCTGAGCAATATCGAGAAGTTTCTCCTTATCACTGAGAAGATCTTTAAACATTTTAGCGTATTTGGGCATGTGAGCGAGAGCCTCAGCAAAGGAGATATTGAAATTCAGTTGTTTGAACATTTTAAGAAAATTCAAAACCTGAATATCATCCTTGTTCTTCAATTTCTCTTTCTGCAACCTTGAAGGATAAGGTATATTGGGTTGAGATGAAGGCTTTGGGATAGAATTCGCACTCACATCCTTGGGTGGTGGAGGGGTAGATGTAGAAGGTGGTGGAATTGGAGAAGTAGAAGTTGGAGGAATAGAAGATGGAGGATTCGGAGAAGGAGACTCGTTTTCCTTTGTCACAATCACCGGTGTGGGTGTAGGAAGCTCGGGTTCCTTTAAACCTTTTCCACTGCGAGTGGTGATTGCTTTCATCTCCCCTCTTGGATTAGCAACGGTGTTACTCGGAAGAGAACCCGATCCAGAGGCTTGATTACTAGGGAAGAAACTAGCCATTATATTCCTCAAGTCATTCGTTTGACTTGCCAAAGTGTTTCGCATATCAGCTCGAAGATCATTCCCTTGCTTAACCATATCTGCTTTCATGTTGGCCATTTCCCGCTAAAGATTCTGCACGATCACATCGTTCGTCCTCATGTAGGTTTCAACATCGTGGTGTAAGGCTGTGGGTTGGTTGAGAGGAGGATCATGGTAGGCGGGTGGTTGATAAGCATGTTGTTGGTAAACTTGGTTGTTTCTTTGAGGTGGATATGGGTTTCTTTGGTTTGGATATTGATTTGGAGCACGTGGTTGGTTTTGATTATTGCGATTGAGGTTGTTCGGGTTTTGTGGGGGGAAACCGGGAGGTGAAAGAAAGTTGTTTGAGCGATAGCTGAGCAAGTTGCGGTCACCTTGAGGACGTGCTTGATAGCCTCCTGTAGCATAGGTACCGTTTGCGGCATACACATTTTCCGGATTGTCGTGAGTCGAAGGACAATCGGTGTATGAGTGAGATCCCCCGCATGTATCACATGATTGGCTCAAAACATTAGCTTGGGCATTGAATTGTTTGGCATTGTTGGTAGTTTGTAAAGCAAGCGATTCCACAAGCGAGGTAAGCTTATCAATTCTTTTGTCGGCATCACTAGTACTAGCACTTGCTACATTACTTCTAACACTCTTGGTTTGTACTCTAGATTTGTTCTCAATAATATCCCAAGCAGCATTAGAAGACTTAACCAAAATATTACCCCCCGAGGCACTGTTTAGTGAATCTTGGTCATTCATGCTTATACCATTGTAAAAAGTATTGATTTGATGTACTTTTGTTAAACCATGTTGTGGACACTTTCTTAAAAGTTCCTTAAAATGGTCCCAAAATTCACTAAAAGACTCACCGAACTTTTGTTCAAAGGTAATAATTTCATTCCGCAAAGCGGTAGTACGTGAGGGTGGGAAAAAGTAGTTGATAAAATTGGTCTCTAAATCCGTCCACGTAAGAATACTTTGTGGAGGTTCCTTATCAAGCCAATTTTGGGCTTGTCCCTCTAAAGAGAAAGGAAAAAGTTGCAAGCGAATCACTTACTTAACCGTACTAGTAAGCTGAAGAAACCTTTTAATGTGTTCATGAGGATCATCAAGTGAGCGGCCCAAGAAGGGTTGAGCAGAGACCCTTTGTATAAAGCCAGATTTGAGTTCAAAGTTGTTGGCTCCAATCTCAGGGATGACAATTGCATCGGTGTTTTCTTCTACGTGCGATTGCAAAAGCTCGATCATTGGTTGATTGTCCATGGTGACAATTGGTTGAGTAATGACTTCGGCTTGAGCTACTCTCTTCTTACGAGAACGAGTACGCATGCACACCTACAAAAAGATTAGAAAAATAGAAAGAAAATATTTTTGGTTTTTATGGTTTTTCAATTTTTTTGTATTTTTGAAGATTTTATATTTTTTTAGGATTTTTGAAATTTTTAAAGCAAGAAAAATAACGTTCAAAGATGAACGGATCCCAAAATCCAACGCGTCTCTCACTTAAAACCTTTAATCTTAACGAAAAGAGCCGGCAGCGGCGCCATTTAATACACGGCTTTTACCCCAAGTATAAAATCTTATCGTCCGAATCTCTTCGAATTGACTATTGGTTCTAAGTGCGACTCAATTGTTCTTGGTGGAATAATAAATGGTTTGGTTGATTATCTATTTTAAACTAATAGCAAATAAATGTAAATGTCATAGAGTAAAGTAGAAGTTTAAAGATTAAACTAAAATGACGAGTTAAAAATAAATGTTAAAAACTTTAAAGACAAAATTAGAAAAATACTTGAACACTTAATAAATCTATGACATGAAAACTATGTAAAAACAAGAAATTACACCAAACCCTGATCGGAATATTGATCGGAAAACACAGATCGGAATACACCCTGATCGGAATGCTGGGAATTGTCTCTAATCGGAATATGGTAATCGGAATGTCAAACAACTCCCTCGTCGGAATAGCAATCAGAATCCACGATAGGAATCCAAATCGGAATCCAAGGAAAAGATAGCAGTCGGAATAAGAGAATAAGAAGCAATCGGAATAATTAACTAATAAGCCCAGTCGAAATATCTCAAAAAACCAAAAAAATCGGAAAGTTCTAAAACCCTTTTCCGATCAAACGATCGGAATAAAGGGGGTGTGTAGTCGGAATACTACAATCGGAAAAGGGTACCTTTTCCGATTACCCTTTTGCTTCGAAATAAGCCAAGCTAAAAGCTATAAGGAATAAGCTTAAACTAAAACTTGAACGAATCTAAAGTGAAAAAGACTAAATAAGCCCAAATAACAACTTATCCAAACTTAAAATAAGCAAACTTTTAAATCAAACTATAAAAAGATGAACTTTTTAAGAAAACTTTTAAAAACTAAATAAGCTAAACATATAAATAAGCCAATAAGCACAAAGATCTTAAAGCTTATTCGTATGAAAACTTAAGTATGCATAAAAAGATTAACTTTTAGGCACGAAAACATTAATAACAACACGGATCAAATAGATTTCGCACCAAAAGTAAACTAAAATCAAAGAAAGGTAGAAAGAGATGAAAGATTAAAAGCTTAACTTGAACTTGATTAATGAAATCCAAATACAAAGGTTTAATCTTGAAAGATTAAAAGAAAGAAAAGATGAAAACTTAGTGAGAGAAAGTGGAGAACTTTCTCTCTCTAAAAACTAGAAAGAAAAATGAAAAATGAAACTAACTACTAAAAACTAACCACCCTCCTAATGTGTATTAGGAGGGTATTTATAGGGAAAAATGGGAAGGAGTGCATGTGTTGCCTCTTCTTTCTTTCTTTCTTCACGTCTTCTCGACTCGATTTAATTCTTTGTCTTTTCTCGACGTCGTCTCGGGATTTGAACTTGTCTTGATAATTTTCTTCTTTAATTTAGACTTGAGTTCTTCGACTTCATTAAACTTCCGTCTTTAGACTTTTTCTTCGATAAATCTTCATAATAGGCCTTGGACTTCCGTTCTTTTTGCACTCTTGATCTTTTCACTTCGTCTTTTCCCGTTTTCTTCGATAAAAGCCCGTGAAAGCCCGTGTTTTCTTCCTTTTTCATCTTTTGGTCCTAAAACACAATAAAAACACAAACCACGCATAATTCCGACTTTTACGACATAAATTACACGTTTTGGTCTTGTTATTATTGGAAATAAGTGGTAAAAGGATAAGTGTTTTCACACTTATTAGTAATTAATGAGGGGTTTTAGGGTTTAAAATCGTTTTTTTGTATAAATCGGAGTAGGCAGAAACTGTCGCTAAACTGTCAAAATTCGTCGTTAAACTGTCAGAAACTGTCGCTAATGTATGGGCATATTTTAGTTAAAATCGTTTTGATCATAACTTATTCGTTTTTAAAGCTTTTTGGGTCATTAAAAAGCCTAAAATTATGTACTCGGAACGTACTTTTCAAATATTCAGAAATTTTAGTAATTAGAGGCCAGTAGATTGGTCGAATTAATTGTACAAGTGTCGAGTTCAAGATTAATTTTCAAACTATATGGTTTAAACTTGTGTGTTTGGATATTTTGGGATAGTGAACACTTTGAGGGATAACATAGGGATTATTTGGGATAGGATTTGAGATTTATCCATCATAAGGATTGTACATTGATGAATGATGTAGGTTCTAGAGTCAATGTTGACGTGTGATATTATGTTGTGTGCTTTAGACAATTGATCGTTCGTGAAAAGACTTTAGATTGCTTTTTGTTAGATTATTACATAAATTACTAATGTGATATCATGGTTTTAGAACAACTAATATACAATTACAGTAAAAAATCCATTCTCGGGTGAAATTTTGGTTTTGCACAAGGTTTTAATTGTATGTCGCCGGTTGTAATACGTTTCGGTTTTCGCTGGGTGCGTCTTGTCATTGGTCCGTTTCCATGGTTCGTTTGGAGTCGATACATGTTTATGTTTGAGTATCTTTTGGAGTCTCATGGTTTTGGTTCATATTTTTAAATTCGTTCATGTAAACTTCTATTAGTCGTCCATGGGTTTGATCCGTTATCTGAAGTTGGGGGTCCTAAAATTTGTCGTGAACTTATATTCATTGGGAGCGTTGTTGTAGTCATACGGATGATCCAGTTACGTTCTTATGATAAAGATGATTTGGCATAGAATTTGAGAGTTATTTAGACCTTAGAATACGTGGTTATATTTTGACGAGTTTTGATTTATGGCATTTATGAGTAAGATTGAAATCGGGGTGACGGTTTTAAACCCGTCGAGTTATGTGATGGCTCCTAACTTGGTTTCAAGACAGTTCTTGTTTGATGGGTTACGAGATTTAGTTAGGTTGATTACATAACTTTATGGTTTTAATAAATTTCCTTGCAGATGGTTAAGGCTCATGCGTTGTTGGTTGAAATTATTTTAGTTTAAACTGAGTTCACGTTTGAACGTAAGGTTCTATAAGGGATATGTATCCTCGTTTGGTTGTTGAGAATATGTTTGAGTTTAGGAGTAAATCTCGGGACGAGATTTCTATTAGGAGGGAGTGATGTGACAACCCTAGATTTTGGATTTGTCACTTTTGACTGTTTGATGTTGATTATGTGTTTAGTGTGCGTTTATGTGCTATATGTTTATATTTGAGCCTTTGGTTTGATGTTAGACATCGTACATGTAGTGCGTGGTACGTTATACGATGATACGATGGGAATAGTTCGTGCTCATTTGTTCACTTGGATGTAATTATGATAGAATATGGTGCTATTTTTGTATTTTATGGGTACGTATATGTATTATAGTAAATCGTATTTTTACGATTTAGGGTTTAGCATTTTGAGGTATCGGATGAGGTAATTAGTCACGGGAATATTTTACGGGATGGTCTTAAGTCATTTAGGACTTAAATATAAAGTTTATTTCATATTTTAAGAATTTTCATAAAACTGTATATTTTACAGTAACCGCGTAAAATTTGAATAGTTAAAAAGGTTTAGGTGTAATTAATTAATTAAGGGACAAATAAAAAAATATAATTAAGGAAACAATTAAAAAACGAATTGAATAATAAAATTATAAAAAAAATTATTATTATTTTGGTAAAAAAAATGTATAGGACGGTGGAAAAATAAGAAAAAGGAAAAAAAATAAAAAAAGGAAAGTGTTATTCGTATTGGGCTAGGATTCTCATTGTTTTAGTATAAAAACAAATCAAAACACATTATTTTCTCCAGCTTTTTTTTTTGTAGACGGTTTCTACAAGTTTATAGGGTTTCATAAAAATTTTCTTGATTCAAGGTAAGTGATCAATTAAAACCTTAATTTAATTCATGTTTTATTAATTAATCATGTTTACAATGTTAATTAACCATCATTGAGATGATTAGAATTTTATTAATTTTCTGGAAATATAGTAATTAAGATCAATTAATTATTTTAGGGTTCTTGTTTAATAATTTAGGGGTAATTAATGATGTTTAGAGGGTTAGTGCATAAAGGCGTAAAACAGTCTGATTTTTAAGGCTGTCTTGTGTCGACTGTTACGGGCAGTAGGTAGCACCTTTGGTCGAGTTTCTTTTTTTTAAAATTAAGTTCAGAGAGTCTACTTTTCAAAAATGTAAGTTTGGTCGAAAATGGAGTTGGGGAAGGTCGTCCAACAATTTTTACAAAAACAGTGCGCTGTTTAGGAATAAATTTTGATTTCGGGGATTTGAGTCAAAACCTAACCAAACGGATGAGATAGCCAAATATTTTTGATTTGTAACTCTTTATAATGTATATAAAAGGACTGGAGGTTTTTAATAAAATTGATGGTGTTTAGGTCGGGCTTTTGGTATCAAACATTTAGAATGTACAGAAAATCATCTTTATGAAAACGACTTTTGGTGTAGAGACTAAACGAAAGGGTTAAACATGTAAGTAGAAAGTAAAATTGGTTTTTGGAGTTCTTATATCATATAACAACATAACTCCAGTAGAGTAGAATCCAAGTGTGGTGTTAAGTTCACTTCATGTGGTCGTTTAATGACTAGTAAACCGTACCGGGAAAAAACTGAATTTTTACGTATAGAATAGCTTGTTGTGGGAGAACTAGATAGTGAGAATTGGGAGATTAGATTCATCTCCGTGGTTGTTACTTAACTTGGGTGTTAGGACCTGAGCTAAGTTTGTTGTGTATGATTTTATAGGTTTGCAGGAGTGCTAGCTTGCTGTGCTATCAGGTGAGTTCATAGTCCCATTTTGCTACGTTTTTAAATGTTTTTCCAGTATGGGATGAAGATGACACTTGCAATGTTCTTTAACATGATTTAGTACTATGTTTTAAAATGTGTGGACATAAATGTGCTATTATGTGACTTGCGTGCTTATGTGTTCTCATATGTGCTTTGATATGTGTTATGATATGTGAATCTTGATGGTTTTATGATTGGGATTGGTACATAGATGTATGGGCGTCTATGGGACCAGTTGTGATGTGTGTGGAGCGTGGGGCACGATCCGTCCTGAGTTCTTGGTTCGTGGGGCACGATCCGTCCTGAGTTCTTGGTTCGTGGGGCACGATCCGTCCTGAGTACTTGTACACGTCTCTTCGGAGGCAAGATATCTCGACGGGGATATAGTTCATCTTCCACAAGTGGTGTGGAAAAGATCCGGATAGTGTGGTGTGTGTTCTTGTGTGTGTGACGGGATACTTCTTGATTGTTATAGTGTGCTTTGTGAATTGTAGATGTGATTGGTACTTGGCTTATGTTTTGGTGTGGATGCATGTAACATGATTATCACATTATGGTCCATTACTATAAATTGTTTTTCTTCAACTATTTACAGTGGTTGCTAACGGTTCTTAAGATTTTTTCGGTGACTTAAACCTATGTTCTCACCAACTTTATGTTGACAGATTTTAGTGTCATTTTCAGGTGAGGTAGTAGAGAAGGATGAGGTTAGAAGTGGCTAAAGTATAGAGGCTGCTAGGATTGCATTAGGAGGAATCCCTTTCCTCTTAGATTTTTTTTTATTATTAAATTCGTTTTTTTAATTGTTTCTTTAATTATATTTTTTTATTTGTCCCTTAATTAATTAATTACACCTAAACCTTTTTAACTATTCAAATTTTACGCGGTTACCGTAATATATGTAAGATATACAGTTTTATGAAAATTCTTAAAATATGAAATAAACTTTATATTTAAGTTCTAAATGACTTAAAACCATCCCGAAAAATATTCCCGTGACTAATTACCTCATCCGATACCTCAAAATGCTAAACCCTAAATCGTAAAAATACAATTTACTATAATACATATACGTACACATAAAATACTAAAATAGCACCATATTCTATCATAATTACATCCAAGTGAACAAATGAGCACGAACTATTCCCATCGTATCATCGTATAACGTACCACGCACTACGTGTACGATGTCTAATATCAAATCAAAGGCTCAAATATAAACATATAGCACATAAACGCACACTAAACACATAATCAACATCAAACAGTCAAAAGTGACAAATCCAAAATCTAGGGTTGTCACACTCGGCCATCTCTGCAATCACAGAAAATTTTAGAGGGTACGTAAGGTCATTATTCAATATTTATAATTATATTCATGCAAATGCAATGCAAAGGTGGTACACATGCCCAAAATAAGATAATATGATGCTCATGCATATGCAATACAAGAATTACGGTATCGAGTACTCCACGTACAATTTCAACGTTTACATATAGTAGTTCAGTATTTATGTGATAAATACTCATACATTCATTTCAATTTAAAAGGGATACATCTATTTCCATCAATACTAAAAGTAAAACTTACCGGAGCCATGCAAGATAGTTGTGTGCTTGGACAATTTCTTACGACACCAAAAGTTATAGTTTAGGATTTTTCAAAACGACCTAGTTTTCTATAACTCATGGCTCTGGTTACCAATCTCTAACACCCCCACCAAATGATATGCACAGCGGAACTACAACATTTGGGTGCTAGGCAGTTATCATCACACACAAGCTATTTCGAACGACTCAAAGAGACGTAAATACTTAAACATAAATTAAACATTGTTTGAACATAATTGTCTACCGCTTCCCAAACCCCAAAGATAATGCAAAACAGAGTTGCGTTTAGGTCCCCACTGAATCTCAACCCAAAAGTACATTACTAGTTCACATGACATAATATAAAAAGTTTTATGTTATAAAAAGGGAGGAAAGGCAAAGTAGACCGCCAAGCCACAACAACTTCCATCCTCACATGCTCCTTGCTACCATATCATCGATTACCAGAAACACATGCTTAAAGGGGTCAACAAATAATGTTGAGCGAAATTTATAGGTTTTACAATCTCATTTTGAACATAAGTATATAAAATCAATCATGATCATTTATAGAATTATCGATCAAATAATCTATCATTCAAGGTTATTATAATTGTGTTTAAGCTCATGACACTAATTCGTTAACTCAATCACCCGCGTACATTTACCGGCATGATTAAGATTAAACCAATGCCCCTTCTAAAGGCATTAGTTGCAATTATACCTTATTTCTTATCACAAGTTATCCGTCCGCAGAGGGTACTCAACGTACTAGCTCTCGTCTCGGATAGAGTCGTCAACCCCATAGTTCTATCAATTGTATAAGCGGCTATTTTCAATCCACACAAGGATTAAACAATAATTAATAGTTCATGAATATAGGGTCTTATGCAACTAGGTACTCAACACAATTTAGGCAACTTTCGGGTCCAACAATCATTCATGACTTATGTTCGTTTCATTTAAAATAGCATGCATCTCCTTCGCGGGTAAAACCATTTGAAAGTGTAAGAAGCGAGGCTATAAACTCACCTTGCGTAGTAGTAGTGGTTCTAGCGAAAACGTAACGAAATATCACCGACGATTTGGTTGGCCCGGAAAATCTAACACGTGACCTAGAAATCAAAATACAAAAACCGAGTCAATACTCCGTGTACATTATTGTACTAAACACGCGTTAATGAAAACGCTTAATACTTATAAAAACTCATGCCAAAACTCATACATGTGATCATTACTAAACTCGTAATATCTATCTATGTAATTAGAAATGTTTCCCATTTTATAACTTTGTCGGTACTTACAAAAAGTACAGGCTGTTTTCTAAAACATAAGCATTTCTATAAATCCTGAGAAAATTTGTAAAAATCCCTTATAATCTGTATAAAACCGATTTTAAATCCCATAAAAAGTTTTCCCTTTTAAGACCCATTACTCAATACATTACTAGACGTAAACTTTTCGGACTGATTTTGCACTTTTACCATGTAAGACTTGTTTGACTTGTTTAAAATGTACCATTAGCTAATTTGACCCTTAAGTATAAAAATAGACTCAAAAATGCAGGTTTGGAACCAAAGAAAAACTTTCAATTCTTTATAATGTTGATCCTAAACTTAGATCGATTTAGCTTTGTGTTAACGAGATTAAATCAAGTTTAACACGTAGAGAAACTTTGTTGTATTAAACAAACTAAGTGTTATGCGGAATTTAACACTTAGAACAAAGAACAAAACAAAGTAAACCAAACTTTCACTTGATTGATAATATCAATGAATGATTACAACGAAAGTGTTATGAGATATGTGGAAGAGGTGTGTATGAGATGTGTCTTATGTCTAACCCTAAGGCCTCCTTTTATAGGTTTAAGGAGCCTTGTACAAAAAGCTAAGTGTTATGAGATATGTGGAAGAGGTGTGTATGAGATGTGTCTTATGTCTAACCCTAAGGCCTCCTTTTATAGGTTTAAGGAGCCTTGTACAAAAAGCTAAGATCAACTATTTTAGGAAGAGACATAAAATAAACATACTCAAATAACTTATTCACTAAATCTTTTGAACATTTAAGAATATATTCTGAATTCTTATCTTCATATTTTGTCCACCAGCTTGAAGAATTCATCATTGGCAGATTTAGTCCTTGTCTTTGTGTTACGATTCTTCTTGTCAACGCCTTGATAATTCTTATCAGCGTCTCACCTGTCAGCGCCTCTTTTACTCTTGTCAGCGTCTAAGTTCTTCTTGTCAGCGTCCCAATGACTTAGCTAATTTTATTCCCAACAATCCTCCCCTAAACTTGATATCTACTCTAGTAATCAAGTTTCTGAATAAAATAAAACATACAGAGAGGATTCTTACAAACATACTTATCCCTGAATTTGAGTAATAATAAATCTCGAAAAGTCAATCACTCAAATCCCTTGTATAGTCAGCCTTCACTTGGTCTTAATCATCTTCAGTACCTGTAGTGTCTTTGGAGCTTTCTTTATTACTTTTGTCACTCAAATTCGATTGCTCCTCCCCTTTTTAAGACTCCTCTCAAGATCAATATACAAGGACGGAACTAAGAACGTCCTCCTTGCATCAGCTTCCAAAACAACAAGTCTATCAGTTCAAAACAGTGATCCTTGACAATTTGTACCATTTCGATATTATGCTTTTACAAGCTAACAAATATTTTCGTCAATTCCATTAATGTCAAAGGTTTTATACTGTCCTCATCCACATTCGGGAAATGACTCCTCAATGTTGATTCATAGGACATGGGGATGGACTTACTGATGATAAGACTTACTTGACCTGCATTAAAGCTAGTGCCAATAGTCTCAGCCATCTCCATAACACTATACACCCTTGTGAAAGTGATCTATGCTGCTATTAGATGTCAATCACTAGGAAAAACATCTCAATGATCATTTGGCTTCCAGATATCCAAAAATTTGAAAAATGAAAGGGTGATGAAACATTTTGGGTCTTATAAATAAGTTTATAAATGACACCGGCTAAGATGTCATAGCATAAAATGGACTTGAGAATGGAAAACTTTAGTTATAACATAAACAAAGGTAATAATCCTAAGGAAATTAACTAGTCTCTAATAAGCAAGAGTGACAAACACAGTTCATGCATACACTCATGCAAAAGCATGATAGACACACATGAACTCTAGAGTCCTTTGTTCACAAATGCCCCAAAGATAAAGTTAACTCATATAAAACCTTTGCAACTCCCCAAGTAACCCAAAAATATATCTACCCCAAGTCACCCATACGACCACACCCAATTCTAGGTCAATAAGTCTTGGCAGCATGCATGAAAAATAAATTACGTGCATGCTACAGTTCCTCAAGAGATAGAAATTCCAACAATTCTTAAAAAGAAAAGCCTTCATGATTCCTAACACTTACTCACCAGTGGACACAATCTAGAATTGTGCAAGAGTACTCTAAGAGTACCCAAAAACCTAAAGGTTTACCTCCCCTTAACAGAAGCATACAAATCATTATATGTGAAGAAGCAAAATTTTATCTCAAGATAGGAATGTAAACACTCCAACCATCATAAATAAAAGTTTTCAATTCTGTATCCATCCAAATGTAGCTCCATTTTCCTACATAGTTAGACAAAAACCACAAAAACACACACCAACAGAGGCTACCCTATCCCATGATAATGGGTAGAGATAACATGTTAGTGGATAAAAATAATATTAGTGGAAAGACCAACAATGCATGTTCCTTGAGCATCTACTATCCCAATATCTTTGATCATTAACCTGCTTTTGGATAGGCTGCTCAAAAAGAAAATAAGTTAGTTTTCTTTGGAGATCCAAGCCTTGTCAGACTTAGATCTGTCTAGTTGTTCAACTAGAGTGGTCTTATTCTTTGCCACAAATCCTTGTTCATCCCTTTGTGACCTAAACATCCAATTTGTTCCAATGAGACTAGTAATGACCTTCTCAAGATATTTAAATCTATTCCAAGTCGTTGAAATACCATTAAAATTAGAGTTTTGCTCTTGTTTAGGTTTCCAAGTTAAGTAGGATGATGCTTCAGACCCTTGACCCTTATTAACCAAGTATCTTTGTTTATATGGTCTAAAATAAGGTCTCATACCAAACTTGGAGTTGTCAGCGCTGCATTTGTTCCTGTCAGCGTTGAATTTGTTCCTGTCAGCGCTAAATTTGTTCCTGCCAGCGCTGAATTTGTTCCTGTCAGCGCTGAATTTGTTCCTGTCAGCACTGAATTTGTTCTTGTCAGCGCCTAGATTAGGGTTTGCTATAGGAACATACCGCCTATTTGACCAAGTGTTGGTCTTTTGAAAGGGCCTTTGTCCATGGGTATTAGCTGCCTTAGAGAAGAAAGGAGCTGGTCTAGTAGCATGTGGTCTAGTGTGGACAAAAGGTCTATGGTTGACATTGGATGACCTATTGTCAGCGAATGAATTGTACTCACTCACACAATTATAGGCCAAATGTGAGAAGCTCCCACATGAGTAACAAGCCTTTTTGGACACAAACTTAGGCTTAGACTGATAAAACCCTGTCCCATTAACACTTGCTTGGCTTCTGAATGACCTAGGTTTCCTATACATTTCAGCGTATTTAACACTAGGTTGTTTCTTAATTGGGGAGCCAAGATTAACAGCTTTTCCAGTGATGGGATTGGTCACAGTGATAGGTTTAGATACTACTGGACTCTCAATGGGTGTAGGCACATATGGACTCTCACTAAGCATCCCACCCTTAACAAACAAAGTGGGGTTGGCCTTCTTCCACTCTTCTAGGTCAATAACCTTTTGTTGATATTCCTCAACTGGAGAGCCAACTCTAGGTGGAGGAATAAATTCCTCTTCTTGGAGTTCTGGAATACCAGTCCAAGAGAGATCCTTTCTATGGACACCATAGAAGTTCCCAGCAGGTGGTGGAACAGCCACATATTCTTTCAACCCAATCCCAGACATATCCCTAGAATCCCTTTGTTCACTAACACATTTTTCTAGGGTTTGTGAGGCTTTATCAAATCTCTGAATTTTAAGGTCTACATTATCCTTATTTTTTATAGCCTCATCTAACTTAGCCTGTAATTCAGCATTGACTCTCTCCATGATGTTTCTATTATCCATACTAGCATCTAACTCATGTTTTAAGATATTTATTTTATCTTTTAAGTCAAATTCCATTTTCTTGTACTCAGAAACTGTCGTCTCAGTTTCAGTGAGAGCAATTTGATAGTTAGACAATTTGCATCTCTCAGTACTCACATCATCTAACAATCTTAAAACCTCTTTGTTAAGTCTTTAAGTATTTAACCTACAAGAAGAGTCATCACATACCTCATTATCAGATGAGGAAGATGAGTTGGAACTTGAAGTAGACTTGGCCTTGACTGAAAACATCATCAGATTCTTCTTCACCTTCTTCCTTAGCCTGGTTCACCTCACGGTATTGGATCTCGTTCTTTAGATCAAAGTTTCTCAACAAGCTCTGATACCACTTGTTGATCCTAAACTTAGATCGATTTATCTTTGTGTTAACGAGATTAAATCAAGTTTAACACGTAGAGAAACTTTGTTGTATTAAACAAACTAAGTGTTATGCGGAATTTAACACTTAGAACAAAGAACAAAACAAAGTAAACCAAACTTTCACTTGATTGATAATATCAATGAATGATTACAACGAAAGTGTTATGAGATATGTGGAAGAGGTGTGTATGAGATGTGTCTTATGTCTAACCCTAAGGCCTCCTTTTATAGGTTTAAGGAGCCTTGTACAAAAAGCTAAGATCAACTATTTTAGGAAGAGACATAAGATAAACATACTCAAATAACTTATTGACTAACTCTTTTAAACATTTAAGAATATATTCTGAATTCTTATCTTCATATTTTGTCCACCAGCTTGAAGAATTCATCATTGGCAGATTTAGTCCTTGTCTTTGTGTTACGATTCTTCTTGTCAACGCCTTGATAATTCTTATCAGCGTCTCACCTGTCAGCGCCTCTTTTACTCTTGTCAGCGTCTAAGTTCTTCTTGTCAGCGTCCCAATGACTTAGCTAATTTTATTTCCAACATATAAAACTTTATCTATGGTCCCTGGGATGTGACCTAAAACCAAACATAATTTCGGATTATGCTGATTCTCATCTCCCAGTACACGAACTTTCAAAATAGCATAACTTTTGACTCGTTAGGAGCCGTAAGCTATTTCTTATACCAAATCGAAGCTAGGAAAATGCTCTACAACTACATCCTAGCCTCGTGACCTGTTTACAAAATTAAATCCATGAAAACATGCCTAATCAATCTGCCTAAAATTTCCTTCCTCAAAATCAACCCAACACTTGTTTTCATTCCATTCTAACATCACCTAGACCTAACCTAACCACTTATGATCATTCACAAACACCCTAATCAGCCTATACCACTAAGAACATCAAATCTTCATAAAAACCCATATCCTAAATCACACATGCATTATGTTTAACCCATTTAAAAACAACAAAAACATAACTCTAAACACAAACCCACAACACAAATCATCAACCACCATGAACAACCAAACACCCCCATTTGGCCGTGCGGTGTTGGTGTTCAAAACACCCCAAACAAATTGATTTTGGTTGGTTTTGTGGATGATTATCCATTACCCAAACATCAATCAAACATGCAACTAGTCTAATTACATCAAAACATATTTTTGAAAAATCTTTGATTCTTGAAAAAAAAATTGTTAATGCATGTTGTTATAAGCTACATCAAATCACTTACAAAGAAAAACTAGGATGTGGTCTAAACTTGGATTTGTTAAAATCAAAGGGGAAAAAAATTGGTGGTGGTGGTGGTGGTGTGGAGGCCGACGGCCAAAGAGAGAGGAAAGGGAGGAGAGGGAAAAAAATTTAAATGAATTTTTGTTTTTGTGTGTTTAATCCTTCCCTTTTGTAAAAATTAGAGGGGCCTCTTTTGCCATTTTGGTTTTCTTTTGGCCTCCTTTTTAAACGACACAACTTAGTAGCAAGAACGACTTACTAGTCGGTTTTGAAAATTAGCGAGAGTCGGGGGTCGCCCCGATCACTCGAAAATACTTTTAAAGCAATTTAAACGCACCAGGGATAAAATAAAACGCACCCGACTCGACTTAACACGAACCAAAAAAAAATCTCGAAAAATTCTAATATCGACAAAACGATAATAAAACATAAAAATTGGGCATCCGTCGAGATCGTAGTCATCGTCGTCTTTCTTAAATCATCAATCGTTAAGATTACGACCTTAAACATCGGTTTCAACTTAAACAGTCAAATATATAATAAACGAAATTTCTTAAAAATTTCAAAAATATTCGTAATTTAGGGTAAAATAAATGACCTCGGGTTCTGGGTATCACATTACATCATTGAATTATTTCGATAATTTATTTAGGCCGAAAATAAAGTAGCACGATTTAATCGATAGTTAGCCAAAGGACACGATCTTTTAAAACTGCTTCTCGTAATCTCCATAAGTTCATATCTTGGCATAACTCGTTCCACGATTTGAGACCTTTCTCGGACCGATATTTGGCATGTGTTTTGAACTTCAAATCTTGGAAGACGTTCTTGAAATAATGGTCTTCATATATGGAATTTCTTCACTTGACGTTTTTGGACCACGACTTCATCATTTTTATTCGATCTTTATTTGGGATTGTGATATACAACGATCCGCCTCCTTTTAGGACTTGGATATATTTATCCTCATACCTTGTTAGGGTCTTTTTGGATAGACTTCTCCATGTTCTTTAGGGGAGTATATTGCTTTTCCTCGTGTGTCTCGATCCTTCGTATTGATTTTGGAATAATGATACTTCACATCATCTTGGATCTTTAGTAACAAAATGGAGCTCCTCATGCCTTTTTAGGGCCTTTTTAGAACTTGCCAATCTTCGCATCCCGCTTCAATAAGTTATGCCTTGGCTATGAACTCTATTCCAACACGAGCAACTTTTAAACGATCTTGGGCTAGAAGCTAGGTAACCTTTTAAATTGTACGACTTTACTTATTGCATTTATTTATACAAAAGCGTGGGGAGAATAAGCTAATAATTACTACACATGAGATCGTCAAAAATTACGACACTTATAAATAACTCTATCATTTATGGTCCTCATTTAAGAGACTTAGCCTAAAAAGTTAAGGAATCGAAGCTAAGTGCTCAACATGAACTGTCGAGTCAAAAATTACTCTTATTCTCACCATCGGAAAACCTACATTCGTGTCTTAAACACTAATGAAAAACTAGAAAAAATTTAAAATTTGGTCATTTTAGCCTTATTTTGCATAAAACGATAACAAAAAGATGAAAATTAGATTGCGTGTTGACGTAAGCAAGGTGAAGTATCTACTCAACCCCCCCCCCCCCCCCCCATACTAAAACTAAACATTGTCCTCAATGTTTCGAGTCTAGGGGTGAAAACACCCCCATACTATAGACGAATTTGAATGCTTAATCTCGAGCATGGAAAGGGTAAAACGAATAACCTAAAAGACGTTTATGAACTATGCTAATAAGATAATCATTAGAACATAAAAGGATATCATCGGCTATCGGAATCTCCAAAGGAAACGATCGAAGCTCGAGTGATCCGTAAAACGAACACGAGAGGCTTCAATGATGACGATGAACCTATTGAATCACAATCACAAACAACCACGAAACAAAGGTTGGAAGAGCACAAGTTACCTCGTTACACTATTAGAAAAAAATAATATTTACAAGGATAAGCATGAGAATCCCCCACGAGGCACCTTGTTTTTGATAACTGAGTCAAAAGCTCGACTCGAATCCCTATAAATGTGATCATTTAGGGATAATCATGGTTTGGTCATTTTTGGTGGGGCTTATATGATAAACAATGCCCAAAAGTACATGGAGTACTTTAAAAACCCGATAAATGTATACTGTGGTCAAAGATAGCGTCCTCGTTTTCGCATGAATGACGAAACAACACCACTCCAACTAGAACCCCAATGGGGTAGAAGAAAATAGATGAGAAGTATAAAGGTGGGGCAATGGGTAAGTCAACATAATGAGCTACTCGAGGTAGACTCACACCAAGCAAATGAAAGGATTTTCCATTTATTGCATCGGTGGAAGACCGAGATTTCCCTTTACAAGCAATTCCGAGATCGTAAATCTCGTCCTCGGTGGAGAAATGTGAGGGAACATAAGGGGCTTCCCCCAAACTAAAACAACACACAATCGTCGTCAAAAGGAGTAGACGAGGTGGTAGCACTCATAAAACGCGATGATGACGGAGTTAAACTTGTAGAAAAATCTTTTAAATCAAATTTAAAATCCTTTCCTTTTTCATCGTTTAAAAACTCTTTATGAAAACTCGATTTGATAATGTCGAAAATATTTGGCATGTCAAATTCAAAATTAGTCGCGCTAAAAATCATTACATTTAAGTCACGGTTAGGGGGTGGTGGATTGTATAAGTTCTCAAAACGTTGATCAACAAAGAGCACCGCCTCCTCGGGGTCTACATATTTGTCATCCTCATGAACGTCAGTATCATCGATTTCTTTATCATAGATAGGCTTGTCAAACCAAGGTTTGTCATTCCCCTCTTGTAAGATTTTAGAAACTCTCTCGAAGAGATCACGATCAAGTACGAAACCATCATTCATTTGTGGGGATTGTTGATAAGTTAAATCCTCACGAATATGGTAAACGTAATTCTCATTTGAGGAGTGTTGATTAGGTAACTCCTCGAGAATTTGATCTTGGGTCACGTGAGCTGGTTCGTCCTTAAAAATAAGACGTTCCAACTCATCAAGTTCATCGTCGATCTTGGAAAAATCGTCCTCACTCGTAGGTGGGAGTGGAGGCAAAAGAGCTAGCTCTCGTTCGATAATTTCCTCAATCTCGGGATCGAACTCGTAATCGTCGTACTTCACATGTGAAGAGGTATTTTTGGGAGAATCCTCAAAAATGGCATGTGGATTTCGAAGTACGTGATCAATCTCGGCATAATCGCCATCGTCATCATCAAAAAAGAGTCGATGAGAGCACTCACAACCATGGTCTTACAAGTCGAATGACTATGTTTAGGTGACTTTTCTATGACGAGAGGATCGATGTCGATGAAACCTTTAGCCTCAACGGGTGTTGGGCTAGGAAATGGAGGAACTTCGATGGAGTTAGAAGTTGAAGCCTCAAAGACGTGGTCCGTCGAAGGTGGTGAAGACGAGTCCATTTTTTTCATTGTCGTGATGGCACTAACGTCGCCCTTCGGAATTGGTGTTTCACTTGTCTCGCCAAATATATCCCAAAATGATTTTTCATCCAAAAATCTATGCATACCCTTTTGAATTAGGTACACGTATTCTTTATCGTTAAAATCATCATCTTTAAAAACCGTTCTTCTTAATTCTTTCAAAACATGCATTAAGCCTCGTATTCTCCGCTAAAGTTAACATTTTGAAATCATTAGAATTTGAAACATTAGGTTTTGAAACCTCGGTTTTTTCATGATAATTAGACACTTGGGCTTTATTTGCGAAAAATTCCATTTTGTCATCCCCATATCTCATAGTCAGTCTCCCCTCGTGAACGTCGATTACGGTTCGAGTCGTCGATAATAATGGTCGGCCTAAAATAATGGGACATTTAGGGTCACACTCGTAATCGGATTTGACGAAATCCGCGGGAAAAACAAACTTTTCAACTTTAACATAGACATCCTCGGCTATTCCAATCGGTATAAGTGGTGTATAATTTGCAAGCTCGATAGTCATGTTCGTGGGGGTAAGTGAAGGCAATCTCATCAATTTCCATAGAGAATGAGGCATGACATTAATGCTAGCACCTAAATCGGCAAGGGCTAAACATCCCTCAATCTCGGAAAAAATCACAAGGTAGTAGAAATTGGCTCGGATCCTCTTCCTTTTTCGACATATGCCTTTTGGGTTTTTTAAGAAGGATCGATGCACAAGTTTCTTCAAGGGTTACTTTGGTTAGGTCGATAAAACTCTCTTTTTGAATCGTGGATGGAATTTGAGGTACACGAGGGTGTGCACTCTTTTACTTGGTCGCCACGTTCACCCCATCGACCTTAGAACAAGAAGACCTCTTAAAAGTCGAGGGTTGAGAAGAAGGAACAACTCGAAATCCATCAAGGTTAGGGGTAATCACACGACCTTTCTCACGAGACGAGGCGACTTTACATTGTTACTTCGGATTTGCAACGGTGTCACTAGGTAACGAACTCGATGAAGCACCCGAGGCTTTGTTCATAATAGCCGAAAACATCTTATTTATGTCAATTTTTCCTTGCTCAATCTTCGTGTTTTGTATTTTCAAAGTATTAGAAAAGTCGTTTTTCAAAGTACTAATTTCTCCCTCTAATCGTCTCATATTAGCCTCATTCGTTTTCATGTAATTTTGAAAATCATTTGACGAACTATTTTGATTAGCATTAAAGTTCCCTTGGTTTTGATTACTTCTTTGAAAATTTCCTTGATTACCATTTGAAAAATTCTTTCCTTTATTGTTGTTGTTTGAAAAATTCGAGTTTTGATTATTGTCTCTATTTTGCCAATTCAAATTACGACCTTGATTATAACCTCCTTGATTCAAAAAATTTCCTTGTTGATTATTTCCTTGAAAATTGTTTCGTTTTGATTAAAATTGTTGCCTTGTTTATAATTTCCTTGTTGCGATGGACCGACGTTATTTTGATTTTGATTAGAAAAATTGTTGTTTAACGCACTCACATTTGACGTTTGGCCATCCGTAGCCGCACACTCGTAATAATTATGAGGTCCACCACAAAACGTACACAAAGTCTCAACTGCTTTCACCGTAACGGGAGCGTCTTTCTTTTGCATTTCGATGAGAAAAGACGTGAACACATTCGTTAGCTTGTCGACTTTCGCATCAACCCTCTCAATGTCGCGATTAGGACTACTAACATTGGCGACATTGGCAACACTCGGTGCGTTGTGGAGTTGGTAAACCTTGGATCGATTTTCGATAATCATCAATGCATCTCTCGGAGTCTTACACAAAAAGTTGCCACCAGCGACGGAATTCAACGAATCTCGTTCTTGAAAACTAAGACCGTTGTAAAACGTATCGATTTGGTGCAACTCCGAAAATCCATGGTGAGGACATTGCCTAAGCAATTCCTTAAAACGATCCCACGCGTCTCTAAAAGATTCATTCGGTTTTTGCTCAAATCTCGTAATTTCGTTTTTGAAAAACGCCATCTTAGACGGTGGGAAAAAATGATTAACAAACTTGGAAACGCGATCCTTCCACGTAATTATGGAATTAGGCGGCTCTTTCTCGTACCAATCCTTGGCGGCACCATCGAGCGAGTATGGAAAAAGCATAAGCTTGACGACATCGGTGTCGACGTTCTTAAACTTGCTCGTGGCCAAAAGACGATCAAAATTCCGAATGTGGTCATAAGGATTATCCGCTTCACGACCTCAAAACTTCGTAGCTTGTATCAACGAAAGCATTCCGCTCTTAATCTCAAAATTCTCCGCTTCAATAGCGAGAATTACGATCGAGTCTCCATAACCCTCGATGGGCGCTTGGAGCAATTCCATCATCGAACGATTGTCGGCCATCTCGTCTACGGTCTCTTCAACAACGATACTAGGAACGTCGGTTTCTAAATCTCGTCTACGTCGTCGATTCCTTCGATTACGATTGCGTCGATTCGAATCGTCGCTAGAATTAGAATAATCCTTCGATCGAGTGCGCATGCACTAAGTGTAGAATGGGGGTAGCAAAGAAGATTCTTTTTGCGGTTTTTCGGTTTTTCAATTTTTTTTTGGTTTTTGATTGTTTTTTAATTTTTTTGGATTTTGGTGTATTACGTAGACTCAAATATACAAATCTCACCTCGAATCGATATCTCGATTAAAGAAGCCTCAAAGAATGAAAATGATCACGTGGAGTGAACGCCTTCGGTGACTTTAGAACGTTGGTGGAACACCAAAACGTTCAAGAGGGTTTAATCTTGAAAACAAGCAAATATAGTATACGTAGATAATACTTGGGCGGTAAACCCTCGATTAGCCCTCTTTCTCAAAACACGCACAAGCGAGTGGAGGAAACGAGGCGCCGCTAAGCACTTAAGAGCCTTTTTCCTTTAGGTCGTGAAATACAATCGTCTTATACCCACCTTATAGTTTGTGTTAATCAAAATTAAGCCTCACGAAAGTATTTATCTATTTTGCCTTTAAACTTTTGCTTTGAATTCGAATACAATAATTGAGTGATGAAATCCCAATTAAGGTTGCGTTTTCACGCTTTTGGAGATATTGTATATTTATTGTGATACGTAGTACAATATATTAATAATATTCACAAAGAAAAACGAAAACGATAATGGGATATCTACAATATCGTAAAAACATTGTTTTGTGTTTAATTTAGGAAAATTAAACATGATTTATTTGTATATTATAGTATAATAGAGCAAAAATAACAAAAATGAGTAGGTACGTTATTTACGCTTTCTAAAAATGAAAAGCAAAAACGCACTACTTACACAAACACGATAATAATAATGGCACTACAAACACCTCCCCGGCAGCGGCGCCAAAATAATTGTAGTAAAAACACGTGTTTAGGAAAACAACGTATAATGGGCAAGTATTAAACTCGACGATTTAGGAAAACCGACAAGTCGAATAAGTGCGAGTTCGTTCTCGAAGGAGGTGTTTGAATTAAGTGCCAATACGTAAAATCAAAGTTTGGATTAGTGGCGTTTTTGGATGAGAAAATAAGACGAATTACGCTAAAAATTACCCTACGACGTAAAAAACGCAAAACCGTAAAATTCGACAAAAATTAAAAGTGCTCAAAAAATTACCAAAAATTACCAAAATTCAAGAAAAATGTAATTAAGACAAAAATGCAAACAAAAATTTCCAAAACGTTTTTAATAGTTTTATTAATTTTTAAAGTGTAATTAAAAACCAAAAATTAAATAAAATAAAAAATAAGTCAAATTGAAAACTTTTTCTTTTGTAAACCTAAAAAATACTAATTAAAACCTAAAAATGATTTTCAAAATTTTTAAAATACGTTTTTCTATTTTTAAATCACTTTATAAAATTTAAACCTAAAAATATTAATAAAAAATAAAATAAAAACGTGAAAAATAAACTTTTAACTTTGAAAAATCCTAAATTATGGTGAGATCATATGAAAATTGAAAAACACTAAAAAGCACTAATAATAAGCTGGTAATCAGCTTAAATAAGCTCGAAAAGTTTATTAAACTCAAAACAAAACACCCTTATTAACCAACCCTAGGGAACTTTAACTGATAAAGTCCCTAGGGCAGTTGGTAAGTACGTTGTGTTGTGAGGTGGGTGGCGCAGGTTCGAGTCCTGGCCACGCCCCTTTTTTTAATACCCTTTTTTTTATTTTTCATCTTAAACTTGATAACTGGTGATCTAAAATAATTAATATACTACAACAATTACAGTAAACCATGAATTAAGCCTAGATTAACCAAAAAGAAACTCACAAAACTTACTATTTTCAATTTGTTCTTTGTTGATTGTTGAGGACTTGGGGATATGTGGAATGCCCGGGCTTAGGGAGTTTGGTTGCTTGGTCCACAAACGGCACCCTCACAAGTCAGTGGACTTGTGAGGATTCAATGACACACACAAATACAAACACGAGCACAGATTACACATATGATGAACCAAGATCAGACAACAATCAAACTAGAACAAAAAGATGGCTGCGGGAGAAATAGTGGACCATAGGGCACTCAAAAGCTATCTAAAGCCTATCAAAGTCACAAACAGCTGAAGAAAACTTAAATCTAGCCTATAACCTAACCGTGGACCATAATTGAGCCTCAAAGACACAAATCTCACTCATTGCCGCAGAATAATGGGATCTATGATAGCTTTGGGTTCACAATGCGTTATGAGCACGATTAGACCACCCACAAGCCTCCAAAATCCTAAGAACCAAGTGATGAATGGACTAAAACCTACCTAAGTATTCCCTATATGCAAGGTTGAATAGCAAAAATAAAGGTCGAATCCCTTCGTCACCTGTGCGTGGACAGAAGATGGTTGTTGGTGCACGTCTTGGCTAACAGTGACTCTAAGGCAGTCAAATGCTACCAAATCTTGGATTGCCAACCTAACCTAAAGCACATGCCCCATGCTCCTAAGTTTAATCCTAAAACCACGAGACTTAACAACAAAGCTACAAAGCTTACTTACGTAACTGGTGGGCAGAAAAAGTGAACTGGACTAATTAGCACGTGCAGTGTATTCCTAAATCAATTAGAAGGCATAAAAACTAACTAATATTACAACCAACCATCAAAAATCCCTAGAGTTATCATAAGACCAACACTGAACCAAAGTTTCAAGATGAAAATCACAAAAATATGTGCTACAACCAACTCATTAGGTTATGACAGTCTAATACAATTCGTGATGTAAACTTACAAACTGAGTTAAACTCCTAGACTATACTAACCTAAACATGCAGCAAGGGCACAAATAAAATAAACAAGAGCCGTAACCTATCTAAAATAAGCAGTCAACTAAACACATAGACCACATAAGCAGAAACATGCATAAATCCTAAGCACTCAATAAGCACGAAAAGTGTAAATTAAACTAAGAAAAGGGAGTTCAAGGCTACTAACCCGATACCACCAGCTCGTCCTAGCTTATCCACACCTATGGGCTTATGGGTGTGCGTGTAAAGAACCCTTGTTGGTGGGTCTACAACAGACCCAAAAGGGGACAATATCTTCTAACAAATGGGACTGATTCTTTCTTTGTGCAAGATCGTTATCACCTACACACAAGCAAGTAAGCACACTACAAGCTCCAAAGCTTTCCTTGGAAGCTTGTTGTCAATAAGCTTCTAAGGAGCTTATGGAACAGTAAGCTGTGATAATAAAACAAAACTTGAAAATTTTTGTGAAAATCTTACAGAAACAGAAAGCTTGTGAACAAATTTTGAAAACAAGATAAACCTTAGCTTATACAAGCTTATGGTTTTTAGTTGGGTGTCAACCAACTAAAAACCCTAATCTTCTATAATGTTAATCCGAAAAAGAGAAAAGTAACACTCCCATAAAACTCTTAAATCCAACAATAAAGTAACAAGACGTTGAGTTCTATAAACACCCTTTATTTGTCGAATCAAGGCTGTCCAAAAACTTCAAAATTTTGGGTCTCCAGAATTAATATTTTCCAAAAGATCTTTGAACAAAATACCTTTTTGAATGAAACCTAAATAACTGCAAGAAAGATAAAAAAATTTAACTAGAACATAAAATAAACATGGAACTCAACTTGCTTCAATAAAATTGAAATATTTCCTATTAATATTAAAAAGTTTACAAAAGAGCTGGAACAAAGGGCATCCAACACTCCTGGTGCTCCTTTTATAATGGAAAAAGGAACCATCTAGAATCCTAAATAAAAAATGAAAAGGACAAACCCTAACCATTGATTTCCTATAATGCCCTTATGTTTCAAAGTTGGTCAATGCTCACATGTGATCTTTCCAGGAATTTGGTGAAGACAGTTGTAGAAGACCAATCCAAATCGTTGAATAATCCTTCAGGACCAAGTTTGTAACCTTGGCCGTTGATCTTGTCTCCTTCATGGGGTTTGGGGGAAAGTGATAAGCAGTGGAGCCACGTGTGGCGTTTTAAAGTGATGGTGGGGGACCAAACTGAGAGTGGGGTTTTGGTTATGGGTTTCTTAATTACCATTCTGGAAAAGATGAATTCTTAATTTCAAGTAATTAGGAGTTTTAAGAATTAGGGATCTAAGCTGGGGAGAGGTTTGTATAGATGTGTTTAATCTGGGATTAGTATATGTTGCCCGGTATTAGGATTAGTTTAAAAAAAGTATTAAAATAAAGGTGACGTGGTGAGTGACTAGGTGGTGATGATGATGTGGCAAGTTGGTAGTGGTGGAGTGGATTTGGATGTCTGGCAAGATTGACCCCCAAGGTTTGGAAAAATGTGAATATAAAGTTCCATCAGCTAAGATACCATTTTCATTTGAATTCATATTTTGAGCACTTGTCAAATATGGCACCATGACTTTTCTAACTTCAACCAATGACTAAACATGCAACTTTGGCATACTTTAAGGACTTTTCTTGTGCATTCTGCAATTTTAGGGACCCACATGTAATTTTGAGGGTTTACAAGGTTATAAAATGAAAAGTCCTCAATTCTTGAGGGACCAATCTTGACAATCTTCAAAACTTCAAGGACTTCAATGGAAAATCATCGTTTGGGCCCGGTTCTTTGTGCGACTTCATTTCTCGTGTTCGTTTTTGCTGGATTCTTGCAATCTTTTGTTGATTTCACAATATCCGTACCTAAAATACACAATGAACAAACACAAACATATTTTGGGGTATTTTGATGATATTTTAAATGCTTTAAGCCCAATTTGGACGATGAGACTATGTATAAAAGCAGTCTCATCAATGGTTAAGGGTAGGAGCGTATGTGTATGTGATTATGTTTTGATAATTGAGTCAAATAAGCCTTTTGACCATAAATTATGGTCACAGAAACTGTTCATTGACCCCTAATTATGGGGGTTGCCCCTTTCCAAGTTAAGTCATGAATTCTGAGTAACCACTTGCCCTTTAAACCATAATTAGCAAATCCCAGTTACCAAAGATAAGAAAAATATGTGCACCAGAAGTAACTCGCATTGACTAAAAGTTAAAACGCGTAGAGGTCAACACTAGGAGCAGCGAGTGGTCAACAAAAGTCAACTTAATGAACAGTGACCCAACTTGATACTAGAAGCCAACCACAAGTGAAAAATAAGGGTTTGTACCCACTAGGAGCAGAAGAGTGCCACTAGGAGTAACCAAAATCTTCCACTAGAAGTTGCACACACCGCGGATACCCATGAAAATTTTTGTTACTAGCTACCAGATGTAAGAATGTATAAGTAAGTATGTATAATAAGCCTCCCATTAGGCTTAGTCTCCCCTCAATCCTAGACCTCAAGGATTTACCATACCAATGTGAACCACCAAGTGGTTGAACATTGGACCATCAAACGCTTTAGTCAACAAATCAATAACGTTATCATCCGTATGTACCTTAAGAACCTGTATCAGCTTCTTCTCATTGGCATCACGTATAAAATGGTGTTGAATCTCGATATGCTTGGTTCGTTGATGAAACACCGGATTCTTCACAATGCGGATAGAGCTTTGATTGTCGATGAAAATTTTGGTGTTCATAACGTTGAACCCATAATCCAGCATTTGATTCTGTATCCAAAAGACTTGTCCACATTAACTAGCATCAGCTACATATTCAGCTTCTGTTGAGGAGGTAGCTACTATTGACTGTATCTTACATTGCCATGAGATAAGTCTTCGACTCAACAATTGACAACTACCAGTAGTAGACTTCCTATCATTATTAGCACTTGCATAATCACTATCACTATAGGCTTCAAGAACAAAGGGTGATTCCCTTGGATACCACAAGCCAAGCTTGGGTTGTGCCTTGATATACTTTAATATTTTCTTGATTACATTCAAGTTAGACACGGTTGGAGCCACCTGATGTCTAGAACAAGCACTAACAGCAAACATAATGTCCGGGCGTGAGGCAGTCAAATACATGAGTGAGCCAATCATTGACATGTACATGTGAACATTTACTAGAGGATCTGGCTCATTCTTGATTTTGACTTTAGTGACTTCATAAGGTGTTGATGCTGGTCTAAGAGGTTCCACATCAAACTTCTGAATTATTTCATGAACATACTTATCTTGACTAATGAAGATACCATCGGACTGCTGCTTGACTTGAAGACCAAGGAAAAATGTGAGTTCTCACATGGCACTCATCTGAAATTCGCCTTTCATTAGTTGTTCAAACTCATCACACCATTCCTTCCTAGTAGAACCGAAGATAATATCATCCACATATACTTGAACCAGGATGATGTCTTTGGCATTCCTTTTAAGGAAAAATGTTTTGTCAATAGTGCCTCTTCGATAGCCATGATTCAACAAGAAAGTGGATAGACGCTCATACCAAGCTCTAGGAGCCTGATGAAGTCCATAAAGAGCTTTAACCACCTTGTAGACTTTATTGGGATGAAGTGGATCCACAAAGCCCTAAGGTTGAGTGACATAAACTTCCTCGACAATCTTGCCATAGAGAAAAGCACTCTTGACATCCATCTTAAAAACCGTAAAGCCAACATAAGAAGCAAAAGACAAAAACAGACGAATGGCCTCAATTCTTGCAACAGGAGTAAAGAATTCAGTATAGTCAATTCCTTCTAGTTGTGTGTGACCTTGTGCGACCATCCTAGCCTTATTTCTCACCATAATATCCCTCGCATCCTTCTTGTTTTTGAGAATCCATTTGGTACAAATTGTTGTCTTTCCATCTGGTAAGTCAACTAGGATCCAAACATTCTGAAACAAGCATCTCCTCCTGCATAGCCTCAACCCAACTTTGATCCTCAAGAGCATGTGAGACAGACCTAGGTTCCACCTGTGAAATAAAACAAGCAAACAAACAGTGAAGAAAATTTGTGTGATTATTACGCTTTTGGTCTTCAATGTAGCTCATAAGAGCATGATGATCAGACGTTGCTTTCTTATGCATACGGCGTGTCTTGATAGTAGAACCAGGATCTCCTATCATTTGAGTAGTAGGATGGTCTTTATTAATCTACTAAACATGAGTAAGAGTTACTTCCACTTCTGGTGCCAAGTTATTAAGATCCCCAACAATGTCATCATCATATGAAGCAGAAATGCCATCTATTGGTTGCTTATGAATATCATCCAGCTTAGTAGAAGTCTTCTTTTGATAGTTTCCCAAGTCAGAAGGACCAGAGAACCTAGTTGTGGAAGTAGGATCACAACTGGACTACCAATAGGTGTTAAACTTGCACTAGGAGTAACACTAGGATCACTAGGAGTAACAGGTAAAACAGGAGTACTCAAAGGAAACTCAAAGCCTCCTTGATTAGCTGTTGTAGTAGCATCTTGTTGTTGCCTAAGAAGTGTGTCAAGAGCTCCTTGTGAGTCCACAATGTCTGATGAAGAAGCATCAATAGGAGTAGCATTGAAGTTGGGAGAGACTGTGGTGGAATAGGATGGTACGAAAAAATGTCATCATCCTCATTTGAGTCTTAAGAGCTAGAGGTAGCACATGCACTAGAAGACACAAACACTTGTGGACCTGCATCTTGGTTAGTTTTGAAACGAAAATATCCCAATGAGTCACTAAGATAATCAAGATCAAAATACCATTCAGGACCTTTTCCTTGGATGTTTGTCTTCTCCTTAAAGTACCTGAGATTTATAGTTTCAATGACACGCTTGGCATGGAGATTGTAAACCCGACAGGCTCTTGAGTGAGTTGAATATCCCACAATGTAGCCTTCATCTGCCTTGCCATCAAATTTCCCCAAATAGTCACTAGTATTTAAAATGGTGACATGACAACCAAATGGCTTCAAATGAGTAATGCTTGGGACTTTGGCTGTGAGTAACTCATAAGGAGTCTTCTTATGGGGATTGGTAATGGAAAACCTATTCAACACATAACTTGCAGTGTTGACAGCTTCTGTCCAAAACATAGTTGGAAGCTTGGAATCTGCAAGCATGGTTCTTGCAGATTCTATAAGAGTCTTGTTCTTCCTTTCTGCAACACCATTCTGTTGAGGAGTCGTGGCAGCACTATAATATCTTTTGATATCTTTGGAATTGAAAAGTGCTATGAGGTCTATATTTTTGAATTCGGTTCCATTGTTACATCGGATACCTTTCACCTTCCTGGACAGCTAATTTTCAATGAGTTTAATGAAGTCTTTGAGAATGGAGTAGGTCTCACTTTTGGCAGCAAGAAAGAAAACCCACGTGAACCTGCTATATCCATCAGTTACCACAAGACAGTAGTGTTTATGGTCAATGCTCCTAATGGAGGTAGGACCAAACAAATCCATATGTAGTAGCTGTAATGGTTCAGTTATGAGGCTGAGAGCAGTAATGGCCGTAAAGGAGGCTTTATGTTGTTTTCCTTTGTTGCACGCAAAGCAATTGATGTCATTCCTAAAAGTTTTGGGAGGTAAACCAAAGACCAAGTTCATATTCGCCAGTTTGTGAATGGTCTTGAAGTTTACATGTCCCATCCTTTTATACCATTTTGTGGCTTCATCTTCTGATGCTTTGGCAACAAAACAAGCTAGTTGACCAGTAGGATTAACTTCATTCAGCTTGATGCTATAGAGGTTATGCCTTCTTGGGATTTTGAGCAGAACATGGGATTCATCCGGTAGCTTAAAGTCTTTGGACAACACCAGTGCTTCAGTATCCGTAAAGAGGACAAACTGCTTCTTGTCACAAATCTGAGAGACAGAGATCAAGTTGAAGTGTTGAAATGCTTCCACATAGTAAACCTGCTCAAAAATAAGGTTAGGAGTCTGAATGGTTCATTTGCCAAAGATCCTTCCTTCACCACCTCCGAAGTACACCTTTCCGCCTTGAAATGGTACAAAGTTAGTCAAAAGTCCTTTATTTCATGTCATGCTCCTAGAGCATCCACTATCTACTATTCCAAGATATGGATCTTGGTATAGAGAAATCTACAAGAATAGAAAAGTCATATGTAAAAGTTAGTGTCTTAAGGGGACCCAGACCTTTTCAGGCTTGAGTATGCCTTGTGGATCATTAGTAGATAGCCAAGAAGATTGATGAGATCCATTGTTGTTCTTTTGTTGCCTGTTCATCATATGGGTGTTATTTTGTGACCAAGAACAACCTGCTGAGGGATTAACAGCAGAACCCAAATGTCCTACCCAAAATGCATTTGGTCTGATTTAAAAGCATAATTCTAATTAAAATTCTGAAAATAGTTGTTGGTTGGTCTATTATAGGGATAGGTATAAGCATCACTTTTCCAAGAAGTAGATGCGGAAAGAGAGATCCTTCTAGTAGAAGGGTAAGATGGGGCACTTGGATTTAATCTTTTAGAAGAAAAACCCATGCCAAAAGGAAAAACTTTTGGTGGACTAGGAGTAGCACAAGCTTGATGACCAGAAGGATTTTGATCATAAAAATCACAATCCTTAATCAAATGAAATTTACTACCACATACAAAGCATGTTTTAAAAGACCTTTTATTCAAATGACATTGTTTCAAACTGCTATTTTTATTACAAACAATTCTAAGAGAATCAAGATTCCTAGAACTCAACAAACTAGAACTAGAAACAATGGAAGTAGAAGCAGAAGCAACTCTTTTATCACTCATCCTAGCACTAGTAGTAGCAGGGTCATTTTTCTTGGGACTCGAAGGTCTTGACTCTTCACTTAAACCACAGGATGCATAGTCACTCGCCTTGTCACTGAAAGTACAAGAGACAAAGTCATTAGTATTAGCAGAGCTTTTGGGAGACTAATGCATTTGTGATCCATCCAAGTCAGTATGCCTGGGTATGGGCATAAATGTTCCTGTAAGAGGTGGAGGAACAGCATGCATTGATGTAGCTGGTTTAAACCTATTGTAACTAGGTTTTCCCTCCTCCTCCTTGTCAGGATCAAAGACACTTGAAAAAGATAAATCAAAAACATCTTCTGAATCAATAGATTTATCAAAACCTAACCCTCTCTTAGTCCTACCAGACATGCTACTATCTATTAACTTTGAAAGATTCTTGGGTGCTTTTTTCCATTTTTCAAATCATAAAAGTGTAGCATCCAATTTTTCTTGCATTTCTTGCTTAGCCTTAAGACTCTCATTGTTTAGTTTTTCAGTATATGTAAGCATGTTAGTGGTATTTTCTAAATCCATGCTTAGAACTCGAATCTTATCCTCATACTCAAGTTGAGTATTTTGAAGCCACTCTTTTGCTGTTCCAAAGTTTTTAGAGAACTCTTATAAGCTTGAACTTCTAAAAAATATTTATCACTTTGTTCATTTAGTTCATTGTATTGAGTCAAAAGCTCTTAATATTTATCATGACAACCAAGAGGGCAATTTTGTACCTGAGGCAAAATTCCCATAAGAGCAAATTCTTTTGCTTCCTCTGCATCAGATAAGTGCCCATCAATCATAGCAAACACATCAGTAGAAGTTTCAACTGCTTCCAAGGTACGAGTCTGATGATCATTCCAGTTAACCATAGAGTCAACTGACACCAAAGCTTTCTTTTCATCCTTGAGCTCTTGAACCTTGAAATCCGAATACCTGTTCTTCTCCTGGTCATTTTTGTTAGGGCATTCCCTAGCAAAATGTCCTTGATGCTGACAATTATAGCATCTGACCTTGCTTCTATCAAACCTGGTTGGCTCTCTTGGGTTGTAACTGAATTTTCTACCGGCTTTCTTTTCAAACTTATGAACCCTGAGAGTGAGTATAGCCATGTGCCACTTTAGATCCATTTCATCCAAGTCAAGTTTATCAACCTGTTTGAAATCATCAAAAGCAAGTTGCTGTTGTGGATCAACATCAACAACAAAAGAGTAAAGAACAACTTCTACCATGCTACTAGTCTTGACTTTTGATTCAGGAGTAGAAGTATGTTGAGATGACAAAGTATAGCTTGGGCTACTGGCATAAGGCATTGGACTAGATCCCATGGAACTCACAAAAGCAGAGTTAGCAGGAGTAGGAAAGGAATCACTTGAGTATCCTCTCACGTGAGACTCAAAGGTTTTTAGTTTATAAAACAAGTCATCAAAAGAAAGATATTCAAGGCCTCCTTTTGCCTTTAGAGAGATGACTACCTGATTCCATGAATGAGGCAGGGCTCTAAGAAACCTGGCATTGATGTCTTCATTTTCAGGTTTGGACCGGAGTTGATTCAATTGGCTAAGAATCTTTTAAAACCTGTCATACCCTTGATGAAGACCTTTTGTTTCAGAAATCTTGAATTCTATGAATTCATCTCTTAGCATTGATTTGCGCATCTTCTTGGATTCCTCATTCCCTCTAAATCTTGCCTTTATCCCATTCAAAATCTCCCTAGCATCATACAAGTGATAAAAAACACCCATATGATCATCAGGAAGAGACTGAAGCAAAATCGTTTTTGCTTTGATTTCCTTCTGAACAGCAGTGATTTCTTCATTAGATTTAGGGTCTAGAATGATGATTTGACCATTCTTGTCTCTACCAGTCTTCTTCTTGTTGTTGCCATTCTAGACAATTTTCCACAAGTCTAGATCAGTATTGGTGATCCAGCACTCCATCTTCATGGCCAAGATATCATATTCTTCCTTCTTTAAGAGTGGGAATTTTCCATTAGTATTGGAAACAGTAGCAACAATTTGATGTGCTTGATGTGTTATGGTGGTGCTTGGTTCTCCTGTTTCAGTAGAACTAGAAGTAGAAATGATACACAAAGATGTTAGTAAGAAAAAAATGGTTCTTCTTGAGCAGAGACTCTCCCAGGCTCTGATACCACTTATTGGGTACACTAGATGTGGATCTTGCAGCCTATTAAGGATGGTGAACAACTTTTGTAATCACAAGTCTATTCACATAGACTCTAAATGTAATACACAGTATAAGTGCGGAATACAAATACTATGAACAAGAAGAAACAGAATAACTAAATAACTTGATCCTTACTAAGGATTTCTACTATTAATATGAAAATGAATAATGGTGAAAGGTGTGTCTAAACCTTCTACCAATGAGTTCCTTTTATACTACAAGGAAACCCTAATACTACATTAAACCAAAACGTGTAACTTCTGATATGCATATCCTTTCCTAACATATCTCATGCATATCCTAACAAACTGCTAAAAATAATAATGTTTGACTTTATACTAGACCAGGAGCACGTATTGCTCCTACTACTACTAGGACCAGGAGGAACTACATACCTCCTAGTTTATCTATTACAAATATCTACTCCATAGGTCCTAACACACTACAACCTAGCTCCCCTCTTTATATGAATAGATCCCCGGGGACAATTATCAGTTGGCAAATTCATCTACACCCATGTGCTCATTGTAAATACTGAGACAGAGCATGTATCTTCAATATCCACTGGATTATTTATTTTGACAATCGTGGTACTTGGGTTGCTTTGAGAAATACCAAAACCAAAAACGTTTTTGGAAAAGGGAGCCTCTTGCCATGGAGTCAAGATTGTCACATTCTTGTCCATAGCTGGGTTCCATAGGACCAAGCCAATATTTCCACAAATAATAAAACACCATATATCTTCAGAAGTTGCTAGTGCGCTCAGATTAACATAATTTAATCCACAATGCGGCACAAGTCTGAACGCTAACTCAACATCCACCTTATACATTATACCCTCAGCGTGTTGCTTGTATTGTAAAATGAAGCTGCGCAACATCAAGAGAACGGTATTGTATAATGAAATCTCTTGCATCAATGCAATCTTTCAGTGTCTTCGAGACTTGACGACATCTACATAGATCTCTCAAAGGCATCCTAAGCATTATTTCTCTTTGGATTTCAATTGGTAAGTAATTAGACATGTTTGTGTCTACTGTGGTAAGTAATTAGACATGTGATGATAGGTATTTATAGCCTTGAGGATGATAGATTGCCAAATAGTTCCAAGTCATTGGTTGTTATGGATGTTTTATGACTATTAAGTTTTGTTATTAAATACACAAACAACCTTGAAGAACATAGTAACATTTGACAGTCAGTTGACTTTGTATGACTAGTCAAGTCAAAATAAATTCAAGTTGATCACTTGGGTACCATAAGTTGATCACTTGCACAACATTTCTTTATCTTTATGTGTACCTTCCAACATATAACAACCTTAAAGAACAGGGCTTAAAGTCCTACAAGTACTAGGTATCTGTATAAGCAACTAGTTGACTTTCTGTGACTAGTCAAGTCAAAAATAATTCTATTTGATCACTTCAGTGCCATAAGTTGATCACGTGTCTAATAAACAATCTTAAATAACATAGCCTAATACTAGAGATTATATACCACTATTTCCTACATAAGGAAAACAGTGGGGATGCAAATATAACAACAAAAAGGAAAGGAAACATGCATTAGATATATAAATTTAATTACATAATGTGTTTTTGTAACAACAAAAGAAGCACTTCCATAATTCTAAACCCAAATAAAGGGTGATAATTGAAATTACAAATAGAATGTACCAATTCAACTTGAAACATAAGATTATATTAACAAGTTTTAGCACAAAAGATTATATTAACAAGTCTTCACATCTTGCCTTTACCCTTTGAAGTCTTAGCACATGGTGGTTTGGATGTTGCATCAAAAAGTAAATCATCATCGATTTTTCTTTTTCCCTTTTCACAAACCTTAGAGTCATCGTCACTGGAACTTAAAAAGAGACCTTTGAATTTGGTTTTGGAAGGTTCACCTATTTCTTCCGGTTTGGATTTGAGTTTGGAAGGTTCACCATTTTCATAAAGCTTTGGGTCATCCTCTGCACTTGTATCATCATCATATTTTTCTTTGATCTTTTTTGGAATTAGGAAGAAAATTTATGGTTCATTTGGGTCTTCTTCTTCATAAAATCAGTTTAGTAGGAAACCAAAACGTCCCTTGCTTGATACTTTCACCATTTCTTCGACAACTGAACTCGATGAATTGCAGTCATCCGAATCAAAATCAAATTTGGGGTGTTTGATCCGTTTGAACTTTCAATATAATCTAAAATGGTTAGGGGAATCCTAAGTTAGATAACGATTTAGGGTTCATAACTGATCAACGTTAAATACACCAAATATGTTAAAACAATTACACTTTATTCCCTTATTTCTAGTTAAACTTAAAAATCCTGAATTAGATAACAATTTAGGGTTCATCAGTGATCAACTCAAAATACACTAAATCTGTTTAACGACAATTAAACTCTATTCCCCTGTTTCTAATTAAACTTAAAAATAGTATAACTGCTAATGATTACATTTATCAATTAAGAACGAAGATAATTAAAAGATGATACTTACCTTTATCATTGTATTGTTAGTTAAATAACAATATTATCAATAATATTCTTTTATTGGGTTATCATTATATTTTACAATAATATTATTAACAATGTATCTTTAAAAAATACGTAATAACCACCTATTTAACAAATTCTAATATAATTATTAATAAAAATTTAAAATCAAATTTCAAACTTAAATTACTATACCAAACAATCAAATTGTTGATCTACAAAACAGTTAATCAATGTATTCCTGCCTAATTCTCTTTTGTCACTGTTTTCCTGCCTAATTCTCCAGCAATGCCTCCTTGTATTCATCGTATGAATCATCTCCTATCATTTAAGGTATTGTAAGAATTGATTCAAGAACCCTAATTTAGTTTATCATTCAATCATTTAAATGTAACATGGTTTTAATTCCACCTTTTTGGGTTAATATTCCCCCTGTTTATGCAAGTAGTTTCCCCTGACAAGGTTGTGCATCTATGCAAAAAAGTTTAGCAGAATTGACTTGTTGATCGATCCCTAAATTAATGAATTGATGTTACCATGTCTAAAATTAGTAGACCCTAGACTAGTTTATGCATCTAAGCCTATTCCACCTTTTTCAACCTGTTTGAGTTACTATTTCCCTACATGTATAATTAGTATACCTTGCCTGGGTTGTGCATTTGTGCACTTTCTTTTGAGCACTTTGAGCACTATTTAATACCTTAAATTTGTAATTTTTCCTTGTTTGTTGTATTACATAAAGGAAATTTATTATTGTATTAACTTTGCTATTGTATATTGATGAGACTACTTTTATACATAGTCTCATCGTCCAAAAAGGGCTTTAAATGCATAAAATATCATGAAAATGGCCAAATATATGCTTGTGTTTGTTACTTGTGTAATTTAGGTACGGATATTGAGAAAATAACAAATGATCACAAGAATCATACAAAAACAAACACGGGAAACGAAGCCGCACAATGAACCAAGCCCTAATGAAGATTTTCCAAGAGAAACCCTTGAAGATTTGAAGATTATGCAAGAAGGGTCCTCTAATATTGAAGAATTGACACTTTAAACCCTTGTATCTTCATAATTACAAGATTCGTCCCTAAAGTATGTCAAAATTACAAAAAGGGCCCTCCACTTTGAAGAATTGGCAAATTTAGTCCCTCAACAAAACTAAATTGTCAATATTAGTCCTCCTCAAAGTCAAACATACCATGAAGGCCTTCAAGTTACAAGAAATTACAAGTTTGGTCCTTTAAATATGTCAAATTGCAAAAAGGACCTTTAACTTTGAAGAAATGGCAAAAATGGTCCCTCATTAATCATGACTTGTCAATTTCAGTACTCCAAGAAGTCAACCATACAAGTCAAGACCATTATTTATGAAGACAATGCCAAATCAGCCCTTCAAGAATCAACAATTGGCAAGAAATACCCCTGAAAATACTTTGGAAAAGTATTTGGGGCAAAAGTGTGAAAAATGAAACTTCCATAACAAAGGAAATCCGTATTTGGCCTATTTAATTGCAAGTGAAATGAAATGGAAAGATGAGGGGTTAGTATTGGCAGACAAGGATACTTACCTTAACCAGTGAGGGGGTGACACGTGCCCCACTCACTCCAACCCACCAATCACAAGGCACCATTCCTCCACATCACCTTTCCACTCACAAATTATTTAACTAATCTCTAATTAGTTAAACTTTTGGCGCTTAACACATGATTTAAAGCACAAACCGGATCAAACTTAACCACTTTTCACCTATGAACACAAATTAGGGTTTTGTTAATTACTTATAATTAAGCCACCAAATGCTCTAGATTAATGATTAATGACCCTTTAATCATAACCCAACTCACAAATCACTTGCCACCTCATCACACATGTCACATGGGACATGCCCTGCTACAAGGTTGAGGAAGAAGCCAAAAGTTGCCAGTGAATCCAACGCCCCACAAGCTGCTTTAATCCTAAGCATTCCTTTGGACCCTTTGATCAAATTTCAGCCTTGACACCTCACACAAACAGCCAAGTCTTCCTCACATGATCAAGCATTTTCCAAATCCACAAGGCATATCTGGAAACACACCAACTAGGGTTTACGTTTTTTTATTCAGCATTTAGGGTTTCTTGTAGCCTATATAAG